>JAWZYV010011614.1:212500-398305 GCA_038373885.1 Cheiracanthium punctorium
GAGCCCTTTAATTTTATTTTTATTTATTTATTTATTTATTTTTGCTAATAGACTCTCTCTTTTGTTCATTTTAAGAATAACTGTGTAAAAAAAAAGAACTAAACAATACTTTGAACAATTTAACATAGACATCATATTCGAATCTCGCCCATTAATTGTGCCGAATTCGTAAACAAGCATAATTTTTTAAACGTTTTTACTGTCTTAATTCTAATGAATTCCAGAAACTAATACTACTTTTTTTTTTTTTTTTTTTTAGGAATGAAGATTGAAACTTGAAGAGATTGGTTTCAGTGGAGCATCATAAGTTTCCGCCCTCATGAGTTCCGAGTTAAAAGAAGCCTCCATGGGAATCCATTTCCCTTCTGTCATTGTTTTTCTTTTCTTTCGAAAAATGAGCCGTTTTCAGGTTTTCATCTCTTACTGTAAGGAGAGCACAAGTCAGAAACTTTGCATACAGAAATCTACAAAAGACAAGCAGTTGCGTTGTGTTATAGCACAGCTACAAAAATCTTTGGAGCTACGGAGGATTTTCTAATGCGCGCGTCTCCACGTTACATCTGGAGAAAACCAACCAAACTCCAGCCCGTTTGATCGACAAACTCACGGCAGGCCAGGACGTTGGACCTTCACACTTCAATCGTCTACCATTTTGAGTGCCTTATCCACTCAGCCATGGTGGGGATGAGACTGACGCACCTCAGGGCTCGCAATATGCACGCCTTAGGGCAGCACGGTATTTCCACCCGCTGCCGTCTCGTCAACTCTTGCTCGAATGATTTGAAACATGTGAGAGAGAGGACATTATTTTCACATAGAAATACTTTTGATCTCGCAGAAAAAAGCTTTGCCAGCGAAAGCCCAGCGAGGCATCCAACAACCCCCCCCCTCCTTTCTCCAGGTATAGAGGAGTATCTCGAAAAATGTACCAAAGCTAATGTTATAGGAAACGATATTGCCTAGCTCAGTGTTTTTCAACCTGTGGGGCGCGACCCCCAAGGGGGGCGCAGAGCGTTTGCAGGGAGGGCACGAGAAAAACCAAAGAGCAAGAGTGATGCATGTTTTAAAAAAATCATCTTATTTTTTCTCATTTTTACTCAAAAATCAATCCATTTTCGCTTAAAATGTTCATTCAAACTTTACTGATAACATTATTTTGTAGAAAATTCGACTAAATGTTCATTGTAAGAGATCAAAAAACTGAATGTATGCTGAAAAATGTGAGGGGGGGGGGCGGCACCGTAAGTTAGCCTTTGTTGGGGAGCGCGACGTTAAAAAGGTTGAGAACCGCTGGCCTAGCTGAAAGAAAACCTCCGCTCTCTCTCCATTGTGTGTGGGGGGGAGGAAGGGGCGGGGTTTGCGATTAGCACCTTAATCTTTTCTCGGTGGATGCCGAAATGGTCATTGAAAAGTCGCCGAAACTTGCCCGAAATTTCCGCTTACCCACTGCAGCGGCGCTAAAGAAACACTGCATCGGTCCTGCTGGGGGCGTGAACACTGCATCGGTCTTGAGATAACTCAGGCTTGGTCAGCAAGTTTAACTAGGATCAATGAAACCAGCTGGTAAATAAACATATATATTTTCTACCTTAACCCTTTAACGCGCAGTGTTCATGCTCAGGGAACACCAAACTCTGACGTTTTGGCTGCTGCCAGTCACGAAGAATAGATTTGATTTCTATAAAAAGAGTTGCGGGTGACATAGCTCCACGAGAATCCTTTACTTTTTAGCACGTCATTTTCCATAAAAAAATTGCCACGATTCTTTTTGACAGCACTGACATCTTCTGAAAAATGAAAGAAATGCGAGAACAGCTGGATAGATTGCCCATTGCTGAAAAAAGGGCAACCGTTGCCATCGCTCGACTTAACTACGACAGCTGACTGTGCCGCACAGCCAGCTGCCGCCAAAAAAGTGTCTCTAGATCTGTAGCACGCGATGAACGTTTCGATCGTCGTGATGAACGTTTCGATTGTATTACTGCGATAACTCTATGTATTGGTACTTTTTGTACCAATGAGAATGTCCAATAAAAACTATGGATAAATAGAAATGCCTTGTCAACAAGTAAATGACGCGCATGAATGGATAAACGAGATTTCTATTCTATCCCGTCAAAAAAGGGTCTCTAGATGTGTTGCACGCGATGAACGTTTCGATCGTCCGCCATCTTTCTGGCAGTCAAGTCGAGCGATGGCAACGGCTGAACTTTTTTTAGCATTGGGAAAGGGTTGCGCCTCGAAGGGTTAACAGAGTCGTAAATTCAGAAAAATTAGAGCGATGAGTCCTTTATTATTTATTTATTTATTTATTGCTGATTAAAAACAATTTACAACTTCATAGACCGAAAGAATGCTTAGCATTTCAAAAATGAAAGAAAAAGATGAGAAAGAGGGAGTGAGAAAAAAGGAATGTCGTATACTAACCAGAGCAACAACTAGGGACAGACTTTTTTTAAATGTTTTTTCGTGTATGTATTTCTTTTTTTTTTCATCGCTATTGTTTACTCTCCGAAACATACACGCAAAAAGAAAAGAAAAGGGGGGAATAACAACAACAACAATAAATAAACCCTCATCCCGATCAAAAACAAACAAAAGCAGGCTCAAGCCACGTGTCTTACAGAAACGCGTAAACACCCTAACCCGAAACATAAAAGAAAATTGCGATAAATTTTCCGCGAAAAACTTCTCTCCGCGCCAGGAAATAAATAAAAAAATAAAATAAAGAAGGGGAGAAAAAAAAATAACAGGAGAGCGAAAAGGGAAAAGAAGGAGCAGGAGGGGGAGGGAGAAAGAGGAGGAAAAGAGGATGGGGAGGAAGCAAAGAAAAGAAAAAAAAAAGAGTTAAAAAAAAGAAGAAAAAAAAAGATCGCAGGATCTGGCAGCGGATTGCCATAGCGCCGGATTAACGGAGTGAACGAAAAGTCGGGAGTATTCTCGACTTGATTCGGCATCGATCGGCCGGGACCGAGTCCATTCTGGCGGCGGGTGAGCGGGCTGGCTGTAGGGGATGGGCACGATATCGTTGCCGAGCGAGCGGGTATGAAGGCACAGGCAGCGCCCGCTTTTGATGAATGTCGCCGCGGGAAACAAAATGAGGTCGTGGGATTTTTTGGTTGTTTAGCTTCTGAAAACTCGCGTTTCAATTTCGGGGGAGCTCGGAAAAAGGGACGGGGATGGGGGGGTGTGTTCAGTTTAACTTTTGCCGATGCCGCTTCTGCTTTTTCTTCTTTTCGGAAAGGTTCTCTTCGCACGCTTTATTGCTTTTTGTTCGATTACGTGGCGCGGCGGGCTGCACGGCACGGAAGGAGTTTTCCGAGCGAGGAAGGGAAATCGTTACGGAGAGCATGGATTATAATAACACTTTTTTTTTTTGGACACGGTTTTATTGCGACAGTTGAGTGAGTGGGGGGATATATTTCAAGGGACAATTCAGTGAAGCTACTAGTGTACAAAACATAAGCGCTGCCGTGTACATGACATCTTCTGCTGAGAACTAACTGTAAAGGCCACTTTCCACTTCAAGCGTTTTCGGTCGTACAATGCATTTGAATGGGGATTTTCGGCCGATGTTTTAAGCAGGCCCATCGTGCACTGTCTTCCACCGAACAATAGATGGGGAGGTGTGAAATCGCAATATTATTCACGGTTCCCAATTACCTTTTGTCGGTTTAATACCGCATTATCTCCCTCTTTCTCTGCGGTGCGTAAAATTTATCGCTTACAAGTGAGAACTGCCCATTGAAGTGTTCCCCACCAACTGGCTCCCTGCGGGTTTCGGCTCGCCGGAAACGCTTGTGGAAAGTGGATATAACGTGGAATAAAGTGGATATAACGTTTTTGTGTCCCGGGCACAGGACTATCTCGTCTCGTCTCGCACTTGCGTCTTCGACTTGTCTATACAGAATGGTATGTAATTACTTACCATTCATGCTCCTGGAAGTCGGATTAGCCGGACAATTTAAATGTTCAGCGTGCCTGAGAAAGGTCTTTATCATTCTAAACATCAATAACAAAAATGCTAAAAGGTGGAATGAAATACCATTTGATGCAACAGAATGAAGAAATCGAAGCTCTTTCTCAGTTTGCAATCGATCAGTTTGATTAGCAATCCTCACTGATACTCCGGAATTATTAAAAAAGACTTAGAGGAAATTCTTCACGACAATCTTCGGGCTGCTAACGGAGATAGTGGGGTCGCGTGGGAAGAGCGGGGGGAGGGGGACGTGCGAACGGCACCGGGTGACACCAGCAGAGGGGGTGACACAAAAATTAAAAAAATGCTGGTTTTAAAATTTTCAATTAATTTGAAAAAAACAGATTGGATTTGGTGATGAAAAATACTTCCGAGAATAGAAATAAGAATAAATATAATGAAAGACACATCTTCTGTGCACTTGTAAAAATAAAATGTGGTATCTCATCGCAACTTTTATCTCCAGTTTAAAATTTTCAACATTTTCCTCATAAAACAAGTATATAGCAGGCTGTTCTCAACTTATGGGTTGTCATTTCATCAGTATTTTGTTCCATTTTTAACAAGGGGTGCAACTAAGAACAATTTCTCCTGCTGGGGGTGGAGTGGGGCAGTAGATCTTGGACAGGGGGTGCGAATGACGTGCTTGACTAAACTAGGGGTGCAGTAAAGATTACACACAGCCTCGCTCAAGTCAGGGTAGTAATGTACAGCAATGCAGTGGCAGTACATTACTAACCCCGTGTGCGTGCCTTGTGCAATACCTCATTTAGGTGGTGTGGAAAATTGCATAATAGCTTAGTAATGTTTGAAAGAACTTCCCTACTATTACCAGAATGATATTTTTGTAGAAATGAAACATCATTTGTGTAGTGTGCAAAGAAAAAATATTATACCCCAATGCTGTTAACGATTTCGCTTATTCTTATGCAGAACTAACTTTGACTGCCCTGTGTATGTGAAGGGGGAGGGGGGGTGACACTGGATGTGCCAGCACCGGGCGACACCATGCTAAGTGACGCCACTAAACGGAGGATTTCTTTATTCTTTTGCAGCAAACTGCATTTCATTTTCAGTATTTCTGTTATTAAAGTTTAGAATAATAAAGATTTTTCTCGGACATGTTGTATACTTTTATCGGTGTTTTTTCGGAGCACTTATTTATTAAATCATCCACATCTGCAGAGATTTTAGTTTTTCGTTCTGCCTTTACAGACATAGACAGTACAGACAAATCTGATATCAGTTTTTGTCCGATAGAGGGTCTAAGATAATTTTTAATCAGTTGTAATTTCGAAAAGATTCTTTCAGCCGTGTTGCAGTGCAGTCGTAAACTGGAACGGTCAAAAATAGGAAGCTAGGAAGCGGAACGTAATGCACTCCGGAAAACTGGATGCTCCGTTTTTGAATTTTATCAGCAATAATTTCATGAGTTTTTATTGGAATGAATTTTTTAGATTTCAGATTCTAAGCGTGTTGTCGTCCAAGAAATTAATTGTTCCTACAGATTCAACTGCCGTGTCTTTAGCAGTTAGTTTGAAGAATGTCTATAAGTTTCTTTCAGAAAAATTCTCGACATTCTTCGTGCTATTGACGGAGATCACGTACAGCTACATTGAAGGTATTCCAAAAAGACCTCATGCATTTCTTCATTCTTCACTTCCAACGTATTACTCCGGTCTTGCATCTTTGTTTAGCTGGAAAACTGATGTATCTCCACAGCAATTGTTCACATTAATTTTGAAGTACTACCTTGTTTACTCGCGCAATAGTCACACCCCCGTTTTGAAGCAGAAAAAATAGCTTTAGAGTTACAATATTATGTAGTAGATTTTCTCCGCATAATAGTCGCCCCTAGATTTTCACCATGAAAAATTGGTGGGGGGGGGGGGGATACTACTATTACGAGAGTAAACATTTCATGAGAAAAACGCTTCGTTATCTTCCAACTTTTATTTTTGAAAGCAGTTGTTACCCCCATTCTTTTGCTAGATATACATATTTATATATCTAGCAAATTGTCCATTATAGATTTTTGCAGTATATATTTTATTCAATAAAATCATTTTTATTTCTTTTGTGAAAAACCTTTACCCTCCATGTGAGCTTCGTCGCAGTGGGTAGAAGGCCCTCCTCGACAAATTATAACACGGGGCCCATTTGGGGCAAGCTACGCCACTGCTTTCTTCCCAACCTCCCTGTCAGAAACTCCCACATTTAGTTAAAACCCTCACCCTCTCTCCCAGTGCTACGCAATTTATGATAGTCCCCTGCCAAATAATTAATATTTAGGGCATATTTTCTACCCTCAAAAAAATTTCAGAAAAATCCTGATACCATAAATCTTTGAGAACATATCTATCTATCTATCTATCTATCTATCTATCTATCTATTTATCTATCTTTATATATATATATACACACACACACATATATATACACGCTTAAATCTATTGATTAAAACTAACACTCCTTTATTGATTAAATTTCTTATCGGCTGATTTAAATCCTTTTACGCTAAAAAATACTCATTAAAGACAATAATTTGTTATCTCCTCAATTCCCCTCAATACTCAGGATTCGCTAGTTTCTATTATACTCCATTTTTCACTAAAATCTTCTCTATTTGAGAATTCTGTCTCTCCCCCACGAAAGATGCGTAGTAAGGTATCCTATTACTTTCACGTGACCAACGCTCTGGCTCTAACGGAAAAGAAAACGGTACAGTCACCACAGACAACACAACGCGGGAATCGTATGGCTTACGCAGTGGTTATTTATATTCTTTGTTGCGGCGAGCATTGAAGAGCAAACATGTCGTTATCAAAATATGAATTAAAAGAGTTTCTGAAGAGGATACCCGATGATACTTTAGAATGGTGATAATTTTATTTTATATCCGAATACCAAATACATCTTTTTCATATTCAGAGTTGTGAAATAAATTCAACCTAAATGTGGAGAGGATGCTTTCGGTAAAAATTTTGTTTTAATGGACATAGTTTCTTACGATTGGATTATAAAAATCTCATCGCTCTTGTAAAACAAACGAAGTTATGATATCTTCAGTCAAGTGAGTAAGTACTATTTTACATTTTTCATGTAAATAAATTGGGTTGCTGCTTTAATTAAATCTTACAGCTGGTTTAACCATGATTGCATTTGTGTATTCTGACTGTAGTGTGAATTCGTTTTATAACTAGAGACTATAGTGAAATTATATTCTATTTATTAAAAAAATACTTTTTTATGGTGTATTAAGATATATGTAATGTATTTGTCTTGATTTAAAATTTATTTTCTCGGGCTTATAATCGTAGATTACAGCTCTGATAATAAAAAATGAAGAAAACGAATCATTCAATATATAAATCAAAAACAGCAATTTTCATAAGACACTCTTTTTCTAGCTTAAAATAATAATACACTGCTGGCCACCCAAATTGCAACACCAAGAAAAACAAGAGATATCACAACAAAATTTATTGTGTAGATAACATGTTGACCAAGTAACAAATGATTAAATTTACAGCATTCTATGAAGCGTGGTTCCTGCCAAAATCAGTACCCAGAGTAGCCGCCGTTGTTGGAGATCACAGCTGCCACACGCCTCGGCATTGATTCAAAGAGACTTTGAATGTGTTCTTGGGGTACAGCAGACCAAGCAGCTTCCACACGTTGCCAAAGTTGATCTGGTGTGACAGCTGGGGATGAACTCTGGGTCAGTCGTTGAGCAACCATGGACCACATGTTTTCTATCGGCGAAAGATCCGGAGAGCGCGCCGGCCAGGGAAGCAATTCAATCTGGTGATTGACGAAGAACCCTTGGACAATGCGTGCCACGTGTGGCCGTGCATTATCCTGCTGAAATATGGCTGTTGGCAAGCCCTGAAGGTAAGAAAGGACAACTGGCTCCAACACCTCGGAGATGTAGCGCTGGCTGGTTAAAGTACCGGCAATGCGTACTAGAGGAGTGCGAGAGAGATATCCGATACCGCCCCATACCATAATACCCGGTGCAGGACCAGTGTGACGGTGCATAATGCAGCTGTTCAGCATCCTCTCTCCACGGTGTCTCCAGACTCGAATCCGACCGTCGTGGTGTTGCATACAGAAGCGTGACTCGTCAGTAAAGAGAATTTCATTCCATTCTGTCGTCCACATCCTTCTTTCATCGCACCATTGGCGGCGGAGACGTCTGTGGTTCCGCGTCAGAGGTAGACAAAGCAACGGACGTCTTGCGGACAGACCATTCTGCTGTAAACGACGTCGAATGGTACGCGCAGACACTGGATGATGCGTTACAGACTGAATCTGCTGTAATATGGTTCGTGATGTGACTGAGCGGTCCGTCACTGCCATGCGTACAATCTGCCTGTCATCACGTGACGTGGTGCACTGAGGTCGATGCGGTCGATCACGTCTGTCCGTCGTACCCTCCTGCACCCAACGATCACATATCCGCATCACAGTTGTTTGGTTTCGTCCAATACGACGACCGATTTCCCTGAAAGATAACCCACAATCTCGGTATGCCACTATCCTTCCTCTGTCAAACTCGGATACTTGATCAAAAGATGATCGTTGTTTCCTACGAGGCATAATTTATCGTTTTTTTTAAAAAAAAGCAAGAAAAACACAATTGCTGTACTTGAAACCGTCGAAATCTCCAAGCCTTAAATAGCGCTTTGAGGTGGCGCCACAGGCGCGCTTGATGTGCGTCTGCGCTGAAATTCTAATCATTTGCATATCTCACCTCAGCTAATGCATGTTGTAAATTTCATATTATTTGCATGCTTCCTTCAGGGTGTTGCATTTACGATGGCCAGCAGTGTATTAATTGAGTACAGATATATTAATTAAAAAATCACTGATTTTGTAAAAACGCTCATTCTATAGCTTAAATAATAATCATAATTGAGTTCAGTTATATTAATCAAAAACGGACAGACACTCCTCATTTTTGATTATTATTTAGCCTAAATGGAGCTGTTGTAGAATGCTCAAAAATTGAGAATTTTTCGCTCCATTGATATTTGTCGATTAATTGAGCAAATTTTACTCAATCGGGAGAATGGCTGTTTGAAGTCAATGATTGAGTAAAAATATACTCCGTTTGATTATTATTTTACTCAATAGATTTAAGCGTGTATATATAATTAATCAGCAAAATACGTGGAAAACACTGCAATAATGATACACCCCTACAGGAAAACTGATTAGCAATACAAACCATATCAGCACACACAGAGGGCCAAGCAGGTGGAAAATCGAAAAATAGAATTGAATGGAAATTTATAATTTTTGGGACACTCGTCAGGGCCCACACCCAGAAGATTATAAATAAAAATAATAAAAATTGTAGGATTTCAGTTATGTGGTATAACAAAAGAGATATTCTCTCCGCATAAATGGCCCTTATACAGCTATAGAAAAATCGAGGGGAAGATTATATGAGAAAACAAGAATATATGTACGAATATTGCCAAAATCTAGAAGTGAAATACCCGGTGTTACCAGAGGGTAGGGTCGGGGGCGTATCTACGATATTTACGGAGCAGAACATGTGTTCGCCCCGCCGCCTATTTTGAGATGAGCGATAACAACTACAAAGTTATGAAAAAGCGATCTTATAATCAAATGTACATTATAACAATAATCATATTTTTATAAATCCAAATAAAAGTCTTCATTTGCTGCATTTTATTCTGGCTTTATGTCAGCTTCACATACATGACTGCTTGGTTTTGTCTCACTGTTCACATCACTGTCTGTAACGGCTTTATTTTGGTCTTCTGTTTCACTGTTCAGCCATGATGACATTAGTGATGACAATTGCTGAGCTCCATCTTTCGCTTTTGTTCGTTTCCCGTGTTTTGTGATCCGGTAAATTTTGAGTATGGGCGCAGCAGTTTTAGAGATCAAGTACTTAAAACGTAAGATGTCGAATAAACATGGATTTTTGTTGCAGGGGATGTGATACCATATAAAAAGTATGTACAAAACCCGAGAGTAAACTTAAAAAAAAAAAAAATAAATAAAAAAAAAGCATATCATTCACAGGTTTGATTTGTATTTTCCTTTTTGGTGCCCCCTTCAAGTTCAGCGCCCGAAGCACTTTCCCCACCTGCCCCACCCCAGCTACGCCCCATAGAGAGGGTAATAGTAAAATTAGGATATGCATATATTTTTAAATTTGAAGTGAAACAACTTCAAGATAAGTACGTCCTATGGAAAAGACAAATTATTTGCAAGAGAAAGTTAGAGAACTAGATTCAATCATTTTTTTATCTTTTAATATTTTCTTAATAGATTATCATGATTTATATTTTAGTATTATTCAGGGCTCGAAATAAACGGTGGTCCATTAGTCGGAGACCACAGGAATTTATGACGGACCTGTAGAATAGAAATTTTGTTGATCTGCCGAACCAACATTTTATTTTACATTTTTTCTCTTGCAAATTTTCCTCGTTTAGTCCCACAACACATGTCATGTAATTTGATCAATTAAAAATTTTTTTATATAGGTATATTTCTTTAAATTTACTTTTTAACGACAATCGATATATATATTGCTTATGCAACTTCTTTTATGTTGTAATTTTTTTAAAATCATGTTTACGGACCAGGAAAACGGTTAAGTATTCTAATTTCTACCCCTGGTATTATTGTTGTTTCTGTAAATTGATTTTTCACACACAAAAATAATGTTACCATTATAAATCTGGCCAATAATAAAAAACAAAATGCCACTCAAATTCGTACTGAAATCTGAAATTCATTTGTTTCATGGACTGAAAATTTAAAGTCTCAACTTAAACAGAAATAATCCCTAGTCTCTAGAGGAAACTAAGCTGCCAGTTTCAAAAATCCTCGCCTAAATTTTCGCCTTATTAAAGATTCGTGGAAACAGGATAGAAAGAGAGGAGAGGGGAGAAAAAATCACTTCTAAATCTAAAACAAGGAGAAGACCATTAAAAATAACTCCATCGAATCCAAATTAGCGAAATTTAAATTAAAGAAACTGCCTTCTTTCATTTCGTTTAGTGAAGCTGTAAGGTTAGCAATTGGTACCAGATTTCCTTTTCGCCAGTTCCTTGAAATTTCTTTATCCATAAATTTAAGAAGGCGAATGCATAATCAAGGAGCATAGCACTTCCTTAGACAGGGATAAATGGCAAGCGAGAAAGTCATAAAGACCTTCGCTAGCGGACCGATAAATTGACTATCAAAAGACTGTCCATTAGGTCGCATTTTAAATACTAAATAATCTTTCCTTAAATTGTACATAAAAAAGAGGCATTTTCTTTTTATAGTAATACTAGCTGAAGTACCCGTCCTCGACTGGTTAGTGAATAAATATTTCCAAAAAGCAAGAACTTTCGTCAGCATTGTAGGAGTACACAGAATGGATGTAGTATGTTGCCAAAGTAAAGAAAGCGAAGTTATAATTTTCATGTATTGTTAAAATATTACAGGTTAGAGAGTAACTAAGTAATATCATTTCATTCGCTTCAGTCGTAATTATGTGATGCACGAACGAATATTGACGCATATTGAAATAAATTTCGCAAAATCTCAAAATTTCATCAACATTTTTGAAAAATTTGAAGCCTAGAATTTAAGTTGAGTGACAACCTCTCATGTCACCCAAATTCGTTTCATTCCCTGCAGTCTTTATTTCGTGATGCTGGAACAAATTTTCAGCATTTTAAAACGATTTTCGAAAAATCTCAAAATGTAAGCAAAATATTTTTAAAATTCAACGCCTATAAATTAAGATAAGCAACTACCTATCATATCACTCAATTTCGTATCATTCGTATTAGTCGTTATTACGTGATGTTTGAAGAAATATAAACGTATTTTGAGAGAATTTTCACAAAATCCCAAAATCTAATAAAAATGTTTAAAAAATTGGACTCCTATAGTTTATGTTGAGCAACCATCTATCGTGTGACCAAATTTCATATCATTCATTTAGTCGTTATTACGTAATACGGGAACAAAGATTCACTCAGTTTTAAACGATTTTCACAAAATCTCGAAATCTGATGGATTTTTTTTAATTAGATGCTTATAGTTTAAGGTGAGTGACCACCTATCATTTCACGAAATATCATTTTTTCACCTTTGCAGTTATTACGTGATGGGCGAACACAAATTTACGCAGTTTGAAATGATTTTCGCAAAATTTCAAAATCTAATCAAGATTTTTTTTTAATTCGACGCCTCTGTTTTAAGTTGAGTGACCACCTATCATGACACCCAATTTCATATCATTCGCCTCAGTCGTTTTTACGTGATGCTTGAACACAAATTTACGCAGTTTGAAAGGATTTTCGCAAAATCTCAAAATCCAATCAGGATTTTTTAAAAATTAGACGCCTATGTTTTAAGTTGAGTGACCACCTATCATGACACCCAATTTCATATCATTCGCTTCAGTCGTTTTTGAGTGATGCTTGAACACAAATTTACGCAGTTTGAAACGATTTTCGCAAAATCTGAAAATCTAATCAAGATTTTTAAAAATTCGACGCCTATGTTTTAAGTTGAGTGACCACCTATCATGTCACTCAATTTCACATCATTCGTTTTAGTCGTTTTTATGTGATGCTTGAACACAAATTTACGCAGTTTGAAAGGATTTTCGCAAAATCTCAAAATCCAATCAGGATTTTTTAAAAATTCGACGCCTATGTTTTAAGTTGAGTGACCACCTATCATGTCACTCAATTTCATATCATTCGCTTCAGTCGTTTTTACGTGATGCTTAAACAAAAAAAGCGTCACGGACAGAATGACAGAATGACAGAATGACAGACAGACAAACTTTTTTTTGAGGGTCGCATCGGATTCCCGGGTTCTTGAAACGGATAGAAATCGCAAAATTTTTGAATTCCAAGAAATGTACAGACAAAAGTCTAATTTTATTTATATAGATATTTTTATAGACATAAATGAAAGTCAAATAAGTGACTCAGAATTTTAATGGGGGGAGGAGAATATTTTGATGATTTTTTCTGCTTCAAAAAGGGGTGCAAGTATTATGCGAGGGCGACTACTACGCGAGTAAACACGGTAATACGTAGTTAATGACATCAGGATCCATACTATAATACTGGAAGTGGGTTCACAGTTAAACTATTTAGCCCCTTGATTTAAATAAACCAGAATATAACCAATAAATGTGGGTCGCAAGTGCTTGCCTCTATTCAAAAATTTTCTATAAAACGTTGAGCCTTTTCAAATGATGTACATACATCGAACAATTATAAAGCTGTCAGTAATACTTTACAAAGGCTTATTTCGATTATATCCATCTATTGAAAAAATCATTATTGACCCTATTCTTGGCACAGTATATGATTTGATACGTTGCACTTTTGATCATACGACGATTGTTATAAATCTGGCAGTGTGCCTTATGTGATACGCTCGATAAAACACAATTTAACAAATCTACGTTTTTTTTATTAATCTTTCCATCAATAATAAACACCTAAAAAAGCATATAAAATGTAATTAATTAACATTGCAAGAGGAAAAATAATCTTGCCAAGTATAGGGTTGAAATTATCAAAAAAATTTTAATGGAATCAGATACCTAAAAGCGAGTGACCAGAGAGCTAGCTCCCTTCGTTAATCTTTTGTGAGCGAACCGGTAAACAAAATTTTGTACGCACTATTTTAACCTAAATTTTGTTGAGTCAACAAAGTTTGTGCTGACACAAAATGATTTGTTGATCCAACAAAATATTCTATTGTTTCGACTACAGTAAAATATCGTTACAAAGAACTTTACTTTTACAAATATTTCAGATTATCAAATAAATAATTTCTATTAAAAAAAAAGGCTTTTTTACTTATTAGTAAAAAAAATCTATGACAAAGACATTTCACTTTAACGAACTTTCCAGAGTTATAAATTTGACCTTCGGTTCCTTGAAATTCGCTACTGACAGATTTTAGTGTAAATCCTTTAGTTAATAACGACGACTAAAATGTTTAACGAATAAAGAAATGTTTTAATAAAATGCACTTTCCTCGTGTCATTTCTCTTCTATGCTCAAAGAAAAATTTTCGGTGTGTTGCCTTGCCTAGCTTAGATTTGTTACCGGGTCCTTCAGAACAATCATAGGTCTTTAAAAAAAAAAAAAAAAAAAAAAAAAAAAAAAATTGTACCTCAAACAAAGAAAGAAATGTTGGGAGTACTCAGCTTTATCCATTAATTTTAAATACGCTGCTTTGAGCTTTGTCCAATAATTTTGAGCACGCAGCTTTGAGCAAAGCCTGACGACCATACTTAGATGGGCCCCCGGGCACTGGTTACTTTGGGGCCTTCTTTACTATCAGAAGAATTTTAACCCAATTTTGATCACTGTTCAGTTTTCGCAACATAAAGCATTTTTAAGATTTCCGAAATTGAATTTTAAAACTATGTACAAAATTATAGATTTAAAAATTATTTTTTATTTTAATATTTTTAACCCATTTGTATCATTAGCTCATGTGGACGCTAAGTCAAGGTGCGCTGTTATAGGACACGCGTGCCAAGTTTCGTAGAAAATTTTCCTGTACCGACAAAAAAAAAAAAAGAATTGTAATTTTCTTTTAAACATAAAACACAAAGCCCTAGTACTCGAAAGTTGCATTTCAGTTAACTGTAGTTTTTTTACTTTAATCAAATCGTATTTATCTCCCCAAAAATATGTCTTTAAGTTGATCAAGCGATGAGCAATTATGTAATAGATATTACAGAGTAAACTCAATTTTTATCATTAATATTTCAGCATATATGAATTTCTAATGCACATAATCGGAATGTATGCCCCCCCCGATGTTTTTCAGAGGCATCGGGCTGTTGCCCCCCTTTGCCCGTGTGATAATCGAGCTGTCGCTTTGCGCTTTGTCCAATAATTCTGAAAACTTCACATTTATGCCACCAGAAAAAAAAAAGAAAAGGAAAGAAATCATTAAAGACGATTCGAGAGAAGCACAAAAGAGAAAACATCCGCTTCGAACTCAGAAAGTATGAGGCCATTAAAAATAACTCCATCAAATCCAAATTAGCGAAATCAAATTAAAGGAACACATTCCGTTCATTTTCATCCCGCTTTCTATGGAAGAGGGAAAGCCAGCTTTTCATTTTGCCCGTCTGTCCGGCGGTCTCTTATATCCATAAATCTATGGGAAGATGAATGCGTCCGGTCAAAAGCATAGAACTTCATTAAACAGGGGATAAACGGCAGGCGAGAAAATGCTAATCGCCATCGTCAAGACACCCCCGACCCCCCTTTTCGATAAATTGAATGGTTTGAAGGGAGTCCATTCGGTCCCCCCCCCTCCCTTTTAAGAGGCGGGCAGTTGATAATTATCGCCGGAAATTACAATATCTCGCATTTCTCTGGGATAGCCGATGTCCGCGGAATAGACGACTGCAGGCTTTACTGTCTTATCCGCAGCGACTGGAAAAGGGGGAGGGGGAGCTCCATGCAGTATTAGAAGCAAAGGACAGGCGGAGCGAATAAATGGGGAAAATGTTTTCGCAGAGGCAGATATGGATCTGTGTAACCGTGCGAGAAATTTCAGAGTGGGAGACTGACTTGAGCAGTGGCTCCCAAACAATGGGGCACGCCTCCCTTGGTGGGCGCAGAGCGTTTGCAGGAAGGTGAGGGAGGGAGGGGGCTGAGGTAAACAGCAAAGAGCAAATGGTAAATGCATGTTTTTAAAAACAATCTTATACAGTATGCCCACTAAACTCCCTTGTCACCCTTTTAATTTCGGAACGGCTGCTGCTGTTTTAATAAACGTGGTATGACGTCGTCTCAGATTCATAGGAGCGGCTCTACTAATCTCATCACAGCTAGATTTAATTCTGTAAGCATACACTATCACTTGTGTGGAAGCGTGTAATAAAAACACTTGTTAAAACTTAACAAAATTTAATTTTAAACATAACAAAATTACTGGCAAAGTACAGTCGAGTACAGGATATGCGGTCTCATCTCAGACCGGCTGGAAGTTCATTGATCGCTGAACTTTTCCCACTGCAAAAAAAGAACCGTACACCCCTCTGAGCGCAGTCTAGAGACATTTGCCTCTCTTCTCTCCGTTCCAAGGTGTGTCCCCCCCCCCCCCCGCTTGGGCTTCTTACATCATCTGGGGGGTCAACCTGCCTCCTGACCAGCTTATTGGCCTAGTCTGCCCATACGTCATGGTGGCTCCTTCCGGTCAGATTCACTTTGACGTCGCTAGGCAGGTGCCTTTTCCCACACCTCGTCGGTCCTTTGAAAGAGAGAAGCTTAAAATCGCTCTTTTCACTTAAGAGCCCGGAGTCTAACACTGTCATTGTCCTTCCAGACATTCCGTTGCCGTTTGCACATTCCATCGTGCAGGTGCACTAAGAGGGGCGATGGTACAGTGGTATCCAGGTATAGTAAATTGGATATGCGCTACCAAATGAGTCCGCTCACAGCGCCACCTGGTGGAAAACTGCAGAGTTAGCTCTCGTTTCACGAAAACGGTACGAGATAGGGGGAGAAAGTGAATTGCAGAGTTGTAGAGTGTTATCGATTTAGTACGAAATGACACCTCATTGACATGGATATGAAAAACCTAACGGTTAAAACGTGCATTTGTATTTTCGTGGTTTCCTACACTTTGACGTCACGAAATGCGAACAGCTGGAGAAAATATTATCTCTCGGGCTAAACAAGACGCCACAATGTAAGACAGTGGTGTCGCTTGCGATTTCTACTTCAAAGGACTCTGGTTCAAGCCCCGAGAGTGGCGGCATTCGGATTCGGGAACCAAATTTCGTAGAACGGCCTTCACATTCGCCTGATCTGACTCCGCTGGACTTTTTTCTGTGGGGATACCTAAAACAACAGGCATATGCGACCCCTCCACAAACATTGCACGACCTTAAACGATGCATTACGGACGCTTGTGCCGACGTGTCACCCTCTATGCTCCAACTCGTGCAATGCGAAATTCAAACGAGGATCCAAATGTGCATTGCAGCTGACGGTGCGAAGTTTGAACATCTTAAATAAAGGTATATTGTTATAAATAATTGTTTTCTTCTTTCTTCGGTTTTTCACCTTCGCAGGGTAGGGAATCATGAAAATACAAATGCACGTTTTAACCGTTCTGTTTTTCACATATGTCAATGAGGTGTCTTTTCGTACTAAATCGATAACGCTCTACAACTATGCAATTCGCTATTCCCCCCCCCCCCATCTCTTACCGTTTTCAAGATACGAAAGCTAACTCCGCAGTTTTCCACCAGGTGGGGCTGTGAGTGGTCTCATTCGGTAGCGCATATCCAATTTACTACACCTAGACACCACGTTTATAAAAATAGCAGCAGCCTTTGCGAAATTAAAAGGGTGATAAGGGACTTTAGTGGGCATAATGTATTTATTATTATTTTTACTCCAAGACATAACTATTTTCGCTTAAAATGTTTATTCAAATTTTACCGATGACATGTTTTTATAGAAAAGGCAACTAAACGTTCATTGTTGAAGAATAAAGAAATACATTAATACTTAGGAATGTGCATGGAGGGATTAATTGGCGGATCCATAGGAGGAGCACAGGGGCACGTCCCCCCACCTCCTCAAACTGTAAAAGTTTGACTTATTTTATGGATTGAGATGCACATCTAAGAAAAATGCAGCAATATTTTTGTACTCCTCTCAGAATTTTTTTTTCTGGATCTGCCTCTGAAGTTCCATCATAAGTTATGCTTTGTTGGGCGGGGGGGGGCACAATGTTAAAAGGTTGAGAACCGCTCTACAGCACTGCTGCCGGATTTGGAAAAGTTTCGAGGTATACGGGAGGTAAAGTATGACGAAGCTAAGGGGCGGGTAATTTTTATTTGCTTTTAACCTGTCATTTTTAATCTTGAACCCATGTTCAACCCGTTTCAACCATTCATTTATAAATACTACTCGAAAACAATTTAAAAGCATGTTTATATACTCAGAACTAGAACCTTTCTCAGAATAATAGCAGAGGTACTCGCTCAGGGTATGACAGACCCGGTACCACAATATTCAAAAGCCTGTGTAAAGAATTCAATCACAAGTTTTTCCCCCTGAAGGTTATGACCCTAAAGTCAGCTGCACCAGGTCTCATCAATTAAAGAAAAAGTTAGGAAGGTACAGCGAAAAAAAAAAAAAAGGGCAGCTCAGTCACAGTCAGAACAATAGCATAAGTATTCGCGCAGGTTATGACAAACCCGACGTGTATCAATATCAAAAAATCTATTTGAAGAATTCCAAAAGAAAATTTCCCCCTTCAAGGTTATGACCTTAGAGACAGCTACACAAGGTTTCATTCATAAAAAAAAAAAAAAAAAAATTAGGAAGGCACACCGAGGCGATTTTATCGAAAGCCAAAGAGTAGGGGGAATGTTATACCCTGGGCGAGTACTGCCGGGTTAATATGACCACCCTCCAGAATAACAAAAAATAATCATCTTAGAAAGGTGGCTAAGTGTAGTGGCTGTAAAGTGAAATTTTACAGGTTGGTCACTGTAGGCAGGTGGTGTCCAAACCAGGTTATGCTGCAAGTACGAAAAAAAGCACCAAACTTTTTATTTCTAATTAAATTTTATTTTGAACGATATTTTGGTAAGCAATCTTGCATGTGATGAACGAAGATAAAAATTTAATTTACAGTCGAATACGTTTTTGAAACGAGAAACAGTGACGCGACTGTTACCCTTGAGTTTCAACTATAGCAAATAAAAGTTTTTTTTTTAACCAAAATTTTTTCACAATGTTTTCATTTTGCCCTTTAAAGTTCTTTTTTTTTACGAGTTGAAAATTTTAATATAAGGCGTCATTTTTAATTACTTCATTCGGTTTATGCAGTTCCATTTACCAAAACACAAAATTCGATTTTTCTACGATACCATGAAAACGGAGAAAATTGTTAGCATAAGCAGCATTTGAATAGTATATAATTTTAAAGCAGAATGTCACAATACGGAAAACTGTACTAAATAACTTCGATGTTCACTTTTAAATACATTAATTGATATTTCCTAGCCGAATGATTAAATTGGATTGTGTTGGATTGTTCAGTAGGAAATTTCATGTTCTTCGCTTTAGAGTCAGTCATACTGATTGAAATAAAAACAAAAATCACTAAAGATTTTTGTACAATTTCGGAAAATACAATTTGTTAATTCAAAATTAATATTACTTTTAATAAAAGTAAGCGCTATTTTTACATTTAGCTTTTATAAAGTATCTACTATCTGAAAGAAAGAGCTAACAAGCTCAGTTTAGAAGCTATGTCTAAGAGATTGAAAATTTTTAAAATTAAATATTTCACTCTTTCGTGTACTGTATAACTCGTTGGGTATTTGTCCAACATTAATAAAATTTAGTAGTTTCATTTTCTTCTTTATTTGTTGAATTTAAGCATGAAGTAAGTATGTAAAGTTGGTTTATCTAACGTTAAAATTTTTGGTTTTGATTTAACATGTGCACTAAAAATAATAATAGTGATAATTTAACGAAATGGAATAATATTATTGCTTGCACATTATTAAAAGTTAAAGACATAACTTCTATTCAGACATTTATTATTTATTTATTGTTATACCATAGAAAATATGCTTCTGAAATAATACTTAAAAGATGATGCTTAAACACACTGCAAATGCATCATAAGCTATTCATTATTAATGCATAAAATGGTCTTCAACATCCAAGCACATTTCGAATGCAATTTTATTTATCGTGTTTACCAGCGTAATAGTCGCTTTTTTTTTTTTTTTTTTTTTTTTTTTTTTTGCCGATTTTTCATCGTGAAGCCTAGGTGCGACTATTATGCGCAGAAAATGTACTACATAATATTGCAACTATAAATCTACTTTTTCTACTTCCAAGCGGGGGTGTGTACTATGCGAGGTCGACTATTTCGCGAGTAAACACGGTACTTAATTTTTACCATCAAATATATTTCGTGTTCTTTAAAACAGACGAACACCCAAATTCTCAGTAAACAATGACTGCCCATAGACTGAGAATAATGTACTGTAAGACTTTTGTGTTTCCTTAAAATTCTATTAATGCTGTATGCACCATTTTAACCCTTTAACGTGCAGTGTTCCCGCTCTGGGAACACCAAACTCTGACATTCTGATGGTTGCCAGTCACGAAGAATAGATTTGATTTCTATAGAAATAGTTGCGGGTGACATAGCTCCACGAAAATCCTTTACTTTTGAGCACGTCATTTCCGTAAAAAAATTGTCACGATTATTTTTAACAGCACTGATATCTGCTGAAAAATAGAAGAATGCGAGAACAGCTGGATAGATTGCCCAATGCTGAAAAAAGAGTAGCCGTTGCCATCGCTCCACTTAACTACCAGCAAGATGGTGGACGATCGAAACGTTCATCGCGTGCCACAGATCGAGAGACCCTTTTTTGACGCAGCTGGCTGTGCCGAACAGCCAGCTGTCGTCAAAAAAGGGTCTCTAGATCTGTGGCACGCGATGAACGTTTCGATCGTCCGCATCTTGCTGGTAGTTAAGTCGAACGATGGCAACGGCTGCCCTTTTTTCAGCATTGGAAAAGGTTGCGCCTCAAAGGGTTAAATAGGATACACGTGTAGTAGTCATAGAAATGCCATATACAAAATTCGCCTGTTAATGGAAATTTGAGCATGGAAAGACAGAAAGACAAGCCGAACATTTTTTTACTTCAGCGGAAAGCAATTAAAAATGAATTTTCCTAAAAAATGCGCTTTGAAAATAATAATAATAATAAGAAGAAGAAGTATTCCGGTTTTTAAATTCCAGTCCTTCTATCTCATCAGTATCCCATAGAATTACATCCCATTCATAAGAGAGCGATCTTAAACTAACACTTGAAACGCTGAATCGACGCTAATTTCCAACTTCCGCTGACCTGAAATAATAATAAAAATATATAAGAAGAACGCCAGACAAAAAGAAAGATAATAATAATAATAATAATAATACTGAAAAGGATCGCCTCACCGGTCAAGTCTGTTAATGAACATGCCCTCGCGAAAAGAAAAAAAAAAAAAAGATGAAAGAAAAAATGAACATTTTCTCTTTGCTATTTTTTCTGTGCCGCACGCGAATCTAACTGCTAACGCGGCGCGAATTACCGCCCGAAAATGAGGGTCGGTCAATCAGCGGCCGCCTTTTTCCCCCCCCGTAATTATTTCTTTCTCTCTCTCTGGCACTCTTCTTTTTTATGGATACCGAAAATGATAACGACTCACAGACCCCGCGGGGCTGCAAGAAAATGCGCTCATCGAGAGAGAGAGAGAGCGCAAGATCCGGCGAGTCATCGCTCGAGGCCGAATTCATTGAAATTTTAGGGGAGAAATTCCTTTCTATTGACGAGCACGAATGGAGGCGAGGACTTACTGAGAGAAGATGATGATTTCACAGTTTTGGTATGGAACTTCCAAATTTTCCTTACCTCCCTCTCCCTCCAACAAAAAGGGGGATTTTTTGTTCCCCAGTGGCCGGCTGCTGCCTTGAAGGCTTTGGCCACAACAGGCCGGAATTGTTGGCCTCTTTATTATGGGGGCATGTAGTAGGTGGATCAACTTTGCCCCCCTATGAAGGGACCGGAAGGGATGGACGATGACAACCACGCCCAGTAGGGGATCGAACCCCGACCGCCGGGAGTTGAACCCGAAACCGTAGTACGGTGCTTTACCCACCATACAATCCGGTCGGCCAAGGGGGAAAATAAACTGTATTATTTTACGCGGAATCAGTATTTATACTGGCCATGAGTATTATTATTAGTAGTAAGCTAATTCGACTTAAATATGTTGATTTAAGTTTACATGTTTTACGTAATAAAATACGGCATAATATTGCAATAACTACCTCTGGCGATTAGATAAACGTGAAGGGGGGGTGGGGAGGAGATTAAAATCTTTAAAGTCGAACAAGGTTTGCTACTTCTGATAATCGATCGCTAAGTTTGCTGCCGAAAAATAACTTCAAAACCGAACCAAGCTTGGCGATATCCAGTGGCGTCGCGTGGGAGGTGCGTGGGGTGCGGGCCGCACCGGGTGACACCAACAAAGGGGGGTGACACCAAAAAAAATGAAAAAAAAATGCTGGTTTATTTATTTATTTTTTAATTAATTTGAAAAAAGACCTGATTTGGTGATGTAAAAAATATCCGAGAGAAAAATTAAGAACAAATATATGAAAGAAACATATTCTGTGTACCTGTAGAAATAAAATGTTTTCCTTCATCTCAACTTTTTTTTCCAGTTTAAAAATTTTCCATATTTCCACCATTAAACAAGAACAGGTTGTTCTCAACTTATGTGTAGCCATTTCATCTGTATGTTTGGATTTTAACCAGCGGCTAACTATGAACACTTTCTCTTGCTATTTGGGCGGGGGGATCTTGGACAAGGGGTGCGAATGAGGCGCTTGACTAAACTGGGGGTGCCCGTCGGCTGTACTTTTTGAGCGTTGGACAGTCTATCCGGTGGGTCTTCCATATGGATGTGAAAATGTTTGCACTTCAAAGGGTGAAAAGCATACTCATGATGATCATGATTATTATTATTTTTTTTTTTTTTTAAGTACGAAACACACTAACGTAAATGCACTGACGGTTGAAGAATGGAAACATGGATTCGTGCGTCAAAATGAAAGGTTTCGGAGGACGACGCCAGGAATGTATCTAAAGATGTTCTCAGAATTCTGGCATAATTCTGAGAACGCTGACCGATCATTCATATAGTTTAGTTCGTTTATTGTGTAAAAGTACTATTTTTCAAACGCAAGTCCTGCTTATTTACTTCTTTTTCATTTTATGCTATCATTCTTTTGGTAAGTTCATAATTGAATTATTTTATGTTTTCAACACAGGGCCGGCCCAAGGAGGGTGCGAATGTAGGCGATCAACTAAAAGCGGGGCAAAACGCCTCAGAAAATGCTTTTTGAGACCATTTTTTTTTCTCTCTCTCTCTCCTTTCCATGCGGTTAAATTGTCTTAAACAGCTATGTTCTCACGGAGCTTTAGATGGATGACGGATTTTCCGAATTGTATTATATTTTATTGTGTACAAAGGCGAAGCTACTCGAGGTCTATCTGTATAGGGATGGGTACCTTGGTCGGGGGATTTTTTAAGGGGTTCTAATGCGTATTCACGTTACATCCGAAGAAAACCATCCAAAACTCCAGACAGTTAGATCGATGACTGCGTGATGAGCCCGAAATCGTTTTCCGAATGCAATGTGCCTTGTATCATATATGGGCCTTTCAGTCTACATTTATTTCCTATTATTACCTATGTCATTTATTTTTTCATTGTTACGAAGAATCTCAAGACGTGTAAACGAATGTTGTTGAACCTTTGAAAATTCCATGGAAGTTTTAGAAACACCCTGTAAGAAGCAGGGTGCAGGCTACAGGGGCGGATTTCTAGCTGTATAGAATGTATTTAAGTAAATATATTAGAAGAAGGCCCTTACTTTGTAGATAAAACTGCCTCCCCCCCATCTCTCTCTTTTCTTTTCATTTTCTTTTTTTAATCCATAAACAAAATGCATTGAAACTTTTATTATGTTATTTATAATTTTTGAGGCTCAAATTACGTAATAAATAGATTAGGTGTCTAGTAGAGTATTAATTTAAATTTTGAAACAGTTTATGTTTAATTTTTGCGTTTCATTAAAGGTCTTATACCTTTTAAAAGCAATGAAAATTGAGAAGAGTACTTGCATGTGTATAAATGTTCACCTATTTACATAAATAATTGGTTTACAAGTAAGCAGTTTTATAGATTTACATAATATCTTATTTTATTTGTATTACTAACTTCAAAAATTGTAATTATTAAAAGGTATTGTTTTTCAAATGGAGTTCGCTGCTCACAGATTATGAACATAAAAAATCATTTTACAAACTCAATCATTTTATTCTCTGTATTGTATAAAATTTTAATTTACAGAAGATTTTATAAGTTAAAAGCTTAAATAAAATAATAATAATAATAATTTTAAGTGTATAAAATAGGTATGTATTTTCTACTTAACAATATGTCACTTTATTTTGTCTTAAGTATAGGCATAAAATATTTGAGTTTGTTAAAAGATTTTTATGTATGTACGGCTCCGCGCAATGAACCGCATATGGAAAATAATACAGTAAAATTATGTATTTTCGCGAGGCATTAATTTCCGGGAATCCCGTCGTAATCGCAAAATTTAAATCCCCTAGAGGTACTTTTTTTTTTTAAATAATAACAAAGAAATCAGAAATTTTCCACAATCCAAAATGATTTATTGCGCAATTACAAACGCTTTCTTAATGATTTCTTTCTTACAACTATATCTTGAATATAAAACATTAATAGAACTACCAAAATGCAGCTCATTCACTTACGATATTTATATCAGCTTTTTTAAAACCATTCGTTAAAATTGGCCAAATTCAAAAGTAAATAAATTTTATGTGCAATGTACGAGCAATGTGGAACTTTACACAGCAATATGCAAGGCGGTTCAAAACTCTATAAACTGTAGGGGCGATAGGACATTATATTATGTGTCCTATATCCCGTAAAGTTTGTATAGGGAGTTTAGAATCACTCCCTATATTCAGTCAAAAAGAATCTGTAATGTATATTCAGATGTCTGTATATTCTGTATATTCAGTCAAAATTTTATGGATTTTCATTACTTTTAAAAGGTACAAGAACTCTTAAGTAAAGCAGTTTTGTAGTGAGTGCTGAATGAAACAACTGGTTTCAATGAAACAGGTCTCATGAGACATTAAATTTCAAGTGTGTCGATAATTTAACGTTTAGTTGAATTAAATGCCATATTTTTATTAGCTGACAGTGTATTTGTATTAGCTGACAGTGTATTTTTATTAGTCTGACAGTGTACAGTGTATTTTTATTAGTCTGGTAACGGTATTATAAACAGGCTTTTCTGCAGCTCATGGTTTTCATAGGCCTCTTGGAAAAAACACTCCATGTGAAAAAAAAAAAAAAAAAAAAAAAAAAAAAAGTCATTTCCGCGTCTCGTACATTACCTTGCTTGCATAGGTGGTATGGAAAGTTTCATAATAGCCTAATAACGTTTGAAAGAACCTTACTATAGTGGTTGCCACTTATTTCGGTCAGTGAGTCTCTTAAGTTGGTGAAAATTGGCAGGGCGAAAAATGCACTAGTTTTCTGCCGCTTACTTCGGTAGTTAGTGCTGCTTTATCCGGTCAGAAAATCTACGGAGATTAGGTAAAATTTAGACTTAATTTAGGACGAAGTGAAAAAAAAGCCAATCTCAAAGATGACTCATAATTGTACGGAGGTGTTACGGGGTTGGGGGTGACACCGGATGAGAACGCACCGGGTGACACCATGCTTAGCGACGCCACTGGCGATATCCTCCGAATTTGGCTAGAAACTAGAAAAATATAGTTAGAATATGCCTGGAGAAGATTATAAAATAGTGTTGGTAGGCGATTTTAATATAGATTTCTATTCCAAATATGAGTTTTATGAAGCAAGAAATACAAACACGGCACACTCTTGGATTAGGATGCCCATTCCAAACAGTATTTAAAATGATGAAGTATAGTTGGAATATGCTTGGCGAAGATTGCAAAACAAATTCAGTTGGAGATTTTAAGATAGATATCGGTTCCAAAGATTTGTTCTATAGAACAAGAAAAAGTTGATTCCTATTTTAACTCCCCCCCACTCTCGCCAACCTAAATAATCTCGGCACTTTGACGAGCTTTGCAGTCATAGGTTTCAAGGAGTTGCGCACAAGTTTCAGCGCTCCGAAAGGAACAAGATGGAAAGGAAAGCGTACATATTAGCGATAAACGCACCAGTTAAGGAATTTGAAGACTCTTAATTATTGAAATTGCATTAACTGGCCACCCAAATAAATAAAGCCGTGCTTACATGTTGTTCCAAACCGCCATTTCTATATTACGGTTGCCACATAAATGCAAAATGTCGTCATGGTAATTGAATATGTATAGTTATTGCTGCCTTGGAGAGTGTGTGTGTGTGTGGGGGGGGGGTCAAAATAGTAATCAACCAACTAAATAAATTAGCGATAAAAGGCTCCAGCTAAGGAATTTGAAGACATTTAATTATTAAAACTACATTAATTGGCAGCCCAAAATAAATAATAACTAATGGAATGCTGTACTTACATGTTGTTTCAAATCGCCATTTTAATTCTAAACTACGGTTGCCACATAAATACAAAAATCGTCGTGGCAACTGCATATGTTTAATGATCGCCACCTTGGCGACAGTCGGGGCGTTAAAGTAGCAGTCAATCCAAGAAAGACAAACACGGCACACTCATGGATTATGATCCAGATTCCAAATAGTATTTAAAACAGTGAAGTATAGTTGGAATATGCTTGACGAAGATTGTAAAACAGTTTTAGCGGGCGATTTTAAGATAGATTTCGATTCCAAAGATGTGTTTTAAGGAACAAAGGAGAAAAATACGACATACTCATGAATAATGATACACTTTCCAGCTTAATGGAATAAGGGAAGAAAATAGGGGAGACCCATGGATTATGTTACGCTTTTAATATATAGCACTTTAGTGCGTATTTAAAATCTGAAAGTGTTTCAGATATTCTTACTTTCTTTTTTCTTTTCTTTTTTCTTGGGGGGGGGCACTTTTTCATTTTTCTTTCAGGGCTATTATAAGCATCATTTCCAAAAATCCATTAAGTATCTTGAGATTTCTTGTAGAAGAGATATGCTATATGGAAGCCACTTTTTTCCGTCAAAAAAAAAAAACCAATAATGCACATGCACATTGAACTGCGCAGTTTATTTAAAGGTCAACTCGTGCTACAATCGTCGTATTTCCATTCAAAATTTTATTGGTACCCTTATTCAATTTTGTTATGCTACCCTTATTCAATTTTGTTTCTAAGAATATTACTAAAGCAACGAAATATTAGCATTTTACTTTGTTATCTCTGAGTATTTTGTAGAAATCAGGTTTTTTATTCGAAAAATGAAAATAGGGGAAAAAAATGAATTCTTAAACATTTTTGTGACTTACACTTTTTGTGGCTGTCTAAAAATAGATCGCTGGGCGTTAATGGTTTAAAGTTCAGATGATATCTTTTTTCTCCTTTTCGATTGTGATTTATTGTACTTTAGTGAATTTTTTAACCCTTTATCTTCTGACTGTACTTAGAAGTACCGTTAAATTAAAATTGAAAATAAAAAAGACAAATCTATTCATTGTAACCATTCCTTTGAAAGAGCACTAGCAAATACTGCATTTAAACACCTTACATCACGATTGCATGTTCTATTAGAGTAGATCGTTTTAAATAGACAGCTTTCCGATCATTTTCTAATCATGTCGAGCCCCTTCCTCTCCTCCCAAAAAGAGCATTAGTGAATTTTCTGACGTCTGTTTTAGATTAAAGGATTATATTTTCTAAAAGTGTGTCAATCAAAATATTACTTGACTCCTTCAGATTGGCTGGTCCTATACTCTCTTAAAAGACACGCTAACTGTTTATGAAATCAGTCATCGACCGTACAGCTTATGCTTATTTTCGTAATCTTCTTTTTTTATCACATTAATCAGTATTCATCATTCATTGCCTTACTATAACAAGGAAAAACAAATAGGTTCAATGTGATATTCTTGGCAATTCTTAATTTAGTAGAGAAAGGGTTAATACTATCTATTTCTGGCTCTCACTTTACATAGTGTGAGCAGTAGCAATTGTAATTACAGAAGCTCTCAAATTCCTAAACATGCAAGACTTTAAATCAGAAGTTCTCAGAAGAAGAATTTTTACCTAGTGCACCACTTGTCGATTGTTCCTGATTTTCTTGGACACCCTAACTCTACGACCCCCTTCCCCTTATTGACATTGAAGCTTCGGCCGAGTAGGCGTCCAGCGAAAGAGTGGACTCAGAATCTGGGAATTTGAGTCAAAGAATTCGAATGTTTTATAATTTCCCAAAATAAGAATAATCGCTAGAATTGTGGAATGATTCATTCTAACCCTTTGAGGCGCTACCCTTTCCCAATGCTGAAAAAAGGGCAGCCGTTGCCATCGCTCGACTTAACTACCAGCAAGACGGCGGACGATCGAAACGTTCATCGCGTGTCACAGATCTAGAGACCCTTTTTTGACGACCCTTTTTTTCTGGCTGTGCCGCACAGCCAGCTGCGTCAAAAAAGGGGTCTCTAGATCTGTGGCACGCGATGAACGTTTCGATCGTCCGCCGTCTTGCTGGTAGTTAAGTCGAGCGATGGCAACGGCTGCCCGTTTTTCAGCATGGGGCAATCTATCCAGCTGTTCTCGCATTCTTCCATTTGTCAGCAGATGTCAGTGCTGTTAAAAAGAATCGTGACCATTTTTTTACGGGAAATGACGTGCTAAAAAGTAAAGGATTCTAAGTGGAGCCATATCACCCGCAACTATTTTTATAGAAATCCAATCTATTCTTCGTGACTGACAACAGTCAAAACGTCAGAGTTGGATGTTCCCAGAGCGGGAACACTGCGCGTTAAAGGGTTAACTCTGGTGAAGTGTTTTCTCGAGCAATAGACCTGCTTAATTCTTATGAAAAAAAATGACTACAAATCGATATAAAAGAACGAATTAAAATATGTTTAGTCAATGAGTTCAGTGTAATTCATCTCCATTTCTCCGAATTAAAAAGAAGTATCCTGAATCAGCGGCCATCGTCCGCCCTTTCCAGCCGTTACAGAACACATCTATCGAAATAAACCCCCTAAACTACTAAACCAACTCAATGCCGAGTGACATGCTCGGCTTCTAAATCCTCAAACGCACTGACAGACAGTCAGCTCGCCAAAGCCCTTTCGCGAACAGAGCGCCGGACTCGGTGCGGGCCGCACGCACGCACTGCCCCATGTCCATTGTGCGTTAAAATTTTGGAATCCTGCCATATGGAGGAGGAGGAGGACTCCACACGCAGAGATAGCCCGCTGTCAATGTTCCGGCTGCTTTGAGGTGCTCCGGTCACTCACTCACCCAGCGTCCCTCTCTCCCCCCCACACGCATTGACTCTCGCATTATGGAGAGCGGAGCTCCGTGATTAGCAGCAGTTTCACTGCACATTGATGCTCTTGAATCAGTTCATCAGCAGCCCGGGCTTCCTTTCACTTGTGTTGGACGCGGCACATTTTCGACCCCAAAATACACGCGTTTCGGTCGATAGGCCGGCTTGCGAAATGCCTTTGATTACGTACTGACGCGCCTCTGCTTGTGTATATGGATATATGTAAGGCAGGCATGATATAGTGAATGCCGTCGTGAAGAGCTCTTGACTCGTTTCTCTATTCGGTATTTCCCAATTTAAACACGGCTGGAAGGATTAGCGAGTTCTGCAGGGAAAACCGCCGTTTAAGTTTAGGCTGAGATTTGTGAATTTTGTTTTATGTATACTGTAGACACCCTATAGCAGGATCCCCTTAGAAAGTCTCCCCCACGGAGGGCAAACCCACCGCCGGCCTAGATCCCTTGCGTAGATAATTGGCCGTAACACACATTTCCATTTCCATTTCAAAACCAGATCGCCGACCTAACCGTTCGGAGTTTTCCGTGCTTTCCTCAGAAAATTAGAGTAAATACGGGTTAGGATCCATTAGAAAGACCCCCACGGAGAGCACCCCACCGTCGGCCTAGATCCCACGCGCAGATTGGCCGTAATCCCACAACTCAATAACCGTTTAGTAGATTTGACCGAACGTGGTTCGGATGCAGCGAAAGGAAATTTCTGACATGTCCAAACGTTTCTTGGTCATCTTTTTATTTTTTTTTTACCAATCCATTGATTCGTCCGTTTTCTCCTCATTTTCAGTTGGCGTTGTTGCTAATGCTTGTTCTATTTGAGATCTATTCCTGCAAAGATCTCTTTCCAGTGCAGTTAGTTGTTCGGGAATAAAATCAACTTCAAGTAGAAACTCGCCGCGGAGAATTGTATTGGAGATACTATTATGACCAATGTTCCATGCACTGTGTTTAACTAGAAATATAAATCGAAATAGGGTATCAGGTATGAAATACTTTCCAAATTACGTATGATTTTTGCACAAATGCTTCTACCCAATAAATAAAACAGACAGAACGATATCACTACAAAATTTTATTCAACCATTCATAAAATATAATTTTAAGGCTTTTTTATCTTCTGTGAGGAGTAAAAACTGCTGAGAAATCGAATGTTTCGAATGATACCCAGTGAAAATAACTTCGATTTTGATTATCCAGAGACGTTTAATGTTTTGATGTGGTTAAAGATAATTCCAGTTTCCATTTTTAATACCAATCTTTCTTTGTGATTAAACCAGGAGAAATAGAATGGAATAATCTGCACAGTCAGTTGTCACTAAAGCGACGTACATGCAACGTCACATGCTCTTGCACAGTGGTTCCCAATTGGTGATTCATGGACCATTGGTGGTCCCTGAACAAGTTATAAATGGTCCGCAAAGCAAGTGAGTGTTTAAAAAATAATTATGGCTTCATAACTTCATGAAGGAAAAAATGCAAAAGCAAAATTAAGGTCGTTTTTACATAACTTAAAAAAAAAACCTTTGTTTCATAATCCTTTCAAAATAGGGAAGAATCCAAGAGTCCCAGAACTACTCAAAGAAGGAAGTGTTATAAATCACGTTAATTCCGGAAAGGCCCAAATAGAACGCGTAACACTTATAATTCTTTCCTAATTCCTTTTTAAAAGAAATAATGTGTATCTTTCTAATTTTATCCAAGAATCTTTTTTTAATGTTTCATTTTATCAATACTTGAATTTCTTTATTATTATTATTTTTTTTTTTTTTTTTTACCCCTCCTCCCCCAGAAAATTCTTTTAACCCCTTGAGGCGCAACTCTTTCGCAATGCTGAAAAAAGGGCACAGCCAGCTGCCATCAAAAAGGGATCTCTAGATCTGTGCCACGCGATGAACGTTTCGATCGTCCGCGTGGCACGGAAACGTTCCACCCGGTAGTTACATCTTGCTAGGTACTACCATCTTGCTGGTAGTTAAGTCGAGCGATGGCAACGGCTGCCCTTTTTTCAGCATTGGGCCATCTATCCAGCTGTTCTCGCATTCTTCCATTTTTCAGCAGATGTCAGTGCTGTTAAAAATAACCGTGACCATTTTTTTTACGGGAAATGACGTGCTAAAAAGTAAAGGATTCTCGTGGAGCTCTGTCACCCGCAACTATTTTTATAGAAATCAAATCTATTCTTCGTGACTGGCAACAGTCAAAACGTCAGAATTTGGTGTTCGCAGAGGGGGAACACAGCGCGTTAAAGGGTTAAGTGGCACGTGGTTAAATTGGAAGTGGAAAAGTGGTTCGCGGATTAACTTGAGTCGGGAACCACTTCTCTAGCATATACTCGATATCACACCGGAGCTGGAAACCACTTTTCCCCAAGCCGTGCGATTCATCCTCTCTCAAAATATTTATCCCTCTCGCAGTCTCATCAAAACCTGCATTGGCGGAAGCTGCGTAATCTTTATCGAGAGAGAGAAACCCAAGATGTCGCGGCAACAAGCGCGGTTCAAGTTGCAAAAGCGCTGAAGCAAAAGCATCGTTATGAGAAAAGAATAAAGAACTCGTACCGGAGCAGCGTATATCGCCCCTGCTGATAATTATGAAACACAAGACATGGTATCCCGGGTGTGTGATTATGTATGCAGAAAAGCTAATTTGACCAGGGACGGGAGTGGTCGGCAAGGCGGGGAGTTTTGCGGGGGGAGAAAGGAAGGGGGCGACGACCTCCACTTTCTCTGGGGGATCTGAACTTTCCCGAGAGCGCCCCAAGATTACGACGAGACTTTGGCTTGGCCCGGGACTTATCTTAATGCGATTCTGATGTTCGCCTCGGTGATTGAAAACCCTCGCGAAGTCGAATTACGTTGGCTTTAGGTTGCGCTGTGCCCTAATTTATGCGGAACAGGGAGAAAGAAGATATGTAAGCCCCTCTTAAATCGCAATCACGTGAGAAGAGAGAGAGAAAGGCTCCTTTAGACTTGCAGTTCGGTTTTATATATAAGCTCAGGGCGATGTCTCACGCACTGCAATACCCTATATGTTTTTTTATATTACTATTATTAATTTTTTTTCATACGTTATCCTGAATAACGGGAGAAATTAATGATGAAGGTTTGTTGTTAAAGAACAGATTTTGGCTGTGGATTTAAAATCAATCAATCACTCTAAAACAAGGAAGATAAATCATGTCAACCGCATTCATTATAAAACACTTTCCAACACCAGCGCGGATACCACATACACTAGCGCGGATACCCGGGATACCACACGTCTCCTAAGCCCTTGTGTAGCTTTGCCTTAACACAACAAATTAAACCGGTTAATTAAGGCGCGAGTAATGAATTTTCAAGATTCCCATTGAAATCATCATACCTTAATTTTACTACATTAATTTTTTTTTTTTTTTTTTTGATTTCCCGCCAAATAATTAAAATATCGCCAAGCTGGGTTCGAAAGATTTTTTCCCGCCATATTCGGTGAATTATGGCAAAAGTCGCCAATTGGCGACTTTTGGCGCAATTTTTGAAGGAGGTATGTGTGCTTTAAATGGATGCCTGTTTCTAAAGGTTACTTCCCACACATCGGCACGCCAAGAGATCGCCAACAATTTCACCCCCTTTTCAAGAACGATCAGTGCGTGACCCTGCAGATCTAGACTCACGGAAAATATCACGAGGATGGCCCCCGTTCTAAAGTGGGGATGGCAAAAGCGGGAAGATAGCAACCCATAAATTACTCCAGCCAGTGTCATTCGGAGATGTCTAGCAAGGGTATAATAAGAGTTCCTTTATCAGCAGCAATAATTAAAACTTGTCTTTAGAAAAATATTTTAAAACGCTAGAAGCATCGCACTTACTATCGCTTGTTTTGAAAAAAAAAATTTAATATTTTATTCTTTTTTTTTCACGATTTTAAAATTCGCTAATTTTAATTTAAAATGCGTGCGCTCACTCTCTCAGGAAGAAAAAAGAAAGAGGAAATTTGAAGGAAGAAAATTGCGTTAACTATTTACATATATTTACCTCAAAATTTACTTATTCGTTTTAGTTGTGGACGCAGGATCTTATTTTAGGCTGTGTATTCGGAGCACGTGACATAACGCTTCCATTTTATAGTTGTCCTAGAAACTGCCCAGATAGTATCAAAACACGTACTAAAATAATCTTTAACACATTATGAAGGTTTAATTTCTACCTGAAAATCAAAGTAAATTATCTGAATATTTTAATTGAATCCAACAAATTATTCGAAGAGTTTAGTTTCATAAATTGACATTTATTTTCCTATTTTATAAAGATAGTTGCAAGTTATGCATAAATGTATAAATTTAATAATATCTGATGCTAATAACTAATAAGTAGTTCGAAAAAACCTCTAAAGTTTTAGAAATTCTAAAATTTAAACTTTTAGTCAGAGAAAAGAGAAAATTAGATTTTTTTTTTCGGAAACATATATCATAATTTAATGTGTGCTCTTGAGTATTTGTAGAGCCTGAAATATTTAACCCATTAACCGTATATAGAACACTGTAAAACTTAAATTTAAAAAAAAAACCTGTTAAATTCTTTTTAAAAGCCTTTTCTTAAATTCATGTTAAATATTTTTTGCAATTCCCCTAAAGAACTCTTCAGCAATGTGACACAGGCATTTAAAAGTTTAATGTTAAGAAAATCTTCATGCACGGGTGATTTGTAAAACGTAAATTATTTTCATTTAAGTAATATTCCACAACAATTTTTTTTCGGGGTTTTCCGCAAGTACCCTACAGAGGGTGTTCAAACATTTTTGTAACGATTTTGCAAAGATATATATAGAAATAAATATAAGAATTTTATTTTCTAATGTGTTCAGTCTGATAGCCCTTTCTTTGAACCATCATATTACATCTTGATTTCAAAGATGAAAGTCCTTTTCTTAAAACATCAAGTCTGATATTGTTCCACTCCTCCATCACAATCTTGTAGTAATATAATCTTTTGTAGTAATATATGAATGTATGTTGTGTTTGCGTGATTATGGCAACGCTATACTAGGGCAATCTGCCAAGGATGGGAAGGTGCCTTGGTAGGAGAACTTTCTAAGGGGTTCTAAAGCGTATTCACGTTACATCTGGAAAAAACCTACCAAAAATCCAGACTGTTAGATCGACAGCTGCTCGATGGGACCCGATCCCGGGTCCTTCACTCTTCGGCAGTCTACCATTTTCAGTGACATAACTACTGTGCGATGGTAAGGTTATAAATGTATCTTAAAGTAGAAAGATAATTCAACTCATCTTCGTTTAGAAATATATTTAATTTTATATTTCAATTCCATTCATTATCACTGAAAAATAACGTTCAATAAATACTTGTCACCCATTTTTGCTTTCATGCCTTTTAAGATGCAATTTATTCCAGGAAAAACTTATGTATATGTAAAAAAAAAAAAAGTTACTATTACATTTGTTTGTTCATCTTAAAATACACTGGAATAAAATAAACTAGAAGTTTCTGTAGAAAATTTTACTTAATTGAAGTTTTAGACGTATTTCGTATTTTGTATATATTAAGAAAATAAATGTATTTTGTATTTTTTCAATTTAGAAAGCATTTTGTATTTTGTAATTTTTCGTGTTTGAATAAATGTAATTTGTATTTTGCATCGAAAATACATTTTTTTATGAATTTTGCCCAACTCTGCTTCTGTAGTTGCTTTAAAAGAGCATTGCAGAGCAAGCAGTAATTATTTTTATTTCCAACGGAGGGGAGAGTATGAGGGAGCGTCCTCTAAGTGAAACTGTACTCCCCCTCTCTAAACAACGGGGGATGAGGGGGAGAAAAGCAATAAACTTTAGGTTTACCTTTGCCGATCTCTGGGAAGATAGGTTTCTAAACTGCCATTGAACGTAATGTGTTGGAATTATTTTGAGTGCTCCTGTAGATGAACTAATAATGATATGGACGCGATGGAGAGCTTCATCTTGTGATCCTTAATAACAGGTATCAAGTTTGTTTCATTTCAAGTAGCCAATTATCCGTAAAATACACTTTAAAGAATGACTGCCCATATAGAATGTAATGTATTGGAAAAATTTTGAGCTTCCTGTAGTAGAACTGTAAATGCCTTCACCATTTTCAGTAGGGTACATGATACTGTATAAAAATAACCTACATTAATTTCTTTGTAATCGATGCATAGTTACGGGAGTTAGAGCACGGTCGGATAGACGGGAAGACAGACAAACCGAAATAATAAACAATTTTCAACCTTGTTAGAAAATGTTAAAAACCTATCAAAATATTTAAATTTTGTTTTCTCTCTATTCTAAAAAAAAGTAAAGGCCGCTGGCGCTGTCAATAGCTTGTGGACCTAACTCCTCCTAAACCGTGGGGATTTGAGTTTCGACTAAGGTGCCCACAGGAAGTGCTAAGCTGACTTAAATTTCGAAAATCGAATTATTTTAGAAGATATTAATAAAAAACTGAAAAAATAAGCAGAATGGTTGCCAGATTTTTCATAAAATCATTCATTCCTTTGCAACAAAGCCTTTCCAAGTATGTAGTATCACGTGAAATTGTCAAACATGAAGTAGAAATACACCCATTTTACGCCAAAATAAAAACTACATGAAATAAGTAACTCAAAATGTGTTACACAAAGTTGACAATTTTCAAATAGTAAGTTCGCTTAGACAACAGAAGTTTAGAATTAGCGATTATCAGTTTTTCCAAAACAGAATAACTAATATCTTGAAAATGAAAAATAATTAAAATGCAGATTATTTTAAAGCCGGTTCGGTCCAGCCGGATTATTTACTACCAGTAGAAATATTTGGCGGCGTTAACTATGCCATTATAGCAGTTACAGTACACTTTGGATATTTGCTAGCGCGACGAGATGGTATAATTCGTGGTGCTAAGTACACCAATCTGCAAACGATTATGTAAATGAAAATATGGATAACGGTTTTCCGGTAACCTTAAATGAACAGCAATTATAGGTTGTGAGCATGTGTAAATCGCCAAATAATGAAAAGTCGCCATTGGTGGCAAGCTATCCTATCTGTTCCGTAGCTTTTATTAACTTTACATGTACGCAAGTCGCCAAATAATGAAAAATCGCCATGGGTGGCAAATTCGCAAGGTGTCCAATAGGTTTTACATTATTAAAAATACAGATGAAACAGATGTTCTGATTTTATTATGCTTTATCTCCTAATTAATATAACTTTTGAATGGCAACATTAAATATCATTGTGTTTCTGAGGAGTGCCAATAATTTTTCCAGCGATTATAAGCGGAGTCCGCACTCCAGGTGGAGTATAGCTCTGGACCCGTACAACACGGATTCCCATAACAAAATATCTTCCGTGTTATGAGGGGGAGGGGATCTACTGTAGTGTGAAGTTTAAATTTTTATGTACCAATGACCCTGCAAGAACCAAACAATGTGTAGTTCAGTAACATTCTATCTGATCCAATCTTCGGGTTTTGTCTGTTGAAATTATGCCTTTTTTACGAATAAGCCTTATTAGGGGATGAATGCCTCATACGAAAAGCGAGCGTAGCGAGTCTGGGGGCCTTGGCCCCTAGTATTTTAAATAGAAAAAGACTATGACGACATGCCGAAAAAAGTTTCTGCACTCAAGTTGTCAGGAGGCTTCCTTTATCTGATCTTGTAAAAGATGTGTCAATGCTAAAGACGGGATTTTCAGTCAAAAACGTGCTCGGTTTATTATGAATACAAAGAAACCTGCTTAATAATGCTAATAATAGAGCTTGTAAAAGGAGCGTTTGTTTATTCGCATGTTCCAGCTCTCTTGCGTCAAGAGAAAAGAACTACTAGTTACAAGGGCGTATTCAAGGGGAGGGTCCAGGGGGCCCGGACCCCCCTACGAAATTTCAATTTTCGTTAACAAAATGATAACGATGAAGTTGTTTCTTGAAAAATTCTACCTTTTCCAATGTTTGGAACCACTCAAATTTTTTGCTGGATACTTCCCCGACTAGTTAACCCTTTATCGCGCAGTGATCCCGCTCTGGGATCACCAAACTCTGACGTTTTGACTGTTGCCAGTCACGAAGAATAGATTTGATTTCTCTAAAAATAGTTGCGGGTGACATAGCTCCACGAGAATCCTTTACATTTTAGCACGTCATTTCCCGTAAAAAAATTGTCGCGATTATTTTTAACAGCACTGACATCTGCTGAAAAATGGAAGAATGCGAGAACAGCTGGATAGATTGCCCAATGCTGAAAAAAGGGCAGCCGTTGCCATCGCTCGACTTAACTACCAACAAGATGGCGGACGATCGAAACGTTCATCGCGTGCCACAGATCTAGAGACCCTTTTTTCACGCAGCTGGCTGTGCGGCGCAGCCAGCTGCCAAATAGGGGTCTCTAGATCTGTGGCACGCGATGAACGTTTCGATCGTCCGCCATCTTGTTGGTAGTTAAGTCGAGCGATGGCAACGGCTGCCCTTTTTTCAGCATTGGGAAAGGGTTGCGCCTTCAAGGATTAACACACACAGGGACATATCCAGAAAAAAATTTCGGAGGATGTCAAAGCGGTTGAAAAGGTAGAAATTAAATAATAATAATAATAATAATAATAATAATAATAACTTCATCATTATTATTTTGTTCACAAAAATCGAAATTTTGCGGGTGGTCCGGACCCCCACCTTAAATACATCCATGTACAGATACCTTTCTGTTTTCCTTCTCTAGATGCTACACAGCTTATCTCGACTCTTTTCTTCAAATGCCTTTTTTCTTGTTTCATGCAGCACATTTTTCATCACATAAAATTATTACGGTCGCACAGATTACGGGAAGCGGAGCAAAATACGCGTTTATCGTACGTTCTGGTCTCAGCATTATTATGAAAGTACCAATTTTGAAAGGCTGTATTTTGTAAACGAAATCAAATGTTAATAGAATGTAATTTTTAGTTAAAATGCCATTTCCTGCTGTTCATTTTTTAAAAAATGGATAAACTTGTACCAGAAGTCAGTGGCAGATGCAGAATTTTTTTGGGAGGAGGGACTAATTTAAAAAGAAATGTTTACTTGACTAAATTATTTGACTTGACTAAACTTACAAATAAAAACTGATTTTAATTACAAAAGTGTACAGTAAAGCAAGTTGTTACCCGAAAGCAATGTTTTTCTTCTTTTTTTTTTTATTTTTTTTTTTTTGAGGGGGTGGGTGGATGCTGAAGCCCTCATTTTCTCCCCTGGATCCGCTACTGCCAATAATAAGGTCTCGCGGACCAGTGGTTGGAAAGCGCTGTTCTAAACAGTACAAGGTAGCGTTCCATTACACGCATTGTTTTGAGCGAAAAGTTACGAAGTTTATATTAATTTCAAATTTCCTTCTTTTTTTTTTTTTTTTTTTTTAGAGAGCAGAACAGGTTTTCGTGATGCTCTTTATCAGTGGCCCGAAAAAAACGTGATTTAACTCTCTAGCAGTTATTTTCTTTGGGGGCTACATAAAAGATGAAGTATTTGTTTGTTTGTTTTTTCCCTATACCAAATGATATTGTTGAACTGAAAACGAAGATGATAACTGCATTGCTGCCGTCGATCGAAACTGTAATACCAGACATGCTGAAAAGAGTGCAAGACAAATTCTGCTAAAAAATGAACAACGTCCGTGTTTTCGGTGGTGGTCAAATTGAGCATTATGATTTTATAGTTTTAGTAACTCAACAATGCTATTTTTTATTTCTTTTTCCCTGCATCTTTTATAATTTTGGAGCTCTTCAAAGTTGGAATATTGTATCCAATAAAAACTTTCCTAAAAATCATTAACCCTTTGAGGCGCAACCCTTTCCCAATTCTGAAAAAAGGGCAGCCGTTGCCATCGCTCGACTTAACTACCAGCAAGATGGCGGACGATCGAAACGTTCATCGCGTGCCACAGATCTAGAGACCCTTTTATGACGACAGCTGGCTGTGCCCTTTTTTCAGCATTGGGAAAGAGTTGCGCCTCAAGGGGTTAAAAGAATTTTCTGAGGGAGGAGGGGTAAAATTAAAAAAAATAATAATAATAATAAAGAAATTCAAAAAGTATTGATAAAATGAAACATTAAAAAAAGATTTTTTGACGACAGCTGGCTGTGCCCGCGCCATCTTGCTGGTAGTTAAGTCGAGTGATGGCAACGGCTGCCCTCTTTTCAGCATTGGGCAATCTATCCAGTTGTTCTCGCATTCTTCCATTTTGCAGCAGATGCCAGTGCTGTTAAAAATAATCGTGACCATTTTTTTACGGGAAATCACGTGCTAAAAAGTAAAGGATTCTCGTGGAGCTATGTCACCCGCAACTATTTTTATCGAAATCAAATCTATTCTTCGTGACTGGCAACAGTCAAAACGTCAGATTTTGGTGTTCCCAGAGCGGGAACACTGCGTGTTAAAGGGTTAAAACCGCCCTATTGCGAACAAGCCATAAAGTAAAAGTGACCAGAAAAGTATCTGATATCATTCGAAGAGTGTGCCCCTTTCTGAATGATCTAATGCATATAAACTGCGCAATTCATAAAGAATGTAGTATGGTGCTACAATTTATTTCCAATATTCCATAATGAACAACAGCCATTATTTTGAAGTAAACGGCATAAAATTTTAACTAAAATCTTAGAAAAAAGCACACAGAAATTGAGAGATTATTAATTTCATATATTGCAATGCATCGTTAGACGTATGGAGTAATGCATAGCTGAGGAAGAGATTTTTAAGATAAATTTAGTTTAAACTATTGAAACAGAGACTGTGCCCTATCAATTTCTCAGTGCTCTTTTCTAACATTTTAGTTAAAATGTTATGACGCTTACTTGAAAATAATGGCTGTCGTTCATTATGGAATATTAAAAGTAAATTGTAGCAACATACTGTATTCTTTATGAATTACGTAGTTCGTTTTCATTAGATCATGAAGAAAGAAGCAGATTTTTCGAATGATATCCGATACTTTTCTAGTCACTATTTTTTTTTCCTTGTTCCGCAGAGGGCGGTTTTAATGCTTTTTAAAAGTTTTTATTTTATATCAGCTTTTTACTTCCTTGTACGAAGTATAAGGAAGTAATGTGATCCCGAAAAATTTCGGGGGCCAAATTTTTGAAAAAAAACGATTTTGACTAAATCTAAATTTAATTTTAAGAATTTTTTCGATGAATCTCATCGTACACCTGCATGCACGTTCATAAAAATGCGTCTGCAACTCATTTTGATCAGCGGCGAGTCTATTTTGACGAGTTTTCCCCCTGCCATCTGTACGTACGCACAAGTTACATACATACGTACGTAAGTACATATGTATGTAACCTGCATATCTCAGAAACTATTGGTTGTAGAATGTTGGAACTTTATGTTTAGGATTATTGTGTCATGTAGTTGTGCACCTCCCCTTTTCGTCCCAATCGACTGGCTAGTTTATCTACAATGCCGTTAAAAATATTCTAAATACTTTACGCTCTCTATGGGACGAAATTCATTAAACTCGCATATCTCAAAAACTATTAGGCGTAAAAAGTTGAACCTTTATATTTAGGATTGTTGTAACACATAGGGAAGCACCTCCTCTTTCGGTTCCATTCGACTGGATAGTTTATTTGCAGAGCCGCCCAAAAGATTCTAAATACATTATGCTCTAAGGGCAGAAATTCATCAAAGCGAATATTAGAGGTATTAGTCTATTTCAAACGACTCAAAAGTGATATATGCTGTTAAGGGTTACAAAATGAAATTCTCCAATTTCTTTTAACAATTATACTGTAATGTTTTAAAGCATATAGGCTCATGTTCCCTATTCTAGAGAAAGTATTGTTCCAAAGCCATTTCGTGTTCATATCATTAAGAGTTTGGAAAATGTATATGGACAGTGGATTTTAGCTGCTTAATTTCGTTGTAAGTTTATCATATCTGTTGAATTCGAGAAAAAAATTGATTCTTAGTTACTTATTATTTATTCGAAAGCGGCAGAGATATTTTAATTTAACGACACACCCTTGATGTCCGATTATACCGGTCAACACGATTTTTAGGTCTGACTTATACATGTTAAATTTTAATTTCTCCTACGCCAAAACTAAGGAAAATAATTTTTTTTATGAAAGTTTGCTTTTGTAGAAATTAAAGCAATTTTTCAATTTTTTGGCAAAAATCACTGATTTTTATATTTTTTTATAATTCCACTCTAAATTATGATCAGAAAAGTTTTCGCTGGATATAAAAGTCTTTTTTATTCAAAATTTGTGATAAACAATAACATATAAATGCAAAATAATAAGAAATTAATGTCTAAACGTGAATATTTTTCATATTTCTTTTATATTCGTGTGCGCAAATAATAATACAAACAAATAATAATATTACAAATAATACTACAAATAATACTACAAGCAATACTACAGAGTTACAAATAATAATGTAGTTTACTTTCGCGTTAATCAAAGTGCTGCCATCTTTCGTTTATGAAATAAATTAAAATATGCTTATCGACGTAAATCAGACAAAAGCAAACTTTAAAAACTAAAAATGAAAATTTAAGTGTTTTTCAATGTCTAGAATCAGAATTTAAGTATGAGAACAGAAACCTCCCCCCCCCCCCCCAAAAAAAAAAAAAAAATTTTTTTTTTTTTTGTTTTTTTTTTTTTTTTTTTTTTTTGTTGACCGGTGTTATCTTGCTGATTTTTCCAGAGCTTTCCCAATGGTTATAGATTCCAAGCTGACTAACTTCGCTGTAATACTTTACAAAAAAGTCCAAGATACTTTTATTTCATGGATGAATCTAACAAAAAAAAAAAAAAAAAAAAAAAGAAAACGCTAACGTTACTTAGCGAATTTGACAGAAAGCTACGAAATTATTTTTAAAATTTTTTTGCTTTACTCTAAATATCAGACTGAAATAGTTCACTGTTCATATTGTCTGCCCTCTCCAAGCATTCCACGCGTCGCAGATGGACAAAGGAGAGGCCTTGACTGACTGACGGAAAAGTCATTTTTCGCATTCCATTGACTGAAAATCGCGTTATCAAGAGCACACATTATTTACGCTCGGACAATAATACGTTTAAGAGCGCGCTGCAACGTGCTCCGCTGCACTTAGAACAACGATCCTAACATCTGTGAGGCGATGCGTCACTCGCATATGGGAGCGTTCCTGTACAAAACAAACGACCGCCGCCCCTTTGCATCCACTAATTAGGCACCTCGACAAATGGAGCCCGTATTAGGGCAAAGGGGGAAACAGAAAATGGGTCTCTGCCGTGGATTGGTTTGTCGCAGCCCCAATTTAACTCCCTGGTCCTCGCCTTTACTTTTGTGGTTCAATAGCATTCGCTGTATGCGAGGCGTATGCGCCTTGCCGAATGTTAAATTACTCGTATTAACTTACTATGGGGACATCATTTTCTGGATGGTGATGACAAAGTTAACTTATAAGTTTCTTCAGCCTCAACACTGGAGTTACTTTAACAAGAATATATTTTTTTTCAGTCTTCTTCTTCTTTTTTTTTCATACAAATAACAATAATTACACCAAAGATTGGGGGATACAGAAACAAATATTTTCGCATCTTTCTACTTCTCTAGACTATTTCGAAACTCCGTAAACATATTCAGAGATAAATTAAATCCTTGCAAAAGTTTTGACTTCTTGAACACGAATTATATTGTATCCAGTATCAGCCGCATGGCCAGGAAACGCTTTACAAAATAAATGAAACGTTTGTGCATCCAAAATCACGGCATAACAAAACAAAGGACGTCAATTGCATATCTAAATGTCTCATGTGCAACATATATTCTCACAAGATCCACTTTTCAGACATTTATGTTACATTTTTCAGGATGATTATCTTACCACGGTAAAAAAAAAATTCGGAAACGTTACCCCAAAATATGGGGCAGCTCTTGTTGTTTAAAATTGCAGGAACGTTTCCGAACCATGCGGGTAAAGTATTTAGAAACGTTTCTGCATATTTCGGAAAAATATTTACTTATCTTCCTGCTTTATAAGTAAGGTTTCTGGAAAAGATGTGTAACGTTTCTGTATATTTTGGTAAAATATTGAATAACCTTTCGGTGTATTTCAGAAAGGTTTCCGAATTAACGAGTAATCTTTCCGAGTTTTTCAGAAAAAGCAACACGCGCTAGATAAAGCGTTTCGAGTAACATGCACTAGATGGCAGCACCAAACTCTCAGGTAAGGAGCGCTCTCAGAATAGAACCCTCGACACATTCGTTCGTAGGTCAGCACCTTACCTCGACGCTGTGATTGTCTTACTCTAATTTCTTTTAAAAGTAAAGTGACTGCTGCAAAAGTTAGTTCTGGTATGGCTTGTTTTGGAAACTTAAAAATTTTTTTGAGAGTATTTTATAAATGGAGGGAAAATAACATAATTAATAAATATAAATTAAAAATCTTAAATCTTTTTTTCTGCACATAAATTATTTTCAGGAGATAATGTGCTGTTTTATTTAAGTATTCATCCGGCGACGTCACCTGGTGACTGGTCACAAATAAACTTCACAGTGGAGGAAGTCACATCACTCACAAGTCACAATGTCAGAGCCTGATTATGACCAAAGGGGCTCCCGGGCATTCATGAATTTGGGGGGGGGGGCTCATCTATGAAATTTGTTTTATTTTTCATAAAATTTTGATATAAAAAATATATGTCAGAACGATATTTGAAATTGGGGGCCGTGGGCAAAGTCCCGATTTGCCCATGCGATAATAAGGCTCTGCACAATGAGATTAGTATGTGACAGTCCTGTGACAATTGTGACCCTCTGTGACGTCTCAGCGACTCTGTGCTATGAGGGAAGACTCGTTCACTCTTATCCCTCTGTCTCGCATGCGCGCGAAGTCCCAAATGAAGATTTCCTTTCCCCGTAAATATTTTACGCCGAAATGTGGGTTATGCTTCCGAAATCATGAGTAGAGCATCGGTAGGTTACGCTATACTTTCGGAAACCTTTCTGCTATAAGTATGTAACGTTTCTGAATTTTTTTACTGGGTACATACTAGAGATGAGTTCGGTCTCATTTTTTGAAGCCCGAGCCCACCCCGAGCCCGAGCAATATTATTAGAGCCCGAGCCCGAAATTTCAGCTAAAGACAAATAAAATTAACTACTTCATTAATAGGATACAATAAATTTTGGAGCTTCACACACCTTCTAGTCTCCCGTGCCGCTATTTTTTTAAAATAAGTGCGTCTATTTATCCCATGAATCACTTTTTAAAATCTGTTTCAAGGAGTATGTTCAACAAAGGAGAAATTTTTCACGAGCCCGAGCCCGAACGCAATCGTGAATTACAGAGCCCGAGCCCGTCTCATCTCTAGTACATACACTGATTTTTTATAAAAGAAAATATACGTATTCATGATGAATAAACATACATGCTAATGTAAGGGAAAATGCTGTCCATCCTGAGATCTGAGACGATCTTTTGCAAGTGAGATTGCATCCAGAAATGTCTAGCATCTCATAAAATGTTTCAATTCACTTTTCTCAAATTATTCAGTTATGCAACTCAAAATTCCTGTTTTACTAAACTCTTAAACGGTTCTGGTGACGGAATGTTCATTACCTGGAATTTTCAGCGCAGATTTTTTTAAGTACAGTTAAATCTTACATAAGATTTCTGTAGATCTTCTACGGACATTTTCTAAAGAAGAATGTTCAACACGAGATCTTGTTGTCTATCAGTAAATACTCAGACTATGTTGCTCATCTTAGTCATATCTTAGTTCAGTCCTCCGCAACAGTCAATCGGGCAGTCAAAAGATTTCGTATTGGGACGCTTATTTCATGTTATATTGCGCGATTTTTCTAAGGATATCCGACACGTGGATTATGTAGACTACCGATACTATACTCCAATATATTGTGTACAATGGTAATAAATAAAATGGTAATCAACATTTTAAGAAGTCGGAAAAAAGTCATGCTTGTTGCTTCGATTGGTTTTAGGATTTGAAATGTTCAATGGGATATTTTAAAAATGTGCTTTAATAGTAACTAAAAAAATGCACATGAAATAGGGATAGTATTTTATGGCATGATAATCCTACGCCATCTGGAAAAGTTTTATAGTTCTTACCACACGAGAAGAGTTTGTTGTGAGTTATGGCAAGCTTACACGAGAGGCATCTGCCTAAGGGGGGGTGCCTTGGGCTAAAGACATTTTATGGGGTTCTAACGCGTTTTTTGACGCAGCTGGCTGTGCGGCACAGCCAGCTGCCGCCAAAAAAGGGTCTCTAGATCTGTGGCACGCGATGAACGTTCCGATCGTCCGCCATCTTGCAGGTAGTTAAGTCGAGCGATGGCAACGGCTGCCCTTTTTTCAGCATTGGGAAAGGGTTGCGCCTCAAACTGTTAAACTTTATTCAAAGTAATATAATATTCTTTTTTTTTACGTCAGTAAATAGTTAAAGTTTTCTTCTTCTGATCAGACACAATGTTTATTGCAACAAAAGAAATGCAATTTAAGCTCAAAATTGAGAAACTTTTACAACAATGTTTTCTCCAACCCTACAAATACTCGGCACAGCTAGGCTCAGACGAATAAATCACGTTTCCCTCCACGCATTTTTACCGTGGGACTAGCCTCATACACCTTCATTACATGGAAAGACACTCCTCGTTTATAGTACCTCTCCCTCCAAAAACAAATCACCACCCCTACCCTTACGTCCACTAATTAAGCTCCCAGATAAATGACGATAAGAAACGGGGACAGACTAATAAGAAAAATAGACTTACTTCTCCCCCTCTCTTGCTCGACTTAATAGGTCTCCAAGAACCTTATTGTTGCTCCAATGGTGACATGGCGAATAAATTCATCTTATTTTTTTTTTCAGACTCTGTACTCTTTCTTCTTGAATGATCATGATTTTCTCAATCCTTTGGGCGGCTTGGACGTAAAACTCCTTTCCTTGCAATGCAGCCACATCTTTTGGCAATTTGAAAACGCTATCATATAATCCATTTTTAAAGTTTAGAAATAATATTTGGAAATAATATTTGTTTTTCTCTTCAGAATATAGTTCCTTTTATGCAAATTTATTACTTATGTTATTAAAATTGACTAAATTGAATTCGTGCGCAAAATTTTCGTAAACTCTGTCATCCATTTACATTTTCAATCTTGAACCATGGATAAACCTGTACGATCCATTTGTTGCAAAGGTAGAACGTGAATAGACCGTTTTGTGTCCAGCGATGAGGATACTTATATTCAATGGAGTTAGACTTGATAGCTATCGCCCCCTCCCCGCCTCTCCCCTAGCATTCGCAAAAATGAAAACAGCTTTACAACTTAGCTTTTTTACAAATTTATAGAGAATTCTTTTGTTTTCAATTGCATAAGTGTTTTTTCCCCTTAATAAATGTAATTTTCAAAATATCCATGAAATAGAAAATATTTTTCAGGATTGAAATTTAGCTTTTGCTGGTTATTATGTTGCATTCTGAAGCTAAATTTCTGTATCGGAGGTGAACAGTCAGTCATCCAAAGTAATGTTAAAAATGTTAATTTTCCTTCTTTTATCAAGCAAATAACTCGTTTGCCAAAAGCTTTTTACCGAAACGCATTTGAAATGAAATAGTTAACTGAGGTTATTTTGAGATTTGTAGTATTGTATTGCATTACAGGGATAACTCTTATGTATTTTTATTTTTTGTATTAATCAGAATGTCCAATAAAAACTATGGATAATAAAAGGCCTTGGCAACCAGTAAATGACGCGCATGAATGGATAAACGAGATTCCTATTCTGTCCCTTTTTACTAAGAAGTCGTTTTGCCCTAAAACAGAAAGAAAGTAAAACTGTTGAGTTTGACTCTACAACAACTCTGGGAAAGGGAAAATGAATGATTATAGCATTGGAAAGGCGGCTTTACTAAATCGGTATGGCAGAGAATGACTTTCCCTAGGTTACATTAAAGTGGTGTGCCCCATGTCAAAGTCCTCAAGGTACTAGTTCAATTCACTCCTAAATTTACCGGAAATTTATTTTCTCAACCCACTATATGTAACTTTCGGGTAAAAGCTTGTGTTTGCAAAAGAAACTTCACGTGCACATTTTTAACGATATTTTTCATATTATTTTACTCGTTTGAAGTGTCATACGAATTAGGAAACTCGATAACATTTTAAGTTTTAGGATACTCAGAAACATTTATTTTTGATAAAAAGTTGTTTGACTTGTGTGAAATTTGTGAAGAAATAGATACAACGTAAAAATTTCTGACCAAAAAATTATATTTCTTGTCGTCTTCTAAAAAGGACTAAGCCAAAGTGTATACTCTATCCCCCTTCCATTAAAATTGGAATTTTAAAATATTAATAAAACAACGATAAATCACTTAAATGAAACCTCTTTGTAATAAATTTAGCTTTTTAAAGTTTAACCGACATACGCATAAGGCTGTGTCAATTTTACGAAGGAACGGCAAACAACCTTTGCTGCCGCTGACTTCCGTTTTTCGATTGTTAAAAAATTTGAAGTGTTTGGACTGACTTTACATTAGTACAGTCCGACTTCCCCTAAATTGCGCTCATGGAGCCATGGTACCGCTAGTGGTTAGGTTGTCAGTCTTTTGATCAAAGAGTTGCAGGTCAGGTTCCGACTATGGTCGACACTTGACGACCACTATGTCATGTACATGCGGTTTACTAGCACATTCAACCCGCGATTTCAGAAATCGGCTCGGTAGTCTTCAGCCATTTTCCGAGTAGTGCGAACTTGCTTTTCCTTCTGATGAGGATCTAAATTGGCATTCTCCGAGATAGGCTCGAAAATATCTAAATTATATATTCTGTAAGGGAAACTTTTTTACTCTCGTCAAGTGCCGCTTTTATGAACTAAGAGTATCATTTCTCTAATGACCCAGGCAGACTTTATGGTAATAGTTTTGTCAACACCTTTTTGCTGCAAAGACATTTTTAAAATTGCAGTTATCGTCTGCAAAAGAAAGAAGTTTGTGCAGCCTTCGCGCTGTCGGTATTTGAGTAGGGGAAGCTTTTCTAAATAAAGGTAGTTAGTACACAAAGTGACACCGAAGATCCTGATGAATGCGGGTAGGTCTGTTAGGAAAACAAGCACGGAGTTCGCCTCTCCGACGACTAATTACGTCCACGAAGGCGGACAAAATGGGAGGGGACACGGCGGAACGTCATGGGAGGGGGGGGGGGAAGACCAAAATAGGCCTAGGCCGTAGATTAGCCGCTGCAGCCCCAATTTGACCTCTCTCCCACCTCTCTGGCACTGCTGGCGGGGTCAGATAACGACGGCGGGCTTCTGTTATTAGTGATGTTACCATGACGACCAGAGTAGGGGGAGGGGGAGGCAGTAAAAGCGCACACGATCGTCTGTCCCCCCCCTCCCGCCTCAGTGTTTGTGTGTGTGTGTGAGAGAGAGAGGGCGAGGGGCGCTTTTAATTTTCTTTCCCCTGACGATCGGGTTTTGCGCCCGAAGTTATTCGATCGCAGGATGGCAGCGGGAGAATGCGTGGGGGGTAAAATGAAAGGCAAGTTTTTCGGATTTCGATAAATTGAATTCGGAGCTCCGAGGGTTGTTTAGGGAAGCAACAGATAAAGTTGGGAAACGCGGTTTGCTAGAAATGGAATAAAGGGGGAGGGGGACTGTAATTAAATTAAAAACCTTCGGGGTGAGCCTGCCAATTAGAGAAATAACTCTTCGTGTTTGCCTGGAAAATGAGCGGAACGGCCTATGGAATGAAATGTTTCATCTCCGAGATGATTCCCCCTTCACCCCCCCACGGAAATGCATTTTAGCCATAGGCAACTAGAGGCATTTATGTTAGAAATTACTCATAGAACATTTTTTTTTTTAAATCTTTGAACAGCAAATTTCATTCTGCTTTTAGGCATTCATGTTTTCTCCACGATTCTCTGAGATTTGAGATTATGCAACCAAAAAAAAGGCACATTTTCAAACAAAAGTGCACAAAGTGGTGATTTTAACAGTAACCACCCCGTTGGGTCCCAATGTAACATAGTCCTGAGCCCCAAATTTTGCAACGTCCCTTACGAATGGCAACCCCCTCTGTCAGATTGTAGATAATCGGCAGTAACCCCATATTTCATTTCATTTCAACGATTCTTCCGTGTGGGAACCTAATACATTAAGGAGACGGATTGCAATTTTTGGCATGCTTCAAGATCAGGACTAGCGTAATGGAGGATTTTAATACTATATCTTTGAAGACAATATATTGCTGAAAAATGAAGAAATAAAAAAAAAAATTGCCGAAAATGCGATGTTATGCTGAAATTTGCAGATTATGCGGGAAATTGTAAATTATGCAAAATTCCTCAGCGAACGGGACAATTGGGAGTGTTATCCTCGACCTACCAACGAATTTGTCTTGTGCTTGCTTGCTGAGTACGTGTGCGCAAAATTCGTCTTTTCGAAAATTCTTTCGGTGCTCGTTAGCAATTTCTGGTGAGGCGACAGTCTCCAGAAAATTCTTTTATTTTCACGTAAAACACCTCTTGGCGATACATTGTTGAAGTGAGTTATTCTTTCCCCTGCAAATAACCCTAGTAACACATTTAGTCCAAAAGACGTTTAAAACACGTTTTTTAACGTCAAAAAACGTGTTTCCATCGTAATTTGAACGTAATTTGAAATATTTGTGCTACTGGGGAAGTAGCATTTCAGAAGACGCATACTTTAAGACTTTTCTATAAAGAAAAAACAGTAAAGCATATTTAGAATCATACAACAGAAATTATGGAAGAAGTTTTATATGCACGCATTCTGAGGTAACGGAAGGCCGGGGGGGGGGGGAATCAGGATATATCAACCCACCCCTTCCCCCAAAATTTTTGGTTTGTCAGCATAAGTTCTGAAAGAGCATAAATTTAGTTTACTTACTCGCGGAATTTCATATCCACCCATCGCCAAGGAAAAATTTTTTGGCTACACCTCTGTTTTGAACATATGTTTCAAATCACCAGCACTGGGCATAGTGCTGGTGATAGAACTCCTGTACGCTATCATTCACTTCTACATTTCAGTAATATTGTTGATGATGCACAAATTTAGCAATTCCATATCGATTGGTGTTTTCTGCAGTTTTTCAGAATGTACCATAATTTTTTTTCTATCCCCCCTTTCATAAAATTATCAGTCGCTTATGAAATTTCAGTTCTCCTTACACTGTATTAGCCTGAATATAATGTGGCATCGAAATTAAGGTGACCCCGAAATTTTTTATCAAGATAATTAGAAAAATGCATTATCTAGATCTCGAATTTAGCGCGAATTAGGTTTTTAACCGGGAAATGATCAGTCAAAAAATATCGCCTTATGTTAATTTTTTATTTATCATAAGGTATGGTTGATAAATAAAAAATGATTTATAAGCTATCTTTAGACTAACATTAAAAAATATTCAAAATAAGGTTAAAAAAAACCCACTGCATTAAAATAAAAATTATCTCGTAAATTTTCAAAAAGTTACACTTTTTAAATATGTATACTGTCCCCGTACAAAAAAATTCCCAGTTAGTAAAATGTGCCCCATACCCTCATGAAGTTATTCACAAAATTTCAGCTTTTCATCATAAAAAGTCTCAGGAATATGAAGATAAATATGTGTTGACTAAAACCACTTTCCAAAGGCTCTCGAAAGGAAAAAAAATCACGTCGAATAACAGCTTTTCAGAGGTCGTGCCGAAATTACGAAAGAAAATTATTTCTTGCACTCTAGCATTAAACTCACATATTCGAATTCACGTATAGCTCCTGATAATAATATTTTTTAAAGATATATCTGAGAGTTATTATGATGAAAGACTGAAATTTTGTATACAACCCCCATGAGCGTATGGAGCCCATTTTACTAATTAGGAATTCTTTTGTACGGGTAGCTGTATACAAAATTTAACAAGTGTAACTTTTTGAAAATTAACGATAGGACTTTTTTCTTACCTTATTTTGAATAATTTTTCTCTATTTACATTGCGTACTTATCTATATTTGTAATTCAAGCATGTTACCCCCATTTTGGGACACCCTGTATAAATATAAAAACTGCCTTTTATGCAAATTAAGCGTTTTATTCAGTGTTAGATGTATTTTTTAGAAACATTGCACAACTTCTATTACTGGCCCATGAAGTCATAAATTTCTTTATCAAAGATTTATAAAAGAGTATCGTCGTCGGTCAAACCAATATCTGCTATGTGTACTTTTTGGGGATTTCGATATTTTGACTATTATAACTAGTTTACTATAACCAAATTTTCTTAAAAAAGACTGCTATGTCACTCTAAGTATTATACGGTGAACTGTGGTCGCTAAAAAAAAAAAATTGCCATGTGCATCGGCTGGAATATTGTCAAATAATAACTGGTAATAAAAACTGGTAATAATAAATAAACTTTTAGCACGTAGCAGATATTGGTTTGACTGGTATTGATTTCAGTCAGGGGATTCGGGGCAAGCTCCCGGGGTCCCAAATTATCCTTTAAGTTTAAAAATTTGCAAATTTTGATTTCAAATTAAAATAACACAGAGAAACTAATTTTATAAAAAACAACAGTAATAATTACACTGTTACTATTTCATAGCGCTAGCATTATATCCACAACTTTTTTTTTTAGCCAAACGGTATAGTCTCAGGCAAACTCATCATTTAGGCGTGGCCTAAGTAGTGATGTATGTTGATCGCGAGGAAACCACAGAGCTGATTTTCAATCGGAACATGTAAAAGGATACAGCTTTCTGAATGGAGCAAAGTAAAGATCTATAAATAAATACTCTGATATAAAATCTAGGAAAATAAATACAAAAAATATTGTGGACCATGTTACATGAAAAATTTGGAATGAAAGGAACGACTGAAAATTAAATAATATAGCTGAAATATTATTATCCTACATAATATTACTGTTATCAAACTATTGCATTCATTTTGAATCTTGATTAAATAATCATTTCTATGCTGTTATAACACCCTTTTTTGTAGGGTGTGATATGAAAGTTGCTTTATATAACATAAGAATGATTTCGTAAGAGGCCCCCCCCCCCAATGAAGCTTTTGCCCTGGGCGCCCGCCATCTCTGCAAATCGGTCTTTGAGTTTGACAACGACGATATGCAGTTGTAATTATTCGTCATGAAGACTTGAGAGTTCTGTGGGAGAGGGAAGAAATAATCCGCAAATTATCGAATGCCTTCTTATGAATGACGCAACATATATCCGCATATTAAAGAAGAAAAAAAAAAGAAAGAAAATGATATTCCTGTCAACGGATGTTCACACAACCATAAACGACCATCCGAGGGCTCAAAGGCGCGTTTGAGTGGAGCACCCCTTTAAACACACCCCAGATAATCTGGCCACTTAAACGTCCCATTTGTCATCGGAATATTGGTGGTTGTCTTTGTTAAGTAAAGCACTGCTAATGAAGCGCAATTAGCAAATCCCATCCCGATAAACGCCTCTTCTGCGCCTTATGGCTCCCTCTTCCGTTTAAATAAAGGATTCCGAAGCGAATAAAGTTCCATAAAGCTTTGAAGATGACGAAGCAATTTTTTTCCTTTTTTTAATTCTTGCCTTCCTCCCTTCTCTTTAGTTATTAGTGAAAATTTTCTTCATTAAGATTGCCTTGAAGCTTGCAATTTTAAGATTTCGAGACTTAATGGACTCTGTATGGAAATTTTCAAATGGCAAAGGGGTGCGAGATATTATACGCTACAGATGGTAGTCCGGACTTTATGGAAATGATTTTGTTAGTAATTTTGAAGAATAAATGCCGTATTTTTTCTCTTCTATATAATAGACTTGGGTTTTGATGGTAGATACAGCTGGAGCTTTCCATGAATGTGAACTTTTTCGTAGCACCATCATGTCAATTTTAACCCACTCCTTTTGCATCGTTTTCCAAAGTCCGTTCAGTGTTCTTGGGTGCCGTTTTCTTAAAGCACGGTATAATGAATCGAAGCGCAAAGCAAAAGTCTGTTGGAGAAGAGTCAGGTGACTTTACAGGTTTCATTAAACGTAACAGACTTTTTGCTTGTTTCTGATTCTCTCTTTATGTGACTATAGTCTTTGACTATGTCAAATGCTTAAATTACGATTTTTTTTCCATACATAAAGTTAAGGTTAAAGTTTCTGCTTCGAAAATTGGTTCTAAAACTTTCTTCTTATAAAAGAGAGAATTACTTTTGGTTTAACCTTTATTTTCTTTCAATTTGATATTGCATTAAATTCCATGCAATTATCCTAAATGCAGAGAACGTCTCTGTACATTGACGAAGCCATTTAGTACGGTCATATTTTTATTCAACCAGGCAGCTTCAATCATTCACGAAAGTACTTTTACAAGTGCAAAAATTAAATCAAATTTGTTTCTTTCATTATATTAGTCTAAAGGTGGGTACCCTACTAGTAATTTTGCTCGGATTACCACCGGCCACGTAGCCAGCCGATGATGGCCCGAGCAAAAATGCTAGTAGGGTATACACTATAGGGCGATCACCGGACGAGGCAGCTAATGACACTACTAGAATAGTCTCAATCCCATTGTTGAGTTCCCCTACTTTGCCTAAGGCACACACATCAGGCAGTGCTATTACACCGGTCGCAAGTTTACACGTCAGTCGAGGAAGTGCCGTGTTGCCTCACGCGCTGTGTTGCTCGCCAGTATATACCCACCTCAACAGTTTTAAATCAGTAGAGACAGTTACTTGAGTACAGGTCAACAATCTATAAAAGTAAATTTATTTTTTAGAGAACTCAAGAAACATTTTGACTCACGGTAAAATTTGCAACTTCTTGCTAGAAATATAGCCATTTCTATCGTAAAAAATATTTTGAAATTTTCTTTAATATCAGTTAAAATTATTAATTAAAGTTAGGTATAATTAAAGTTATTTATTAAATGCATTTTTGAATAATTTGATTTGATTTGGTGTTCAAGACAGAGCTACTCGAGGACTATTAGCCTAAAGGAAGTTGCCTTGGGTGGAGAACTTTTCGTTCGAATGCGTACTCACATTATACCTAGAAAAAACTATTCAAGACTCTAGACCCTTAGATCGACAGCCGCGCGATAGGTCAGAACCCTTGGACCTTCACACTTTGGCTGTCTACTATGTTCAGTGACCTATCCACTCAGCCATGGCTTGCACATTTAAAAATAAACTATATTAAACAATTCCTTACGTAAAACTTTATAGAGATCATGATTTTTTAAAAGTTTTTAGTTTACAAGTTAAAGCACATTAAAACAGCATTAAAATGATGTGTTATTGAGATCTATATTGTAATCTGTTCGCATGAAAATTGCAATTAAGTGCTTAAAACTACAAGAATTTTTAATGACATCAAAATAAGTATTACTTCGAAATCAATTAGACTTTCCGTACTTTAAGCATTTTTAATCAAAAACCTTCAGCTTCGAATTTTGTTCATTTGATGTGGAGTGACTGAAGAAAATATACTGCGAACGCTACTAAAATAATCATTTGCTGCTAATTTAAAACTATTTGCATTTTTAAATTATCTGTCAGTCTTCAGTCAAGAACTGGAGTATTTTACAAACTACATGATTTGTTAAAATCAAATTGAAAACTATCATATATGCTAGAATAATATACATCGCATGACAATTTCATCTACAGGGTCATTCCATGATGACTGACGTTACGATTTTACTACATTTGTAACCTTTGAAGTTCAGCAGTGGCTTGAAATATATATATTTATTTATTTAAAATTGATCAAGAGTATCATAAATAAGTACTATACTGCTATCCATTCTCAATATAAAAAATCTTTTTTTCTTTTTTTAAATAAAGGGAAATCAAAAAACGTGACTGATGTTACACAGGTGTAAGATCGTTGCCATCTCACTGCCTTATGATCGTGCCATCGTTGCCATCGCACGACAGCTGGCTGTGCCGCACAGCCAGCTGTCGTCAAAAAAGGGTCTCTAGATCTGTGGCACGCGATGAACGTTTCGATCGTCCGCCATCTTGCTGGTAGTTAAGTCGAGCGATGGCAACGGCTGCCCTTTTTTCAGCATTGGGCAATCTATCCAGCTGTTCTCGCATTCTTCCATTTTTCAGCAGACGTCAGTGCTGTTAAAAATAATCGTGAGAATTTTTTTTTTTACGGGAAATGACGTGCTAAAAGTAAAGGACTCTTGCTGGAGCTATGTCATCTGCAACTATTTTTTATAGAAATCAAATCTATTCTTCGTGACTGGTAACAGTCAAAACGTCAGAGTTTGGTGTTCCCAGAACGGGAACACTGCGCGTTAAAAGGTTAACTGTGTGACAAGACTATTACATGAACTTTTCAAGCTCCAAAACATAGGACTACGTTTTGCTGCTGAATGAGTGATGATGCTGGTGAAATGAGTGCTGCTCATCTGTACTCCAGTTCTTATTCGGCTGACTACGAAATTCCAGCAGATCTTGATTTTAATTCTTATTTTGTTCCATCTAGAGTTTATATGTCTGCTAGAGACACACTAACAGTGCTAAAATAGATATCTGGTGTAGGATTAAAAAGGGAAAAAAAAGTTAAGTTATACCGAGAATACGTTTTTCTGTATCATCTAACTTGTGTGCGTTATTTTTCCCTTCCTTTTTTATAAGCAAAAATTTTTTTAAAAGTCCATTTGTAAAAACCTTAGTCATATAAAACAAGAAAAAGAAAATAAAAAGAAAGCTGACATTACCTCCAGCCTAAATAAGAATTCTCGAAGAATTCATTTTGAATCTTGAAGAATTTAATTTTCTTGTACTTGAAATCTTGACAGCAGCTGATGTCACATATACTGCCAATATTTAAATTTAAATCAAAAATTTTGAATTAAAAAAAATACTTATGCTCCCTTGACTGAGAAATCAAATACTTTTTTTATTTTGAGAGATTATTAATCGGATCTATTTTATAAAAATAAAATATTTCAGTCAGTAGAAATTTAGCATTTTAAACTCAATTCTTCCGCGAAAATCCCAGGCTAAATGAAGCCTGTTGCTTACTTCATTCTTTTACTCCCAACCGCTCGGAATACAAAACTTCTGTTAAATGGTCTCATTTCTGCTGCCACTCGCCCAGAATGTAAAACTTTTATTAAATGTTTTATCTCTCTCTTACGCAACCATTTACACACTCTACCTGTCACAGGCTCGTTTCCGACACGACTGTTTCTCGCAAACGGCATTATTTTATGTCCCTTTTCTCTCTTTCTCCGCTGGTGGAGAAGCGCCCGAGATAAATCGATAGGGGAGGCGGGGGGTGGGGGAGGCATAAAAGATTTCTCTAAGGTATGGCGTGAGAAGAGTTTTAACTCGAGAAACAAACCTGCGTGCAGCCTGAGTGAAGGGCGGCGAAGTTCAAAGCATTTAAGTGACAGCTACGGCTGGAAAAGTTTTTTTTTTATCCGTCTGACAGGAAATTCGTATTTTATAGTAGAGAAAATTTATTTTGTTTCATGAGCGCTGTAAATGGTATTGCCGTGACTGTATACAGAACTGATATCGGTAACCAATATTAAATTCTCTGTGATAAGGCAGTACTCCATATAGTGTACTGGTATGTGGTATCGGTAACCAATAATATATTCTCTGTGATAAGACAGTACTGGATGAACTGAACTGGTATCAGTAATCAATAATCTATGATATGACAATACTGGATATACGGTACTGATATCGGTAACCAATAATCAGTTCTCTGTGATAAGACTTACTTCAAATACTATTTTTTTTCAATGGCGGGCACTTGCCGAATGTAGACAATACAAAGTCCCGAAGTGTTGATTTCACATATCTTATTATGAGGGCCCGCAATCGGTAGGAAAATATCCTCCCTATGGGGTCTTCCAATTATGCACCAATTCCAAATGAGAGACCGGCACCTAGACTGTCACCCCCAGATGTATCGTTCCAATAGGGTGGGCGTTGGAGCCACGGACCGATTTTACGTGCACTAGCTCCCTTTAGCGCCCATGGTCCCACGGAAGTCAAGTCTAGAGTGATTGCCACCATCCCAAAAGCTCGCCAAGATCGGTACTGTTTGACTTCGGTGTTCTGGTGGGAACCGAGCTTCAACTGACTGGGCTAGTAGAGGTAATATCGGTTCGAAAGATTATTCTCTTGGGGCCGATGCAAATTAAAATGTAGGTAGCATGAAAAATCGATAGTATCGCAAGCTTGTTGTCTTTGGAATATGTGAAACTTTTGATATGTGCAATGTAAAACAAGTGCAAAAACAAGTAAATTTTAAAAAACACTGAGGTATACATATTTTTTGTTCTGGTTGTCAATATTTTTCATGCCCAAAATTACTGAAGCTGATTATAGAAAATCTGCAATGTTTGTGAAGTTTGTAACGTATGTGCTCGCTTAGACAGGATTTTCCAAAGTTCATAACTTATACGAGTAGTGTGCCAAAATTTCTGTTTAATATAACTTTCTCTACCTAAAAGAAACCCTACTAATATTATAAATATCATTGTTTGTATGCATGTTCATTACTCTTTCAAGCTGAAACTTTTTGATGGATTTGGATGAAATTTAGAATAAAAACAGTTAAAGTCCTGTATTAACACTTAGGTTACTTTTTATTGCGCGAAAAAAAAACAACAAAAAAACACTCTTCCTATAATGTCCAAAAAACAATCTTTTATTAAAAAACGTATTTAATATCTGAAAGTGTTTCAGATTTTCTTACTTTTTTTTTTTCCTTGCCGTTTTTTGAATACGACCAATATATCTAGAAGCTGTTCAGAATTAATATAGGACGAAAACGATTTGTACCTTTTTGTAGGTTTTTATCATTAAACCATCTTATTTTTGTAACCAGGGGCGGCCCGACACGGTAAGCAAGGTAAGCATCGCATCGGGGCAACGGCTTCGAAGGTCGTCATTTCGAATTCAAAAACTAAGTAGAGGATAAAAAAGGACGTCTTTTTTACGTCAGCAGGGGGCGCCACTTACCCTAGGGCCGAACCTGTTTGCAACCATCTTAATTTTAAATTCCATTCAGAATCTGAGAGATTTGAGTGCCATGGAAGCCCGTGATAAACAGGATTCTCTACGAACAACATTTATTAAGATGGCGAACCAACTGGTCGTCGGAGGTGGCTAGTAGAGATACATTCATAAAAGTCCTAGTGTAAAGTATAACACACAGGAATACCTAAAAATGAATCTCAGGACATTTTTGAAATTCGCCTTCCAAAGAGGGTGAGTGACCCGCCCCTCCCTCTCCTTTTCAAATATCTTTCTTGAAAGAAAAATAAACATATTGTCACGAAAATCACAAAGTGGGTGCATGTTAATGTAATCCACCAAGCTCGAAAAGCGAATATAACACTTTATTCGACAAACCAAAAGTCTAATATCTCGCACACACACACACACAAAAAGAATTTATTAACACAAGCAACAGCAAATCATTAACTATCACAGAAATAACACTATTCAAATCGCAATGTCAATCGTATAGCTCTGCTCTGTATATTCACAGTCAATTTCAACGAACTGACAGCGAGAGAGACTGCTATTTATAGATTTCCAAGCTGACTGTGACGTCCTATAAGTTGCGACGTCATATTACTCGATTTTTCTCTTAACTTTTTTCCTAACTGAGATACAGCCAAAATTCCACTAGTTTCGAAAACTTTCTTTTGGTCGCCAAATTGGTCGTCAAGTTTGTCGCTAGGGTCAAGGGAGTCATATACTCATTTTACTTGCAGGAATGCCTGTACAATTCTTTTTCCAGCAGCACTCGCTAATGCGGGAAAACGACATTACAATCTGGTAACAATATCTATGAAATACTTGCATTAAAATGTATCGAGCATTGATCCATTGTTCAGGCACAGCAGGTTTATCACTAAGACCTCGCTAAAAATTTTTGTTTCTATTCGACGTTTAGAACACATTAGGGAGTTTTTGCATAGCGGTTTCATTCAAGCTAACGCTAACGTTAAATGGCATTGGACAGTACAGCGCATGCGCACGAATAAATTCCGAAACCTGATTGGTTAAAGAACTCCGATTAGCGAACAGCGTAAGCGTTAACGTAGGAGAAATGGTATTCAAAAACTCCCTATTATTTACAGATACATTAACATTATCGCGCTATAAAATGTCTTGAAAACATTTTTGGAGGCACAAAAGTATCTAGCATCGAGTTCTTTTGAAATGTATAAAAATATTCTCTTCAAGACGGTGATTCCGTTTGACATGTGGTCAGAACTGATTCATCTTTTCGACATTCTGTGCATTTCTTCATTACATGGGTGCACTTTAAAGAAGAGGTAGTGGGTAAAGTAATTAAAATTTTGTAAAATAACACACATAAAAGGCACTTGCCAATCTGTACACGTGTTTTGATCGAAAAAAATTCGATCTTCGTCAGTAGCAGCTGAAGTCCACACACAGACTACGTTCGGATTATGTATTGGACTTCTGCTGCTGCTGACGAGGATCGAAATTTTTTCGATCGAAACCTTGTATTGATTGACAAGCACCTTTTATGTGTGCTGTTTTACAAAGTTTTAATTATTTTATCTTTTAAACATCAGCTTCTTTTGAGTGTTTTTGTTAACAGGTAGTACGCTCCAGGGCTTTTTTAAATTTAAATACGGCAAAATAAAAAAGGCCAAAATACACTCGAAAACCATTCCTTCTAAGTGTTTGCCTATGATCTTATTGAATACTCGAAGCACTAAAAATCATATAACCTAATTAAAAATACTACTTTTTTCCCTTCTTATTCTGAATTAACGATCTTAGTGCTTAATTAAACAAGCGCCAAAGACTGTTTGTCTGACAGAAGTGTTGGCACTCTGCAACTATCTCGAACACTACTCAGGTACAGATAGTTTCTTTTGTTGTGATTATTATTCACAGCCGTTTTTTTTTACACGAAACTAATCCATCAGGCTGTTGAGTTTTTATTTATTTAAATATTTTTTAATTTAATAAGACATTTTAAAAGAAGGGGAAGAAAGAAAAAGAAGGTAAGAAACTTCGGTTATTCCGCACCGTGCTTTTGTTCAATAGCTTAATTTGCAAAACGCCCGTTCACTCTTCAAAGCTTTTTCCTTTTTTTTTTTTTTTTTTTTTTTAAAAGCAGGATTCCTCTTTTTCTTCGGGGGCAAAATTAAGTCAATAATGGAAGAAGGGGGCGGGAAAGAAACGAGGGGGGGGGAGCAGTGTTTATATCGCTATGGCGTGCGAGATTTTGCACCGTGCCAGTCTCTCAGGCAAGTTTTGAAAGGTGAAAATGGGCTGTTCTTGAAATGGCAGCCATACACGTTTCGGAATTAAGTTTTTTTTTTTGTGTGTGTTTAATTTTTTTACTATCGGAAAAAAGCTTTCAACTTCTCTTTTGTTGTTAAACAATACGATATATGTAGTGACTTAACATGAAAGGTGCGGATTTTTTCTGTTTTTAGTTGATTTTCTTTTTAACACGCTTTTATTATCTTCACCTGTATGTATGTTTGTAACCGACTCCTTTAGACTCGATTTTTACCCACGTTAAACGGACAGATTTAATTCAAACTTTGTACATTTATCAAGAACCGGTGACAATACAATAATTTTATAAGTTTATCTCATTATCCTGATCAGGATCGCCAGGATTAAATAATTTCCTCATTTCTTATCCTGATTAAAAGTAGAACACTTCCAAAGATTACAATCTTAAGAAACCCCTTCTTACTGTGACCGTGATTGTATAGTGGTTGGTACATTGCGTTGTGGCCGCAATAACCCAGGTTCGAATCCTGGTCACGGTAATATTTTTATTTTTACAAAATATCGTCATCCATCACATTATGGAAGAACTGAGTACAAGAACCTCTTAAGGCCATTCTTTTTAACACGCTTTTATTTGTTGATTAGAGACTTATTTTTCCTTTTTAGTGAGGAAGGTAGCATTTAACTGCAGGTTGATTAATACTTTAGTGCACGGCAGGGGCGTAGCCAGAGGGGGGCTCAGGGATGCTCCCCCCGAAATGGGACCCTTTACTTAGCTTAAAATTTGATATTTAGCTTACAATTGAAATTTAGCTTTAAATTTGATACCCAGCCCACCCGAAATAAAATCCTGGCTACGCCACTGGTGCACAGTGAAAATAAATTATCTCTTTGTACTTTCCAACTTAGTGCTCCTTAGTGTCTTATGAGATATATCGAAAATTAAAAATAAATTTTAAATACATACAGTTTAAAAAAAACTAAAAAACACGCTTTTATAGCAAATCGAACTAAAAAGTGAAAAATAAATATATAGTTTAAAAAACCAAAAAACACGATTTAGTGATAAATTGAACTAACTAAAAAGCGAAAAATAATTCTTAATATAGAAACAAATTAATGAACGAAAAATAGTATTATTGTGAAAAAAGCGTGGGGTACTCCATATATGAGTTCTTGAGAATATTCGATCGGTACGATTAGTACAAAAATGATACAAAAAATATAGCACAAAGCACCCCACGCTTTTTTCACAATAATACTATTTTTCGTTCATTAATTAATTTCTATATTAAGAATTAATTTTCGCTTTTTAGTTAGTTCAATTTATCACTTAAGCGTGTTTTTTGGATTTTTAAACTATATATTTTCAGTTTTGTTTTTGAAATATACAAATAGCTCAGAAATTTTTGAATTCGTTAATTATTTTTTATTTAATTCGAATTATTTAAAAAGCTTTTACTATTACTGTTATTCTGTAAGTTTCCCAAAAGACTGTAAATCTTGAGAAAGTTTAGCTAGTATTAAAGTAGCAGTCTTGGGAAACTTTTCTTGAAATTTATTTTCAAAAAGAATACCATAAAATATTACTAGTGAATTTTTTTAACTTGAAAAAAAAATAATAAGTAGTGGAAGTGATTTAGAGTTAATTTTTAAAACCAGCGTGTCTTTTCAGTGTAGCACAGAGGGAAAGGGAGCAGGAGAAAAATCCCGGGACCCCACCACTTGGAGGTGGTCTCTTTTGTTGTTCTATATATAATACTTATGTTGTTCGGTATATAATGCTAACTCGGGTTTTTGAATGCTTTCAATATGACCCAGCGCATTGCGCCACGTCTTTGAAAAGATGGGAGAATGGAATGTCGGTTGAACATTCGTTAAGGCTGTTCTTTTTGGATATTGTCAACGCGCTAGACAATTGAAAACATTTAGAATGTTTTTTTTTTTTACAAGATGTGTTGTTGTATGATGTTACAAACAATGAACCTTTAGGAGTGACGAAACACATTATGAAAAAATGCTAAATATCGGTAATTTCGCAATACTTCTCTAAACAGGAAACTCTTAGGTCCATTTTTGAAGGCAATTTTTGTGCTTACGAAATTTTTTTTTAAAGTTGCATGCGAGGCACATAGCTTTATTGTTTGTATCAGTCCATAGTGAAGCATTATTAATTTTTTCAAAAAGAAGCATTTTGCAAGAAGAAGCATTATTAATTTTGCAAAAAGAAGGATGAAGAAGCATTATTAAATTTTGCAAATGTTTAACATCATTGGTTTGTTTTTGAAGCTGTTCCAAATCGCTTTTCAGGTGGAACAGCCATAGTGTGTCGGCAAATACGATTATATTGGAAAATGTTTTGTAACCGATGCATTCATTCGGCGTGATTTATTTGTATTTTCTCTTTTATTGCTTTTTTTTTTACTATTGGCCAGAAATTTACGTCAGGTTTATGTATGAGGTGGTGATGAGATGGGGGGAATAAAAGAAAAAGAAGCCTCTCGAACTTTCCAGCAAAAGTGATCTCTCGAAATAATGTGAAAATGGCAACCGCGCTCTCACAGCGCAAGATGGGGGGAGAGAGAGAGATCTATTTATGGATTTATCCTAGATGAAAATGCGAGGACGACCTAGTTTTTTCCACATGCGCTTTTCTCTCGGCGTATTTCTGAAAAATCAGAGTAGGAGTGGACAGGAGTTCCCTTCTTCTTCCTGCCGATATTCTATCTCCGCATGCTTCTTTTCCTTAGATATAAATTCTTTGGTTCTCATTGTTTATGAGGAAGATGGGATGGAAAGAATAAAACTGCAAAATGTACCAGTCCCCCTTTCTATCACGGATCATTACAGTTAACTTTTAACAATACACAAGAGTTTTTTTTCTTTAAACAAGGAATATAAATTACGCCAAACACATCGATTATAATACAGTTTCCAATTCGTCTTTTTGTGACAAAGTTGTCAATGTATCGTCGTCCTATTTGGCGAGATTTTGGGATAACTTCAAAAATGCTGTATATCTCTATTAGTGCAAATTTGCGAGGCCCTGTAAAAGAACTTTAAATGTCATTGCCATCCTTTCAAGAAGGATAAACTGCTATAAATGCTTATACAGGGAGTCAACACTGACCTAGGCTTTTATTCCTTAACTATTGATCACAGAAGCATGCATTAAATTAAAAATTCCCATACAATAAAATACAGAATTTTATGGTATAGATTGAAATTTTCTGGAGATTAAAAATGTACGAAATGCCATTTTTATAAGGCTCCCGTACACAAGAAAATTCCAATTTGTAAAATGTGCCCCCCATGTACAAAATTTCAGCCTTTCATCATAATAAGGTACGAAAATTCCACAGATACGAAAATTAATCTGTGTTGACTTAACCAATTTTAAATGGCTCTTGAAGTGGAAAAAATGACATCAGATGATTGCATTTCAGAGGCTGCGTACATATTACGGAAGTAAACATTGATTGCATAAAAATATAAAATTTTTGCTATTATTGGCCCTTGAACAACTTTGTTTACTCATATCTCTGAGCCTATTTATAATGAAAGGCTGAAATTTTGCGCATCACCTAATTCATGTATGGGGCACATTTTACTACCTGGGAATTTTTTTGTAAAGGGGCCGTATAAAAATTTTAATTTTGTGTTTCTTTAGATTTAATTTTCAGAAAATTTTAATCCATGCTATAAAATTCTGTATATTTTTTACATAACTTTGTAATTTATAGTATATATGGCTATGATCAATAGTTATGGAATAAAAGGCTAGAGCACTCTCTTCTGTTTTAGCAATATTTTTAGACTAAATGGCACAAAATGGAAGAATCCCTAAATTTTAGCTTAATTTATGTAAATCAATATAAATGCTCATAATAAAAGCAATAAATAATAGGCAATTTATCCGGTTATGTTCTTGCTCCACCTCTTCCTTTACCATTCCTTTTTTGTGCCTCTGACGTTGCTTTGTTTTCATAGAACTTTTCAACTTTCTCAATTGATATACTTTTTCCAGCAGTTACAGGTAGGCAGAATTTTTATACTCTGTGACTGACTGCTAAATCATTATTTGCATTCAGGGGAAGATGTTTGTTCCAGCATATTTGTTAAGAGGAGAATATCTGTGAACTGAAAACCCTTTATCAAGTTAGCAGATGCGGTTTGTTCTCCCATTTGAAGAGTGGCTTTTAGCAACTGGCAGGAGATTGCTTTTGGTAGCGCTACTGTATTTCTCCACCTTTAGTTTCTCGCTAACAAGCTAAAACCTGACGTCAGTGTGTTTTCAGACCAGAGAAATATGCAACATCAAGTGGTTGCAACAAGTGAGTAGAATTAGGAGGGAAAAAAATATCAAGTGAATGTCATTTTCCTGAGCAATTTTTAGTGCATTTGATACATGTGCTGACATGCTAGCACCAATAAGTATCTTTGTTCCCGGCTTTTGTCTTATTACAGGGAGAAAATAGTTTTCAAACCAGTCATCAAAAACTTAATAGTTAATCTACCCTGATTGTGAGGTGTTGATACTTTCCCCTTCTTGTGCTCATTGAAGGAAGTTACACTGAAAATGTGGTAAAATGATAGTTCCTTTATTTTTACCGATTGTTAGCAAATGAATAACCATTAGCCAGGAACAAAATTATCATTTTCAGAAAATAATGTTTCTGATTTAAAGAGGTAAACTGATACTTACTTGTAGAAATTAATGGATTTGCATCAACTTCAAATTAGCGTTAATATAGAGCTTGCAAACAGTACTTCAGAAAAACAGCTAAATGGGCAAATTAGGTATGTACCATGATGCTAATTTATTTTCTAAAAGACAGAGTAGAAAAACAGTTTCACAATCTTGTCAACAGAGTGCTGATGCGGATCATGGGCAGCTCTGTAAAACCAAATAATACTGAAAACTAGGATGTGGTGCAAAGTTATACCCAACGGCTCAAAGTTACCTTGAATAACTGTATTGCGTATAAAATACCCTATACATAATGACACCCATGCAACGTAATATATCGAAATTATTTTGGATGCTCCTCCAGAAAAACTATACAAGTACTATGTACACCATTTTCAATCGACTACGTATTACAGTGCACAGGAATAACATATAAAAATTTCGCAGTAATCAAAGCATATTTAAGGCAGTTAGATCGTGGAGGGACAGAGAAACAAATATATAAAAACTGAAATCATAATAAACACTCTTCTATGTTTGAAAGAGGTAAAAAAGAAGGAAGAAATAATCACTCTTATTTTACTGTTTAATACTGTTTAGGACTAGTCGACAACCAATGTTGCAATATTGACGGGAAAGAAAAGAAATTTCCTCCATGCACTGTGCCACAGTCATTCTCCGAAGGTAAGTAGTTTCAGTTATATTTAAGTCCACCGAAAACCATTTATAGGGATGCACCCGAAACCCTTCATATGGATGTCCATCCAAATATCTTTTTTCGATAAATAGACATGAATTTTCCTCTCTCTCTTTCCGTTGATTCAGAAGCACGGACTGAAAGTGACGAACACGAGAGCACTTTTGAAATAATCAACAAATATTCCATTAAAAACATTTCTTTTTTTATGAATAATTTATTAGGAAATTACCTAGGATTAAAAAAGGCAGTGTCTAAAGAGAAAAGGTGTGAATTTTGGGGTTATATTTTTCAGCAGCAGTTCCAGTTTTTACTGGCGTTGATCATTTAATGCACGCTTTATTGCTGCCTTAATTACGTCATTAGGTATACTCTTTCTGTTGGATGACCTTTCTTTGCCTAAAAGCATATCACAAAAATCTAAAATGAATCAATTATACAGATAAAAATAAATTATTTCATATACCCAATTATATTCCAACGGGGTTCAACACGTATTGCATAATTTGAAGGTAAAAGTTCTTCGTGTCATAAAAATATATTGAATTTAGGTTTTTAGACAGAAGTAATGGTAAAACTTTCAAGAAGAGTCTTTTCGTAGATAAATACATCAGCTTCCCATAAAAAAATAATCAAATTTTAACCCACTCGATTTTTTAAGCTTTTATTTTCAACTCATCTTTATTAAAATATCAGCTGAAAATGCTTGTCTCTCTACATTACGAATTTTAAAAAAACTCTGCAGTCGTTGGAAATCATGGGAAAACACATGCACCATTAAAACATTTACAAATCACGTAAATTTTACTTTAAAAAAGCACAATTTTTTTAAATGAAAATCTCATTACGAACTTCTGTCTGTGATCTTTTAACTAACTTATAATTTAAAAGGCGTTTTTTTTTTTTCCTTTAAAATTTTTACTCTCATACTTCTAAAAACAAAATGACAGGATTAGAGCTCTTTTTTTTTTTCCTTTCGAAGCATTATTTTGGTTTAAAAGTATGGAGGCTCGGATAAGAGGGGGAGGAGAATAGAGGGAGTTAGCGCTGCTTAGAATCATTCCACCTTCACCTTAATCGCGACTAAAATCCGCCAGAAATGTAACAGCAAATAGAAAAAAAAATCACTCCTTTAAAAAAAAAATTGAAAAAATCAACCATGATAAACTGACCGATAATTCCACAGGCGCTGCTATAAAAGGAGGGGGGGGGCGACAAAGAAAATGCGTTCCCCGCAAGAAGAAAAGGGCACGCAAAGGCACAGCAGATCGATGTTAAAAGCTCAACCTCCGATAAAAGCGAGAGAAAAAAAAAGTAAAGAAACCCATAACACCCAAAAAAAAAAGAAAAATAAAAAATTCGCCCAAAACGCCACGCCATTTAACTTCCCCGACGAACAATTTTTCGAACGAAATCCCGCCTCACACGAAAGAGAGAAGAAGCGCTTCGCGTTGCCATTCGGCCATTGATTATTTCTTCCTTATTCTGGTACGTATTTTTTTTCCTTTTTTCCTCTTTTTCGGGTCTGTTTTGTTTCCCCTTCTCTTTCTCTCTGGTTAATTTCTTTTTCTGCGATTGTCCCGGTGGCGCTCTTTTTTTTTTTTTTTTTTTTCTTTCTTTTTTTTTTCGAATGTCGTCTATCGTTCGGGAAATGAGAAGGGGGCTTCCACGCATTTTGTATCGAGAACAAATTTGAAGAGGAAATGATTCCTCTGCGAGGTAAATAGAAAAAATATGGGGGTGGGATGAGGGGGCACTTCTTGATAACCAAAAAAGTATAAGCTCCCAGATGAAAAGGTGGGTAAAAGATGAGGGGAAAAAAAAAAGATAATCACTTATTTTTGATTGGCAAATGGCAACAGGGATCAATATGAGTTCGAATATTATTTCTGGTGACGAACGAGAATTCAAAAATTCCTGTTCGCGTTAAGGAATATTTTTTCTAATCTGTTATTAGGGTGAAAGATCAGTAATATTCGCGTTATGAGAGCTGTGCGATAAAGAAATGAAATAAGATGGATTTTTGAGCCTCAACATTTAGAATAATATCACAAAATGCGTGATGGAGGGATCTGCGAGATTTGAGTAACATTTCACGGAATGTAAGATTTAAAAGAAAAGTGAGTTTTAGATCGAAATTTGAAAAATGAACTGCCTTGCAGTGAAGCAGAAAAATCTGCATAATACAGTCGAGACCTCTTAGTGGAATAGTGGACCAATTTGCCACGAAAAATAATTCTAATAAGCGGGATATTCCATTATACTGTTTTATTAATGTTACAATATTCCATATTGACTGTTTATAACGGTTCGATACAATGAAAATTTATTACATTAAGCGGGATATTCCTTTAACCGATATTCCGTTAAGCGAGCTCGACTGGAATTGTTTTTGCGGCAATGCTAAAGTATATACATTTGCATCGCCCATTCAGTCTTACTTCTTGGACAATAGTTGGAGAAATAGTTTGGCTGAAATGAGTTAACTGTTAAGTTCGGTTCGTTTTAATCTTATATGCGTTAACTTAACAAAACTGAAAACTGTGTACTTAACCAAGCATTTTTCACATGTATACGCCTCCTTTGGTGTACTGTAAAATATGTTGAGAACAGTTCTTTTTTTTATTGTTCTACAGGGAAAATGTTTTCTGAGCCCCACTGTTCACGGATAAAAGCGTAAGCAGTCTTCTCATATTATTTTTTCTCTTCCGTTTTCGAAGCTGTGGTATCCTCCTTCGGCATTGACACTGCTGTGTGTAGGCTTTTATTTAGGCAAAGCTACAAGCGGGCTGTCTGCCTAAGGGGGAAATGGCTTGAACGGAGAACTTTTTTATAAGTTTAACGCTTTTTCACGCTAAACATGGTGAAAACTGAACAAAACTCCTGATCGTTAGATCGGCAACCGAGAGAGAGGCTAGAACTGTGGACTTCCTCAAATCTTCCGCGTTTCTACCCACTCGGCCATGGGTCGGCCTGACACTGATGTGAAACTGATTTTACTGGCAGTGTTCGTAAATGGGACTCAAGGCATTTATGTCGTAACGCTTAATCGGCAGTGTTTAATTTGAAAACTGTGTAATAAATATTTATTTTTATGAAGTACAACAAGACTGGAGATTGCAATCAAGTTTGATCCGTATTAATTTCAAACTAATATATTAATTTCACTAAAAAGCATCTTCAAAATGTATTACATCATTGGGCTAAAAACCAAGTATTCTGTGTATATAAATTTGGTTTTAATTGAACTAAAAAATCAACTTATTTTCAAGTGTCTTCGAATCGATAAATCATACGTAAAGATTGTTTCTCTCTAAATAAATCATAGGAAAAACAAGAGATTTGTACGGCTTAAAACCCTATCAATATTAAGTGAAACGCGCAAAAACCTTGATTATCATTCTTCACAATCTTCTCTATATGCTTGTATAAACTTAACCTACATATCTCATACAAGTTTCAGAAAAACAGCAAAAATTCAATTTGACAAATTTCGGCCAAAACGCTATCGATTTGTGTTGGGTACAACGCAAAATAACGTATTTTTAAGACCTTTTCTGGACGTCTCTCAGACTTTCGTAGGATGTTATAATAAGAACCAATAAGAACCTTTTAGAGTAGCTAACTTATATTTCAAAAATTTTATGAAACAAGTCACGATTGCTCTACATTGGAACTATTCTTACTGTGTCCAGTGTCTTGCAGCTGATAAAGCATTATGCAGTTTTGATAATTCTCAGATCGGTTGCTTTAAGATTCAGCTTAAAATGGGCTATGTGATAACTTTGTTAACAACCAATAAAGTGTTTATCAAAGTTTAAAACATTGATTCGTTATTTTTCAAGTATTTTGATGCATACTGCTGTATAAAACTTTACTATATTAATGAATTTGTGATGCGTTTACTCCTACATGTGCATTTAGATCAATAAAGTGTGAAAAAAAAGTAAGAAAATCTGAAACATTTTAAGATTTTAAATACGCACTAAAGTACTATATATTAAAACACTATCAAAATTTAGGCGTCGTCACTATTTTTCTTCCTTACTCCATTAAGTAGGAAAGTGTATCATTAATCATGAGTGTGCCATATTTTTCTTCCTTATTCCATAAAACCAATCTTTAGAATCTAAATCTATCATAAAATCGCCTACTCAAACTATTTCACAATCTTTGCCAAGTATATTCCAACTATACTTCACCGTTTTATACATTGTTTTGAATGTGCATGATAATCCATGAGTGTACCGTGTTTGTCTTTCTTGGGTTGATTCCTACTTTAACGCCCCGACTCACGCCAAGGTGGCGATAATTAAACATATGGACTTACCATGAAGAATTGTTTTAATTATGCGGCAACCGTAATTTAGAATTAAAATGGCGATTTGGAACAACATGTAAGCACATTATTCCATTACTTATTTATTTTGGGTTGGCAATTAATATAGTTTTAGTAATTAAGTGTCTTTAAATTCCTTAACTGGTAAGTTTATCGCTCATTTGTTCACTTTAGTTTTCATCTAGCTCTGTTAGGAGCGTTGAAACTTGTGCATAACTCCTAGAGACCCATGACTGCAATGCTCACCAAAGTGTTGCGGTTTTTTAGGTTTGCGAGAATGGGGGCGTTAAAATAGGAATCAACTCTTTCTTGTAAAATAAAACATACCTTTGGAATCGAAATCTATCTTAAAATCGCCTACTGAAGCTGTTTTACAATATCCGGCAGGCATATTCCAACTATACTTTACCTTTTTAAATACTGTTTGGAATGGGCATCATAATCTATGAGTGTACCGTGTTTTCTTTCCTTGTTCCGTAAAACACTTCTTCGGAATTGAAATCTGTATTAAAATCGCCTACCAAAACTGTTTAACAATTTTCGCCAGGTATAGTCAAACTATACTTCACCTTTATAAATGCCATTTGGAAAGTGTATCATAATCTATATAAATGTACCGTGTTTGTCTTCGAACCTTCTATAAAACACTTATTCGGAATTGAAATTTATATTAAAATCACCTATCAAAACTGTTTTACAATCTTCGCCAGTATTTTCTAACTATACTTGTAATGTATTTATAATACATTGTCGCGTTTTGGCACCAAACTTAGCTATCAGTTAGTTATCAAAAATTCCAAACCTTGTCAGATTTTCAACATTTTATTAACGCCCCCCCCTCTCCACGTAATTTGGTAAACACATTTGAAAAAATCTTCACCGTGACACTTCATATCTACAAAACCTGTTTGCACGATCGCGCAGACAAAATTCTGGGATTGAGCGAAATAGCATCCTAGTGCTATCTATCTATCTATCTATCTATCTATATATATATAGCCTATCCTATCCTGCGAAGCCTGAAATACAACAAAGCTAGTTTTATTAGCATCTATCGAAGCAAATGTTGTATTAGCATATAGCAAAGTTTGGAGAATTAGCGAACTATATGTAAAACATATAATTTGTTTAACAAACTATAGGTTTTCTGACCCCTATGTCAGAAATCTCAAGGCAGTTCTCCCATTCTCCATCCTGTTTCAACTGACTGTAAAGTTACCCAGACTTCGAACTTGCAGTGCTGTAAAGTCTGTTTTACAGGCAATGAATGTTGTCTTGTATTACCTAAATGCTCGAGATAATGCTGAAATACAACAAGTACGTATATTAATACAAAACAAATATAATTATGCACCATTATAATAAAGGAAAATAAATATGTTTAGTAATTTTATCTATGCAGTTGAAAGATAATAAAGTTTCTGAAGACGCTCGGCCGGAAACGTCCAGGCTCTAGGCCAGGGATGGGCAAACTTTTTCGGTCGCGGGCCAAAAATCGAAAAAAGAAAGTTTGACGGGCCAAGATAAATTTTTCTAAAATTTCAAGAACAGTATACAAGTATTACAATTTAAATATGTTCATGAGATGAATGAAATTGCGATTTCATTTTTAAAAGTTCCTTATATTGAGGTTCGAAGTGAGATGCACTGATTCTAAGGAACGAGGCTAAATGCTCATCTGTCAGTCTACTTCTGAAAGAATTCTCTCTAAGGTTCATAGTTGAAAACACTTGTTCTCATATGAAGCAAACAAACCACTGATTTTCTGGGCGTGAGATATTAAATTTGGGAAACTTGCTTTCGATAATGATTTGTAAAACTCTGGCATATTTAGAAACAACTGCTTGAGATGATTGTTAGATTGTAATTCAATTAATTCAAGCTGCAAATCTGACCTCACTGCTTTACAATTTACATTGCATGGTAAAAATATCCAATTCTGTTTGAATGGCACTGAAATCTTGAAATCTGCGTTCGAACTCAAAATGCACTTTTTTCAAGCCATCTTCATAATTCTCAATATGGATATATAATATATAAATATATATATTCTTTCAATTTCCGTCGGACCGGCTAATTAAAATTCCACCCGCGGCCGGATAAAACCTTCCGGCGGGCCGGATTTGGCCCGCGGGCCGTAGTTTGCCCATCCCTGGTCTAGGCAATTCTCCCATTTTTTTAATGTAATTTTATTTATTTATTTTAGAAAATTTTCTAAGTGTAAATAATATTACCCAAGACTTCGAAGCTGCACTGCTGTAAAACCAGTTTTACAGGCAGCGAGTAATGACATGTTTTTAATAAATGCTCTAAAATGTTGAAATACAACAAAATACATATAATAATTCAAAAGAAATATAATTATACAATGTTTTGATAAAAGAAAATAATTATAATAGTGTTCAAACATGTACTTTCAAAATATAATAAACTGAATTATCTGAAGCCACTTGGAGGAAAACGCGAATTACGCAGTTCTCTCATTTTCTACCTCGTGATTCACTGTGATTACTTTGCCGTTAAAGTCGCGTTGCTGTAAAACAAGTTTTACAGGCATTGAAGGATTATTAATGTTATTTAACACGAGACAAATACTTATATAAATACAACATTATAAATATAATAACTGAGATCAAATATAAATATCAATACAACATCATGATACGATAAAATCATGTTAATATTGTTTAAATACAAACTAAATATTCGTCGACTACTGGATCAAAACTCTAGGCATTTCTCGCATTTTCTTCCCTTTTTGACTGATTCTACGTAATGTTACTTTGCATTTGAAGTCTCAGTCCTGTAAAACTGATTTTATAGGCGATGAATGATTAATGTTAGCATCTATGTTCGAAATAATCATTATCTGGAGACATAACAAAATAAAAATAAAATTGTTGTCTGATATAACTGTGCTACGTGTTAGAATTTTTCTAGACCCCCAAAACAGCAGAACAAGACATTTTTTTAAATTGTTCTCACACTAACAGACTTTTAAAAACTACTATTAAAATAGTTTCCCTGTTCGAAAAATAAATAATAATAATAATAAAAGACTATTCTAATACTTCCAAGCGGTCATATCAGTCAAATGTATGCGCGATACATTAACACTTGTTCTTTGTTTTCAGTTTCACGAAGTGATTCTTTTAAAATCAACTAGCTTTCGAGTAAAATGAAAAAATGCATTCAATTTAAAATAATATTTTTCATTAACCCTCTGGCTGATCATCCCGCAATTTCCACGGGCAACTCAAATGTAGCAAAATTTGCTCATTCCGCGATTTTCGCGCGCAGGTGTTTTTCTTCCTGTATTGAGGAGAGCATCCCGCGTTTTCACCGTTTAACCAGTGAAATAAATTATAGTTAAATATTAGTTTCTCATGATAAAAATCTATATAAAAAATCTTTTATACAAAGAAAAAATGCACGATTCAATTCTACAATGTATATTGATTCGAAATATGAAAAAAAAAAAATTAACAATTTTTGACGCGATTTTGGTCCACAAATTGAGCAGTCAGAGGGTTAAAGCTGAAGTTTTTATAAAATTGATACTAAAATATTTTTTAATTCAAAAACACACATTTAATAAATGCAATTTCATGTAAATTTAATTTTATAAGTTTGTTATGCACTTGATATGACCACCTAGGTAGGCACATCAGAAGCAGTTCAGCTTTCAAGAGAATCATTTAATAAATAACAGTAAAAGATACATGTATAGGACAAAACTAGACAAGTCGGGCATAATGGTGCTTTGCTGGGAACAGAATTTTATCATGCAACTGTCACACCGGCAAATGCTCGACTGGTAGCTTCCCTTTAGACGCCAATAGATTGCATCTTGTCCCGACCATAGGTGGATTTCGTCGAGGTTTATAACAGTTTTCAATGGGAGTAGCATTAGAAACTGCGTTCTTCCTTCCTAAAAATGGTTGCTTATTGTTTCACATTTGGATGCAAAGAGAAATTTGTTATAGGAAAGCCAATAACACTTCCCAGACATAAGCTACTTTTCAAATTTCTAAGGTTTTAAAGGGCTATAAATGCATCTTAAAATATGATTTAAGTTTTGAGGTTTCAGTTAACAGTAATAAAAGTATTATTTACTTTGTAAAAATACTTCAAAATTATACCTGTATTATTAATGCACCATTATTTATTTACCCTTAGAATAGTAATTCTAAAAATATGTCAAGAAACTAAATTAACATGCATTTTTTTTTTTCACTTTACACAACAAGGAGATTTGGACACTTCGTTATTAAAAGCAGTATTCTGTATAATGCTGTTCGGATCTTTCTGGAATTGTAAAATTTGCATGAATAAAATGCGCAAGGCAAAATTCATTTTTTTTAAATTTAGGAATTATAAATAATAAGTACATACGCTGTTATAAATTATTTATTCATTGCTGCATCAAACTTCTGGGTATTTCATCAATTTCATATAAAACTGAATTAGTATCCCAGTGGTAATTTAACGATAATCAAATTTACAAGAATTACCACAGGTGGAAACAGGGGGTATTTGATATTTCCATTGAAAACTATAGTACCATTTTGCAAAATTAATTAAAAAGTATTTAGCGTTTCGAATTCTGCAGGTATTCTTGTTAAAAGAATATTATGCAATCTTTAGTTGTGAAAGATTTGAGAAAGATTAACTCTTTATTTCCGAATGCATTTTTTGAATTAAATCAGCATTCATTTAGTCAATCACCTTTGGATAATCGCAGGTTATTTTTTATTAAAGCAATTTTATTTGAATGCTGTAAGACTAGATTTTATCATACTAAAAAATCTACCACTGAAACACTTAAGGCAAGTAAAATTAGAAACTTAAATTTTACTACCTTTATAGGTCAATAGAAATTAATTACTTAAAAAGTATCGCAAAAAATTTTGTTAAGAGTAATTTTAAATTAAAAAGTGGCTGCCCAAAAACATGTGTATAATTTTTTAAAACTCTTAACAGATAGTTAAGTATAATAGATTCCCGTTGCTTCAAAAATGAGAAGTAATAAAAATCAAAACTTCTGTAGTTTATCATGAAAACTTTCCAATCATGAGAATTAATTTATTAGATGGTGGGAGGGAAAAATTCATATAGAAAATGTCATATTTTTTAGTACGTTTATATTTAGATAAGTATGTGTCTTGAAAAACTATCTTTTCTCCGTATTCTAAAACCATTATATTCATTGAACGCTAAACATTATTATTACTAATGTACTTGTAAAATATCACTATTTTTTGTTACTATTGAATTGTACTTAAAAATGTTCTTTTTATCTTTTATGCGTTGCAAAGAGTTCTATTGTTAATAAAAAGAATTAATAAAAGTATTAACATAGATAAAAAAATTAACTCCTGATGTGAAAATATAAAATATATTGCTTTTAAAAAATCTAATGATACCCCCCACCCCAATATTAAGTAAAAAACAATTGTTATTTACATGCTCCTATTTTAGGATATTTTTCATGCAAGTTTAACTGAAACTTTTTTAAAGAAACATATGATGAAATGTTTTTATAAGAACTCTGATACATTAATACTTTTAATCAAAGTTTAATTTTGCAAATGTGTAATCTATTGCTAAGGGGTCTTTGCTTCAAATTCCCAACTATTTCTTCTGAATGGCTGCGACACGTGACGAAGTTCTGTTGGACGATTGAAGTGAAGTGAGACACATTTCGAAATGCGCCTTCCTATTATTTTGTCCTCCTACACCTGTATATCATTTATCACAAAAACAAAAACGGGGAAAAAATTAATATCTCAACAGTATAAGGTTATTTCCGTAAAAAAAGAAGAAGTCTGAAAAAGCATGCACACACAAAAAAGTACTCCACAAAAATCCAAACAAGTTGCGTGAAAAAAAAAAAAAAAAAAAAAAAAAAACAGGCAACTGTCACCATGTAGTTCAACCTATGATTGAATGTAAAATGAGCATATGACATGCTAAGAATCTGGATCCTGGTGGCATTTAGTGGATTTTTCGATTAACTAACTCACAACAAGAGGATGACCATTACAGGAACAGAAACACAACCACCTTTATAGTGAAAAAATAAATTTAGCAACGAAACAATATTCTAGTTCGAGGTAATAAATGTAAAATATAATATATTGTTCCTTTCTAACTGCCTGTAAGTATCTTTGATGGTTTGAGTCTCATAGCTGTGAAACCGAATTTACAGGCAATAGAAGATTAACGTTGGCTATATACAGGCTGATTCAAAACTCTTAAGGGAAGTGGGGGGGGGGGTAGAAAGAACTAAGACGGTTCAGAATCTCATAGTAATATGGGGTCGGAAACGTATTTTTCATGTAATTATTAATAGTCAGTTGGATGAGGTGTTGGTTCGTCTAATTTCTTAATGAACCTTAATAAACAATGGTCTTTTATCCGACAATTTCATCAATGAAATGAAACAGATTTTGTGAACTACCAATTTTAGCCAAGTGCTTTCTGTGAAACATGCATTAGTTTTTGATAAACCATGATCAAAAAGTTTACTATTACTTCAGCACATCCTTAAAGTGACTACATTCGAAATACTTATTTTGTTAAAATGCAAAACATTAAAAGTAATAGCGCAAAACTAGTTTAATAATTATATGGCATTATGGTGTATGAAAATAAATATAGTAATAATATTTATATCTTTGAAGTAGAACAAACTTAATTTTTTTTTTTTACTATTTTATTGAAAATGTCTAACCCAGAGGTTCCCAAACTGGGAACCGCGGCACCCTAGGGTGCCATGAGCGTATGTCAGGGGTGCCGTAGAGATAATCAAGAAAAGTGTTTGGGTGGAGTATAATCAAATAATTTCCTCTGAACCGGTATCCCCAAGAAAGTGAACCAAGCCGATCACTAAGTGGGCTCAAACAAAAATATTTCAGCCAAGTTCAAGACTGTACTGTAGCCTCTCTTTTATAGGAACTCCCTGAAATGGAGGTATTATCAGAATTCTATATCCCTTTCCCAAGAGAGTACTTTCTTGATAGTTAGCCCTATAAACAAAAAAACAGAAAATAATGTAAAATGCAACCAAACTGCTTTATTCTAACCTTCAGATTCATATTGCTTTAAAGGAAACCTGCCGCGAAAGTTTTTAGCTTGAAAAGGGTGCCGCGAAATGTTTTTAGCCTCACAAGGGTGCCGCGAAATGCTTTTGGCCTGACAAGGGTGCCGCGGGGGAAAAAAGTTTGGGAACCCCTGGTCTAAACAGTTCACGCAATTTTGTAATTAAAGTAATTAATGAATAAAGTGAACGCATATGTGATAGACGTTCAGGGAGAGGAGGTCACTGAGAGAAATATAAACATTTGATAGCCCGCCCTCAAAAAAAAAAATTAAAATATTGTTTGTGTCTTAAGTATTAAAAAAAAAATTCTCCGACTACTTTTCTCTCCATTTTTTTTTTTTTTACAACTGACAAAAGAGCATTTCTCCTGATATTCTTCGTGATTTCCGAATTTGACATAATAAAATCTATTTGCGTTGAAATCTCCAGGGATGTCATTTAAGTTCGGCCCTATTCAATCACATCATCAGATGAACTTTCCTCATCAGACACTGAATTAGTACTGAGAGGCATAAAAATACAAACACATTATCAACATCATCAGTGCAAAGACGAAATAAAATCGGAACATCTATCCAATTCTTTTACCATGTTATACGAGCCTCTTTTAGCATATTAAACGAACACGGTCAGAGTTTTTCCACCGTGTTATACGAATCGGTCTTATAAACCCCTGCTATAAGGAAATCTGCCGAATTGCTTTAGAGTGACCAGTTTGTAATGTGTCTTTTTATAAACTTTAATTCCGTAAAAAAGCAAGAAAATTTCCATATAGGGAAGTGGGATAGGTCCCCTATGTGGTCTTTTCCGAAGACTTTTTAAAATTAAGTAGGTAGAGTAAAAATAATTGGTGCCTCCAAAAATTGGTCTTTGGAGAAGGAAGTCGCTTAACCCTTTAACGCGCAGTGTTCCCGCTTTGGGAACACCAAACTCTGACGTTTTGACTGTTGCCAGTCACGAAGAATAGATTTGATTTCTATAAAAATAGTTGCGGGAGACATTGCTCCACGAGAATCCTTTACTTTTTAACACGTCATTTGCCGTAAAAATTGTCACGGTTATTTTTAACAGCACTGGCATCCGCTGAAAAATGGAAGAATGCGAGAACAGCTGGATAGATTGCCCAATGCTGAAAAAAGTTCAGCCGTTGCCATCGCTCGACTTAACTATCAGCAAGATGGCGGGCGATCGAAACGTGGCACACGATGAACGTTTCGATCGTCCGCCATCTTGCTGATAGTTAAGTCGAGCGATGGCAACGGCTGCCCTTTTTTCAGCATTGGGAAAGGGTTGCGCCTCAAAGGGTAAATAGAGGTGGTCGCTCATAGAAGTTTCACTTTGATAACAGAATAATGTTATACAACGAAATAAATTTAATGAATGTGGTATTCATTCGTCATGCTGAAATACAACAAACTAAACATTCTGCAACCACTGACTCGGAAATATCTGGGCAGACATCTCATTTCCGTATTTCTGAGAATGATTACATGCATTGTTATTTTTCCAAAAACCAAAAACTGCTTTTGCAAATGTTGAACTAAATTTATGGTGGCGTATCTAATAATATGTTCTTTTCAGCGCAAAAATTCTGCGTACAAACTAAAAAGTGTACTCCTATCCACCTGGGTGTAAACTTTCAAACATTATTCTGATCATTTTTAACTGAGAATTTGTTTTAATCGTGTTTCAAAAAATAGAAACGCTTATAAAAATATTTTCAGGGGTAAGAACATCTCTAAAATCTCGATGATAAGGAAAATGGTAAACAGCATACCGTTAGTATTTCATCCAGACAGCCGATAACAAAAAAAGAAAAAGAAAGAAGAAATGACCTCTTAAAGAAATTAAAAAGAAAATGTAACAATACGTGTAACCAGCCAAGAAATATTGCAGACTTGACTATACATTACCTTGCTTTAGGCTTTCAGCACTCAGAATCTTTTCTTTTTTTAGCTTCTTCCCCGATTGTACGCAATTACTTACTTAATTGTTAATATTACTTTGCGTTGATAGTCACTCTCTGCTGTAAAACCAGTTATACAGTCAATAAGCGTAAATATAACTTACTCACTCACTGTACTCACTAGAGTTACTTTGGCATGCTTGATAATGTTGCAATATTGGAACTGGGTTATTCCAAATCGAGTTTAGTGGAGAAGTTTTTTAAAAATTATTCGTTCAGTGTTAAAGGACCTTTATAACACTGGATTCGGATTTAACAATCCATTTCTACAACTACTTCGAAATGATTTTCAAGAACCGATTTCGTAATGAAAATTTCAGAATCAAGTAGCACCGTTAAAAATCAAGAAATATGTTATATCTCATTGTAACCGAGCGTGACAATAGTTATTTTCTTGAATAAATAAATAAATAATAAATAATTAATTCTTTCTGGCAGAAAGGTATGAAATTTCAAGCACTTCTCTTGTCTTATTTTGTGTTTGAATGTACGTTATTATCTTCTTTTAAATGACTTCCTACTGTAAAACAAGTTTCATAGGAAATGAACTGAACTCGAGCTTATGGATTCCAATAAAGCTACGCAGATGTCGTTTTACACTAAAATATGTCTGTAATACTAAGTTTGTTGTGTTACAACATAAAAAAAAAGTTCTCTCATTTCCTTTTTTGTGTGTGTGTGACTGACTGTAGTACGCCGCAGGCTTGCGCAGTCTACGGCAGTCCAGCGTCTGTCGTAGACTTGCGGCAGACGCTGGACTTGCCGCAGTAGTCACACTGCTGTGAAACCAGTTTTACAGGCAATCTCTAGGGATGGACGCGAGACGAAAAATAAGCGTCTCGCGTCTCGCAAAATAGCCAAAAAGCTTGTCTCGTCTCGCAAAAATCCCTATATCGTAATGTTAAAAATGTGTGTCTCGTCTCGCAAAAAAGCTGTAAATCTCTGTCTCGTCTCGCAAAAAAGTCGTCTCGCGTCCATCCCTAGCAATCTCCGGTGAATAAGTGTTGATTCTTGTATAAATATGGCAAATATTTTTGGTTGGGATAATTACGTTAGATATACCTATCTTCCTGCACTATGCGCGATACTACAGTGTTCTATCATTGTTGTATTTTAACCAATCTCGTTATAATTTAATCATAGCCATTATAATTGGATCAAATCAAACTGAAAATAATACTAGTAAGTTATTATTATTATTATTTTATTTGTTTATTTCCTTTTATATTCTTCGGGTACTCAGATTATTACTTAGGACATAAATTTTGTAAGAGGCAGTAACTCGGAAAACATTACTCTTTTGGCCGAATTTGGAAGATGTCAATACAAGCAATTTGAAATCACAATTCAATTATCTACAGGGTTGGAACTCTTTGGTTAGGATGAGAGATCGAATCGCGCATTCAAGAGAAAAGTGAGATGATGTTACGTAAAAGCAATGGCACTTACCTTCCTTGCATCTACTGTCGAACAGACAGCTAAGAACTAAAACTAAACAATCGAAAACAGTGCCATCTGATGTTGGATATAACCTCGACAATTGTCTGCAATTAGAGCTTCATGTCCTTGATAATATGCTCATATGAATCTCGATAATGCATGTGAAAAGCGTTACTATGCTTTGCCATAACTGCTAAAACTACCACCACACTTAACAATGAATAAAAAAATAAAAAAATAAAAAAGACAGAAATAAAGAATAAATAAATCTGGATCATAATCAAAACTTTCCGCCCGACCATTATGCACTTCCAAATCTGAATCTCTCACTTCCCCACATGCTGAAAATGATGCTTCACCACCATTCATTTCGATCCATTAACTAATTGTTCTCGGGGGGGATTCCAAGAAGATTTTTTTTTAAATACTGCTGAGTAAAAAAAAAAAATAAAATAACAATAATGGAAGGCGTCAAAATATGCAAAGAAAACTAAAACTATATGATTAAAAAATGCTGACGAAACAAGAAACACTTTGAAGTGTTTGAGAAAAAAAAAAAAAAAAATCTGTTAAAATAATATATGTGTGCGTGTGTGACAGTAGCGTAACTGCGCCAAGCTTGGAAGAGAAACCAGGAAGCAGCGGCATTTCGAACTAATTGTTCGAGCACCCACCCACCTTCCTTTGGCGGAGGGGGGCAGCAGACGACATATTGATGATAGGGTGGAGGAGAAATCAAACGGAAGAGAGGGAGGGACGTCAACAGGGGGGAACATGATGGAAAGATAACGTCCAAGAAACAAAAGAACTACATTTTTTATACATTTTCTTTCCCCGATTGTTTTTTTCCCCCATCGCATGCTTGTTAGTGAAATGACGGGGCAGGTGCTTTGTCGTAATAGCTGGAATTAGGAAGGAAGTTTACTTTGTTTTCTTTTTCTAAGTATATATCCAGTCTAATTTTGCTTTCCCGAAGGTCGTACAGTGCTGATGCATTATACGAGTACAAACGAGTTTTGATTGGTTGGCTAGTCACGGTAGAACTTGGTTAAAATGCTTATTTTCGACAAAATAATACTATTATTACTTTACTGTTTATCCTCTCGCCATCCCTGAACTTCAGATGAGGGAATAAACTGATTCTAGAAATCGTCATTAGATGGCAGTACTTAAATGTGTTTTCAGAACTTAGCACTTATATTTTGTTCACAGACATTTTTAAAAGATAACAAATGTATAAAAGTATAACTCAAATATTAAAAACAGAAAAATATAGCCATCGACTTTTGATGATATAACAAACATGCACCTGTCTTATACAGGTATCACTTAGATAACATAGGATTCACATGATCTTCGAATTTAGAAAAAAAAGGCAAAATTTGGAGAGAGAAAAAAAGGAGATTTAAGTTTGTAGTTTATCGTATGGACAAGTGTCATAGAAGTAGATAGTACAAGCGAAATTGAAATATATTCATTAAATTGAATTTACAGAGTCTGCCTAAAATTTTTCTTTAAAATAACTTAAAATTTATGAAGCCTACATAAAAGTAACATATTTATAGGAGTTTTTGTCTCATTTTAGCTAGAAGTATATTATATTTAATGAAAAGTACTTCGTTTTAAATCAATTTATTCTATCCCACTGACTATTAACTTTTTTCTGCTATTCTTTTTATAATGGGACAGTCTCATTAAAACAGACTAACAACCATGAAAAGGCATTAAGTATTACTTTAATAATAATACTAATTATAATAATAAATATTTAATTCAAACATGGCTGCATTTTATATGCAAAATTAGATGATGTGTAAATATGATTTTTATAAATAAAAGGGTAAATATATTTTGTTAGAATTTCATAAATGTCGATGTAATAGACGAACAAAAAGTTCCGTGATTTTAAGAAATCCCAGCTATGCATATATAACTTATAAAGTAACTTGTACAAACAGTGACGCACTTAGGATTTTATAGTTTAGGGGGCGGGGCTGGGGCAACAAATACTGATGAACTCGGTTATAGTGACCTCGATTATAGTAATAACGCTCTTATAACGTCAAAATATTTTGTACCACTTGCCCACAGAACACAAGCCCGCTATCAACATAACTCATTAATCGTTATAGAGTCATAAATACTGATTTTTTTCAATGACGTTGTAATGGAGTTTAACTGTACTTAATACACCAACTGAACTATTTATTTAAAAAACTGTCTTTTTTAAAAATATTTTAGAAATAATTTGAAGACAATTAAAAAATAAAAATATTTTAATTCATTAATGAGATTTTCAATTTTTAAAGCTTCTCAGATCTAACTCTCTAGCTTCAGGAGGGGGGGGGCTTTAGCCCCCATAGCCCCCCTCCGTTGGTGGGCCTATGTGCATAAATACCTAAACATGATGGTTATAATTAAACTTCTCTTATAAACAGGGTTCTAAACCGGGTGAACGGATTGTAACCAAATTTGGCATAAAGACTATTTTGGCATAAAGACTATTAATTATTATATTATTAAAGAAATTTTTTTTAAATAAAAGAAGAAGAAAAATGACCACTAGATGGCGCTTTGTATGAAAAAACAGTAAATTTAACAATGGAAATGGCTAATTCGAAATGTACAAACAATTTCAACATTTATTCAATAGTTTGTTATCATTTGTTACTTAATTTAGGGTATATTTTGTACTAATTTCATTATGCAAAGGGCCACCTAGTGGCCATTTTTGGAACTAGATCTTAGTTTCCAGTAATGTTTTTTCTATCGAATTTGACCCTACGAAAATGGATGCCAGTGATTTTAAACATTCAGAATATCTCTGTTGAAATGAAAGGTTACGATATCTTTTTTTCTTTTTTTCTAAAGAAAAATTTTCTGTTATGAAAAAAAAAAAAATAAAAAAATAAAAATCCCATTATTTCACAGTAAAATTTGTTAATAACTCTCATAGCTTTATCATTCACAACGGCTCATAAAATAGCATGCGGCAATACATTTTGAATATTTTCAAGTATCTGACGTGACTCTGCTTTGTTTTATGCTAGTCAAAAAATATGTGATTTCTCAAAAGAGAAACTTTTAAAAGTGGATCTTAACTCTGTAAAAAAATAAAACAATATTCCACTTTTCACTTTCATAAGGAATGCTTTGTCGCTTAAAATGAAGCCCCTCGACTCTTGATTGATCCATACAATGGCCGTCATCTCGAACCCTCTAGTCATCCTTTTCCGTCTTCTGTGAGGCACTGAAATGTTTTCAGAAATCGTCCACAGATAGCAACACTTGGTTGTATTTCACTGAATTTGTTTTTTAAGAATAAAACAAACATCAGAGAAGGAAGGAGGAACAGAAAATAATATCACTTAATTTGTTTTAACTATGCAACAACTATGCACTTGTACTACACATGCATCTCTTAAGTACAATAAGCTTCATTTGAAGTTCAAAGACAAGAAACTAGAAGGAAGGGTAATATTTGAAAAAAAAATGAATAATAACAACTTCATTATTTACAGACGCATTTTGCATGCATTGAATATATAATTTTTCTGTATTTTTTCTTTTCAAAACTTGTTGGCCAGAGGGCTAGAATACGGAGATAAGGTTGAATGATTTTGAATTTCTTGAAGTTGATATTGATTCTCTGCGTAACCAATTCTAAGAAATGGACCCATTTCGGTTCGACCGGGCAGGAGGATGCTTCCTTTTGCTCGAAACCGTAAAATGTAGGATTGACTTTCACTGGAAAAAGTGTCCTTTCCAGGCCCGGACTAACTCCTTTGGGGGTCCTCGGCTAAAGATTGAAAAGGGACCCCCTAACCGAGCATTTTAGAAGGAATAGAATGTTAGAATATGTAATATTTGGGATTTAGTCTTACGTGCCTAAAAACCATATTTAACTATTTTAGAGCTATTGGGACCCTTGACTCTTCGGGGGACAGGGGCTCCCTCGAGCAGTGGTGTTCCTAGGGTCCTCCGCTGCTCCACTGCGTAAAGACGTACTATTACTGGGAAATGAATAATCCAATTACTCTGATTACTCTGATATACATCATCATCATATCTCTGATTACTCATATATTTACTCTGATATACATCAAATTACTCTAATTATAACGTAGTATATCCAATTTGGGGGGGCTTCACCAGGCCCCTCTGAGTCGGGGCCCTTCGGAAATCGCCGACCAGCCCGGTCCTTTCCAGCTGAATATCGGAGTCTCGTGATATAATTCCTTCCTCAGATTCAAAACTTCTCCTTTTCACACTTCAGGACTACAAAGAATCAAAATATTCTTAACCAATCCCAGTTCTCCCAACTTTCTATGGCGATATATTCGTCCAAAAATTCCTGACAGAAGCTTATCTTAAGTTTCGGCAATCCCGTCCATCCAAGAGCTCCCACCAAATGACTGACCAAGCACGCACACATTCACGCATTCGCGCAAAATGAGATAAATCCTCGCTCAGGCACACACACACACTTACCGCCTTTCACGTAAACCTCCGGAACAGGCACGAAAGCTTTGAAAATTCTTCGGCGGACCACCTCCACACCCCAGCCTCCACCCCCCACCCCCCACGAGTTATTTCCTAGGCTTCATAAATCTGAAAAGCAGCCGGCTCCCGCTTTTCCGCCTAATTTACGATTCAACAGAATCCCTCCCTCCCCCCCCCCGAACATCAGGAGTTCGACCCCTCGTTGGGAAGGGGCAGTGGCGTGGTTGCCCCTGCCCATCCCCCTCCCCCATCTCTCTCCCCACCGCCCCTGGAAAATTCGAAATGGATCCCTGAGGATCGCCTGCCGGACTTTGTGAGGATATCACGAATGTATACTGCAATCTCCCGTGCAGTCGGGAGGGGGGGAGTTATCCGAACGGGGGAAGCTTCATGAGGGAACGGGGGTGGGGTGAGGATCCGAAATCAATAAGTGGGTCTAAAAGTGGACGGATGTTCTTTTCTTTTTAGATTTCTAAACAAGTCTGAGGGTTGAAACCGATCAAACTTACCCTATAGTGGTAATAAGAAACGAAAAATATTTCCATTACAACAAATTACCGTGATCAGTTGGACTGAAAATTACAACTGTAAGGCCATTTCCTTTATCGGAAGCATTTTTATGTAGGTGGGTCTGACGAATGCCTTTGAGAAAAACATTAAAACCCGACAAAACCGTTCCTGTGCTTTGTTGGTCACCTTCTAGAGCAGGGGTTTCCAACTGGTGACCCGCTGGCCGCATGCGGTCCGCGAAGCTTTCTGGGAAGATAAATTGCAACGTCAAATTAGATGCTCTTATTTAACGAGAAATTTTTTTATGAAAATCTGTATCATTTCAAACACTTTTCAAATATAGTAAGAATAGAGTAATTGATTTGATTTTCCTTGGTTTCCATTTTTAGAGCGTCCACATGTGTTCCATTACACGCCCCCCTTGCTTTTCACGTCCTTTAACTCGTCCGTAGACTCGCTTGACTCAAGGATAAGAGCCACTGCTCAGATTCTTCTTTGCTGCATCTCCCTAGATTCTCAACGACAGAACTTGATGTAAACATCCTTTCTTTAGGAGTTGCAGAAGAAGGCCCCGATTCTCACTGAATATTTTGTGCGGCAGTTAATATTACGTCGTAACGAAAGTTTCCCGCCACCGCAGATATGATCTCAGCAAACAGTTCGCGATGGCCTGTTTCCTCATATTTTGTCAAACGATTTTTGGCATTTGAAAGTTATGTTTTTGGTCTCGCGCCCCCATGTTTCTGGGCCGAAGGCTTTGGAAAACTACCAAAACGTTGGCAGAAAATCATAGATGTGGGTGGTGATTACTACCCGCATTAACTTTTTGTTGGCGGAAAACTTTGGTTACAACCTGATATTTTCCCTCTTATAATGATAAAGTTTTCACTTAAATTTTACTCATTTCGCCTTTTCTCATTGCTTGGTAGTTAGCCCCCCACTCTCTGGTTATGGGTTTGGTTGTTAATTCGTCCTTCCAATCATAGATGATAACGTTCAAAATTATCCACTTTTTCTAGAATCGTAATTTCATTCTAGTTTTTTTTCTTTATAATTCGGTGGAAGCTATCCAGTTTCTGATCATGTCTTCAATCTGAGACCCCAAAATATCTTTACTAAGAACCTGATTACGTTGATGCCCGCCACTAGACAGATGTATGCAATCGTAGCCAGCGAGCATTTGTAAGTTAGAAACATTTGCTCTAGGGGATGAAAAAATCGAGAATTTGATGAAACAGCTCTCTGATTTTGGATAACTTGATGCGGTTTACCTTAAATTACGATACAGTACCGATTGTTCCTAAATATAACTCTGGAGGCCAGCTCTCCCTTTTACGATTCTTATCGCAGAGACTGATGCCTCGGACATGTCGAGAGAACGGAAACTACAAGGAGTAGAAGGGCATTCTTCTGGCAAAATTTAAGACATTTTAATGACCAGTTAGGATCAACCGAAAAAAGCTCATGTTCGAAAACCACAAACCCCTCCCCCCTCTATGTAACGCTTCTCTTCCTAAACCGCTTGACCGATTTAGTTCAAATTTGGCATGGTTATAGGTGCCAATGGTGGCTAGGTATAAATCTGAAATCCAACCAGTCGGGTTGACCACGGAGGAATAATCACCGAAAAACCTGCTGCCATTAATTTTCAATGGAGATATTAGAAGAATTATTCTATATCTCAATTACTCGCTCTGCGCGCTCATTGAACCTAGGACATTGGTCAAGGTCACGATGCTGATCAGTTTAAAAAAAAAAGAAAATCCGAAATCGGAAATCACCGAAAAAATTTCAACTTGAAAGAGATAACTGCTCGCAATTCGCTCAGCTCAACGTAGTATGCGCGATACGTCATGCGGACGTAGTTGGTACTATCCAGAAGTGTGTTCGATGTATCAAACGGTGACAACAGTAAATGATTAACTGGAATCAAACTTCATCAAAGGAGAAGTGTCTGATCCTTTTTATGTCGAGGCAGTTGACGATAGACTGTGAAAGAGGAAGCCTACGTCTTCTTCTAGAGTAGGAGAATTATCTTTAATCGAAAAGCTTTGCCAGACGAAACATTCGTCGTCAAGTCTGTCCATATTTGCTGTATTGTTTTAACCAAGTTAGTTATTTTTAACTGAGGAAAAGTTATCAATATTTTTCCCTAAATTGCATCTACCCTCAGAATATCATTAATTTAACGTTCACTAGCGCACCCAGGATTTTGGTTTAGGGGGTCTGGCATTACAAATACTTCTGAACTCTACGTAGATTATAGTTATTTCAGTTCTCTTATAACGTCAAAATATTCATTACCACTTGCCCATAGAGCACAAGCCAACTATCAGCGTAACTCGTTAGAGTCATAAATAATTATCCAATCTTTTCAGTGATGTTGTACCCAAGTTTAACTTATTTTACACACCAACTGTAAGTATTTATTTAAAAACCAACATTCCCCCCTCCCCTTTTAATTAATCCCCCTACAAAAAATTAGAAAAAATTTGACGACGATTTTTTAAAATAAAATATTTTTATACATTAGTGACATTTTTCAATTTTTAAAGCTTTCCGCATCTAACTCTCCGGGTTAGGGGGGGGGGCATTAGCCCCCATAGCCCCCCTCCGTGGGTGCTCCTATGAAAGTGTTACTCATGACCTCCTAATCGGTTGCCACACACGTTCGCTAAGATTTGTGGTTTACGGAAAATTCGATGTGAATCTCAAGCAGTGAATTTCTGTACTGTGCAGGGTATCCAAATAACACAAACTTAGGCTTTTATTCCCTAAATATGGATTATAGATATATACAATAAATTGCAAAGTTACGTAAAAAAAAGGTACAGAATTTGATAGTGCTGATTTAAATTTTCAGGAGATTAAATCTACATAAATACTAAATTTAAACGTTTATAAGGCTCCCGCACAAAAAAATTCCAGTAGTAAAATGTGACCCATACATTAATGAGGTGATGGACAAAATTCCAGCATTTCATCATGAAAAGGCTCAGAGATTTCTTTAAACAAAATTGACCAAGAGTTATACCAAAACCAAAAGCAGTAAAAGTATTATGTATTCATGCAATTATTGTTTCTTTTCGTAATTTATGTGCATCTTCCGATATGATTTTTTTTTCCTCATCGACAGTCATTGAAAAGTCAACATATAGTTCAAGTCAACATACATTTATTTTCATATCTGATCCTTTTCAGGATGAAAAACTGAAATTTTATACATCACCTCACTGATGTATGGGGGGTACAAACACATTTTACAAATTCAGAATTATTTTTGTTCGTGATACATATAAAATTTTAAATGATTCAGATTTATTATCCAGAAAATTTTAATTGATACCATAAAAATATCAATTAAAATTTGTTGAGTGTTTTTTGGTACCCCGCATGGTAAAAACTACATATATAAAAAATAATAAAAATAAATGCTGAGGAAGATCACTAAAACTAAGTTACTAGCCAAATTTTTATGTAAAACTGCTGTAATTCCAATCACTGCTAAAGTATAAATTCAATAATTTTTTTCCCATCAGAAATGCTCAAATTATACAAACCGTCAAAGAAATGAAATTAATATTGTAGAAGGTTACTGAAGAGCTGAGATAGACTTTATTCTTCTAGTCCAGCATATACTTAGGACTTGACGTTCCCAAATGTCAAAGGATTACGCAAAGCCGATTAGGCGAACCGTTTCATTCTAATGTTTCAGACATGTCCTCGTGCTTTATCTGTCTTGAGACTGGGAGCTCGAATCGGTGTTTATGTATCTTCAGCTACGGATTTTACACCGGGAATTTCGAAATCGATGTACGAAGTTACATTTATTATTTGCATATCCAGACTGCGGTAAAAATTTGCTGTAATTCTTCTAAAAATATTAGAAGTGTGCGAGATCGAAGTGAAGCTGCAAAGTAAATCGCTGAAAAGTAAAGTTCAACGACTATTCGAATACACGTTGCCACTAGTATTTGGAGATAAACAGAGTCAGTAGCGGATCCAGGTAAGGGGCTTAGGGGCTTAAGCAACCCCCTCCCTTCGCCCCCCCAAAAAAAAGACATTGCTTCCGGGTAACATTTTGTTTCATTCTACACTTTGTTTACATAAAATAAGTTTTTTTTTTAGTTTTTATAAATTGGCTTCTCCTAAAAAGAATTTACATTGCTTTCTCATAAGATTTTGCTTTATTCTGCATTTTACTTGGGTCATATAACCTTTAATAAAAAAAAAAAAAGTTATCCCCTCCCAAAACTAATTTAGCTGTATCCGGCACTGAACTGAGTTAAGTTTTATTGTTTACTAGCCGCCTCCAGCGACCAGTCGGTTCGCCAACTTAATAAATCTTGTTCGGAGAGAATCTTGTTTCTCATCAGCTTCCATAGCATACTGAAATCTCTCTGATTCTGGGTGGAATTTAAAATTAAAATGGTTACAAACAGAAGCGGCCCTAGAGTAAGTGGCGCCCCCGCTAACGTAAACAAGAAGCCCGCTTTTATGTTCTACTTAATTTTTGAGTTCGAAATGACGCCCATTCGAAGCCGGCCCCCGATGCGATGCTTATCTTGCTTACCGTGTCGAGCAGTCCCTGGTTAGAAAAATAAGATGGTTTAATGATAAAAATCTACAAAATTAGAAATTAATTTCGTCCTATATTCATTCTGAAGAACTTCTGGATATAGTGGCCGTTATGAAAACAACAGAAAAAAAAAAGTAAGAAAATCTGAAGCACTTTCAGATTTTAAATACGCACTAGAGTGCTTTATATCAAAAGCGTATCATAATTCATGCGTCTTTCCTTATTCCATTTAGTTGGAAAGTGTATCATTATTCATGAGTGTGATTAAACTAAATTAAAACTGATATTTCTAACATCCTTTTTCTGGGTGTAATATAATAGAAATAAAATGGGAACAAAGATGCAAAGAAAAATGCTCAATTCGAACTGAATGAAAATATCAAAAACGTATTCTCAGGTGTATTCTTTATCCAAGTCAGGCGTAGCAGGAGTTAAAATGATTTTATTTATTAAAATCTGCGTACTTTATAAATTTGAGCCATCTGTCGACGACTCTGTAAAATAAAAACTCAATTGTATTCATTCTTTGGATAAAAGATAGTTTTTTTTGTATATTATAGGAACAGTTTTTTTTTTCGCGCATTAAAAAGTAGCCTATATATGTTAATCCAGGACTTTAACTGTCTTAACATATATAGGACTTTAACTGTCTTAACATTCCAAATTCCACCCAAATCTGTCGAACCGTTTCAGCGTGAAAGAGTAATAAACATTCATACAAACACTGACATTTATATATTAGTAGGATAGGATTGTGGCGCTTCAATCGTTTATAGGGTCATTTCTTTTTTCTAGTAAAAATATGTTCAAAATTTTTTTGAATTGAGAATCAATTACAAAAGCAACTCAATTATCTTATTACCTAAAATTAATTAGATTTTTAGGATCATTATATTTTAATGGGAAGTACTTCCCACCGCCCACTGAGAGCTATTCAAAGGTAGGACTGACATCTTACATTTTGTATTTCTTTTTATGTCGCATTACATCATGTTTATAAAATATAATTTGCAAATACAAATATCTACAAAATGAATTACAAATTAGACATACTTTTTATTCAAACATGTAAGAATTTATAGATATTATGAAATTTCAGAAAACACATACATTAACACCTGTGCTTATAAATAACCGAATTCATAAATTCTGTGTATATGAATACAAATAAACTTGGTGAGAAATGATACAATGAACGAACACATAATGCACAAGAGAGAATAAATCCACATTATTGGCCTGTCTTCTTGACCCCGGTCTAACCTTTACTGTTATCCAAATATTTGTAAATAAAGCTCTACATTAGTTTTTATATTTTTAAGTTTTCTGCAGATGGCAGCAGAAATCAAAATAGTGGGAAGTGAAGAAATAGCTTCCCATCGACATTTAAAAATTAATGAAGTTGGTGGGAAGTATACTTCTCAAGGCTTTGTGAAGGGTTAAAATCAACACTTATGCAGTTTTGTTTAACAATGATTGCTTCCTCTAACCATTTAAGTAGTTTTATATTAATCTAAATGGTGCAAGTTTGAACCAAAATTACCGTTAATGGTCGAAATAATATGCAGAAATTCAACTATTTACGACTGTTGCGCTTTTTTACTAGATGAATAACGAATATATATACATATAACTAGCTGAAGTACCCGTCGTTGAAGGGTTAGTAGATAATGCAAATTATCAAAAAGCTTGAATCTTTGTCAGCATTGAAGGTGTATAAATAGTATATCAGCATGGATATAATATATTAGCAATAGTACATATATAAAAATTATATCTTCTGTGTATTGTTAAAATATTACAGGTTTGGAAGTAACAAAGTGATCAGTAAATTTGACTATTACAGAGAACTTCTTTCTGTTTAAAAAAAAATTAAATTTTATTCTGGTTGAATGAAGTTTTCAAATCAAGAGGTCATTCCTAACCCGCAACTAATTTTGTTTGATCCATTGTAAATATTTTAACATTATTTCTTGAAAACATTTCGCGCAATTTTCGCAAAATCTAAAAAGACAATTAAATATTAAAAAAATTTCAGTTTTTGCTCTTTTAACCGTTGCTGATCATGTTTCTACACTTCATTGTATTCTCTTAATCCATTTTTAAGGAATGCGAGAACAAACATTTGTACGATTTTCGCAAAATCCCAAAATCTATGAAATATTTAAAACTGTTTTGGCATCTGGAGTTCTAATTAACTCGCATCTAACATAATTCCAAATTTTATTGTACCACATTGCCATTTTTCAGGAATAGCGCAAACATGTACTGAATTTTCACAAAATCTCAAAATCTATTAAAAAAATTTAAAATATTTTGACACAAAAATTCAAATGACCACCAGTGACAATACTAAATTTTATTTCACTCGCCTCGGTGGTTTATATACGTAATCGATAAATATTTTCATATTTTGAACAATTTTTGCAAAATCTCAAAACATAATCAAAATTTTTAGACAATTTGATACCTATCCCAGACAGCACAGCAAACTTGCATCAAACTTGCAGCAAGCTTGATTTATCAAGTCAATAAGCTTGAAAATTCCAATCGTGTAAGCTCGATGCAAGCTTGAATCAAGTGCTCTAGTTTACACTTGCCCAGCTTGCATTAAGCTTGACATTTCAAGCTTAATTTCAAGCGTTCTAGTTTACACTTGCCCAGCTTGCATTAAGCTTGACATTTCAAGCTTGAATCAAGCTTAATTTCAAGCTTAAAAAATTTTCCAAAAAAAAAAAAAAGTTAAACACACGGGGCGCCCCACATCATTTATTTTTCCGCGCATTTTCCCCCTCTACGCTGAAATTTCAATTTAATTTAATCTGTTTCCATCGAGTGTTCGTCGCTGGGATAGAACCCGGGCTCTTTTGCTTCGTATACGAGCACGCTATCCATTCCGCCACCGTAGCCTTGCGCAGCTGTGACTAAAGTTTGAAGTGACTTACCACGCTGTTTTCTCTTCAAATTGATAAGTGGGCGATGTGTTATTTGTTTCTTTTATTTTTCCATGGGATGCATCAGAATTAAAATAATGAATCAAAATAAATTAAATTAAAATCAAAATTAAAAAAAAACACGCTTTAAAACTTTCAGTACCGCAACACTCATGAAGCAATACTCCTGGCCAAAATCGAGACAAACGACTGATTTTGAAATCAATTTCGTAGTATAATTGTATTTTATTTTGAAGAGTTTCCATATTTGGAAATATAGAATGGGTTTACTTAACACAAATTTTGTGTTAAGTAATCTGAAATGAAAGAAACAGATAGTTAAACGTTACTTCGAAATGCTATATCACAGTTACTAACATGTATGGAATACAAACACTTAAGTCATTTTTATAAATATTTCTTAAAATAACAAATAATTGAAAAATTTTGCTATTTTTTAACGCTAAAAATTCTCTTTACAAATGTTGATATTGAACATTTCAAAGAATTAAAAATAAGTAAAAATTAATTTATGCAAACGTAAATTTGAATTATTTTCATTGTTCATACTTTATAATTAAAAAAATTATTTAACTTCTGAATTTTTTTAATCCTTTGTAATTTTATTTTAAAATTACAAAAGTGTAAGATGTAAGATTTTTGGGCCCTAAAATCTGTAGGCCCTGGGCAGTTGCCCCGTTTGCCCTGCCGGTAAGATGGCACAGGTAATATAAAATAAAACACATCTTTTACGAACTTTCAGCAAATATTAGGACGCTAGACAATTAATGTCCATTCTCTTTCACAGATGGCGCCATCAACGCTCCTTTAAAAAGGAAAAATTACGCGAGTATCAATTTTCAAGCTTAAATCAAGCTGTATTTAAACTTGACAATTCAACTTGACTCCTGCAAGCTTGCTGCCAGCTTAGAATGAGTTGAACTGTCAAGCTTGCATTAGTGCGTCAAATTCAAAGAAATGTCAAACTTGATTTAAGCTTATGTGCTGTTTGGGATAGTTTTAGTTGAGTGACCTGCTATCATGTCATTCAGTTTTATTTCATTCGCTTCAGTCATTTTTTACATGATGCGCGAACAAAAATTTACGCAGTTTGAAACGATTTTCGCAAAATCTCAAAATTTAATCAAGATTTTTTTTAAAAAATTCGACTCCTCTATTTTATGTTGAGTGACCACCTATCGCCTGTGGCCACCAAATTTCATTTCATTTTCTTCCGTCTTTTTGATGAGATGCGCGAACAAAAGAAGAGTCACGGACAGAATGACAGAACTACAGAATGACAGACAAACTTTTTCTTGAGGGTCGTACTGGATTCCCAGGTGCTTGATACAGATATATATCTCTAAATGTTTGAATTCCAAGTAATGTACAGACAAAAGTCTAATTTTATTTATAAAGATATGTCTAAAGACACCCATTTCAATCACATAGCAAATGAGACTTGACAGCCAATCTAATTAAATACAAGTGGATTCTGAAGGTATTGCCCAGACAGCACAGCAAACTTGCATCAAACTTGCACTAAGCTTGATTTATCAAGTCAATAAACTTGAATTAAGCTTGAAAATTTCAAGCGTGTAAGCTTAATACAAGCTTGAATCAAGTGTTCAAGTTTACACTTGCCCAACTTGCATTAAGCTTAACATAGCAAGCTTGAATCAAGCTTGACATAGCAAGCTTAATTTCAAGCTTAAAAAATTCCCCCCCCCCAAAAAAAAATTCCTAAATACACGGGGCGCCCGTAGGCAGACTCGCCCCACATATTTTATTTTTCCACGCATTTTCCCCCCCTACGCTGAAATTTAAAGTTATTTTAATCTGTTTCCATCAAGCGTCCGCGATCGAATTCGGGACCTAAGGTCTGGGAAGCCAGCGTCCTAACCACTCAGCTAACCTCACTTGAGCTGATGTGACTAAAGTTTGAAATGACTGTTATGGTTATCACGCCGTTTTCTGGCGAGATGGATCAGTGGCCCATGCCGATTTGTCTCTTTTATTTTTCCATGAGATGAATCAAAATTAAAATAATGTTATGTGTAATTTATAGACTCTACTAATAGGAAAATAAGCATAATATAAACTTAAAAGCAGCACACGTTTTAAAACTTTCAAAATCGCGACACTCATGTTGGGCAATATTGGTCAAAATCGAGACAAACGACTCAATTTGAAATCAATTTCGTAGTATAATTGTATTTTATTTTGAAGAATTTCAATATTTGGAAATACCGAATCTTTTTTTTTTTTTTAATTCTATGGTCAAGTTTATTTATGACTGATGATAAATTATTTGTTATGTGGATGTGGCTTTCCAAATCAAGCAGTCATCAAGCTGCATTCGAGCTTGACAGTTCAAATGACTTCTCAAAGCTTGCTGCAAGCTTAAAATGAATTGAACTGTCAAGCTTGCATTAATACGTCAAATTCAAAGCAATGCCAAGCTTGATTTAAGCTTATGTGCTGTCTGGGTGAAACTGGATACTGCGATAAAATACTTTGATCTTGTGTTAGAATTTGTTTGGGAATTTTGAAAGGCTATGAATGAAAAAATAAATACCTGTTAGGGTAATCATACAGTTTTATTCCGTGATTATTGAAATAGTGCTCGAAATGCTTTGAAAATTTTGATTTTGATTTAGTTGTAGAGAGGTATTTTTCAGCATTTCTTTGAAAGTTACTTTGTAAATAATATGAAATAGGCTTTTTAATTTGTTATTTTCTGTTACTTAATATTTAAATATTTATTCCAATACAGATACTGATTTTCAGTTTCGCTAACATCAACGCTTTCCTAGTTCTTCAAAGCTTTAAACTCACTCCTAAGTTAGCTGATAAAATAGACAAAGGCTCGACCATAAAAGTATGTACTATTTAGTGGCATATAAAACAGCACAACAGTTGTACAGTACACGCTTAATTCAAACGAGCAAAATTCGATCATTCGGAGAGAATTTTCGATCCTTTCCGTACTTGAAAGTGCACTTATCTTTTACGTTTTCCGAACTCTGAGCGGAGCGAAATTTTCGGGGCGAACGTAATCAGTATTTTGGTAAACAGGAAGTGGGGGTGAGGATTTCGCGGAAAAGGAGTACTTAAAGAGCATTTTTGCGTTAATACTGTGGGTTTCGATGTAAAAAGGTCGAAACTGACAATTTTTTTTCTTTCACTCCCTCTTTGATCGTTATTTTAGCTCCTTTGAATTAAGCGTGTGAAGGAGCCGAAAAAGAGTCAAGGACTAAATGAAGGACTAATATCATTTGTCAAGGACTAATATCATTTGTTTAAAATTTATGAAGATTAGCATTTTAAGTTAAAAGAACCTAAAAAGGAATTCTTGTAGGATCATCAGGAAGCAATATGTATTGTATTTGGAATATTCATTTTCGTATTTGTGTGCTTGGATTGTAAAATATGCTTATAAATCATTCGAATGAAATGGACAACACAGAAACAGGTTTTCCTATCACTGAGAAAGAAAATTTAAACAGCCAAGGGACTGAGTGGAAATCGAACACCCCCCCCCCCCCGACCGCCCTCTTCGAGATTAGCGTAGAGAAGGGCAGGTCCTTAACCTCCAAGTCACCGGCCCCCCAGAAACCAATCAAAGTTAAAATAAGTAATGCAACGTCATAATGCATCAGACATTTTCGGTTTATAAACCGAAAATGTCTGATGCAATGCTGCACTTTCAACGACACTAGGATTACAGCGTTTTAACATTCTCTAAATTCAGTTTTGTCATAAATGTCCTAAAAAAAAGAAAGAAAAAAGAGAGAGAGAGAGAGAAAGAAAGCCAAAAAAAAAAAAAAAAAAAAAAATCATGTTTAGTTTAAAAAACATTTTTACAGAAATAGAACTATGAAATTTTATTTTTCCAATCAAGCTCAACCATTCATTTCAGTTATCGGATATTAACCTTTAATTTACTGGTTAGAATTTTCATACTTTTCTAGAGTAACATAATAATAATTAAAATATTACTTTTAAAATGTGAACCTGTTAAACAGAAAGCTATTTAGGGTGGAGATAACGTTACTCATGATAATGCGGATGTCGTGCCGTTATTTTGCAGGATTTGAGCCGAAATAACCGGAAAACCGCTATCCATTTTGTTCAGATATTTTTAATTGAACCAAGAGAGCCTGACGTCCACTATGGAGACGCCACCGGAACTCGTTGAAACAACTGAAGGTCAACGCTGACTTGAGTCCGTTTGTCATACGCTGCAGGGTACGACGGGACTTCTACAACGGTCAATTTGCACGTGCAGACTTTGTAAAAGGAGGCGGGGGGTGAACAGTGCAGGGTCGAAAAATTTATTAATGACCAGTCGGGATTCACCGACAAAAGATTACCTGTGAAACCACAGAAGCAGGCCTTACACACAAAAGGAACACCTTTTCTCCGCAATCCGTCAGGAGATTCTGAAAAATGCATTGAATTGCCATTCTAGAGGATGAGATCAGACCGATCTGAGCGTTGGCCTTAACCCTTTAACGCGCAGTGTTCCCGCTCTGGGAACACCAAACTCTGACGTTTTGACTGTTGTCAGTCATGAAGAATAGATTTGATTTCCATGAAAATAGTTGCGGGTGACATAGATCCACGAGAATGCTTTACTTTTTAGCACGTTATTTCCCGTACAAAAAATGGTCACGATTATTTGTTTAACAGCACTGACATCTGCTGAAAATGGAAGAATGCGAGGACCGCTGGATAGATTGTCCAATGCTGAAAAAAGGGCAGCCGTTGCCATCGCTCGACTTAACCACCAGCAAGATGGCGGACGATCGGAACGTTCATCGCGTGCAACACAGATCTAGAGACCCTTTTTTGATGACACAGCCAGCTGCGCCAAAAAAGGGTCTCTAGATCTGTGGCACGCGATGAACGTTCCGATCGTCCGCCATCTTGCTGGTGGTTAAGTCGAGCGATGGCAACGGCTGCCCTTTTTTCAGCATTGGGAAAGGGTTGCGCCTCAAAGGGTTAACGAAGTCCTCCACTCCGCGCCCAGTTCGTTCCACACGACGAAAACAGAACTGGATCCACTTACACGCGGAGAACAAAAGGGAGGTACAGAAAAGAAGAAAAAGGATATCTGAAAAAAAAGAATAAATCCTCCGAACGCCTCGTCCTGTTTTCGAAACGCCTCGCTTCGTTCGGAAGATTCACCTCCCGCGACCCACCACACACACACACTCACTCACTCCTCTTCTTCTCCCGTCCTGTGCTTTTCTCATTCCGAACGCATCCCCGTGTGTGTGTGTGTGTGTGTGTTCGCGTCCGTCCGCTCTGCCCCCCCCCGCCGTACCCTTTTCACAAGAGCGTACCCGAATCCACCACCCCAGGCCGTTCGTGTTCCTCCCCCTCTCCCTCTACTCTGCTGCTGCACTTTTCCTTCCTTCCCCTTTTTCGGGAGGGAGAGAGAGAGAAGCGGCTTTAATGGATCGGCAGACGAGAAGAGAGAGAGAGAGAGAGAGAGAGGAACGTGCTGTGCCTGCCTGTCGGAGGGGAGGCGGGGGGGGGAGAGTAAAAAGGGTGGTCGAGAGTGTGTGTGTGTTTGGGAGGGGTGAGTTGAGTAGTACCTCTCGCGATGCAGCAACACACACTCACACGCACAACGACCGACCGACCGACCAGTGATTGCCGAGCGTCATCGACCGACGTGCTTTTGCCGGCGACCGAAGTGGGGGGGGGAGGGCTCACCTTCCGTGACTTCCCCCCCCCCCACACTCTCTTTTGGACCGTCACGTTCTGTGAGTTTCGGCGGGGGGGGGGTGTTTGCGACACGCACTGCACTCCTATATCGCCTGCAACCAGCGGGCGTCGGAACTTGCACATCGCTTTTCAGTGTCCGTGTGTGGGGGGAGGGGAGGGACGACACGCAGAAATTAAATATCGAACTGTCGGAAGTAGGCTTTCCTACCGCAACACCTTCCCCTCCAGCCCCACCCTCGGAGGAAAAACAGTAAAAAACAACTTGTTTTCCTTTTAAAAAAAAAATAATATGTATGTATGTATAGTGACGATTCAAAATAAAAGGCTATTCTGTCTGAAGTCAAACTGCAGGGGGTAAGGGGGCGCCGTCCGCGCTAGTTTTACGACTTCTTAATCGAGTAAGGGATCCACCAAAAAAATATAAATGTGCTAAACCGCAGAGAAGAGAGCGACTGCTTAACCCTTTGAGGCGCAACCCTTTCCCAATGCTGAAAAAAGGGCAGCCGTTGCCATCACTCGACTTAACTACCAGCAAGATGGCGGACGATCGAAACATTCATCGCGTGCCACAGATCTAGAGACCCTTTCTTGACGACAGCTGGCTGTGCCGGCACAGCCTGCTGCCCTTTTTATCAGCATTGGGCAATCTATCCAGCTGTTCTCGCATTCTTCCATTTTTCAGCAGATGTCAGTGCTGTTAAACAAACAATCGTGACCATTTTTTTGACGGGAATGACGTGCTAAAAAGTAAAGGATTCTCGTGGAGCTATGTCATCCGCAACTACTTTTATAGAAATCAAATCTATTCTTCGTGACTGGGAACAGTCAAAACGTCAGAGTTTGGTGTTCCCAGAGCAGGAAACACTGCTCGTTAGAGGGTTAACGCCGTTCAGCCAGGTAGCTCCGTATTGCATCGAGGATGAAGAAGGATGAAAGGTCCAAACTTTCCCACCCTCCCGACCCTCTAGAATTCTACGACCTCCCCACCAGCTCATAATTCTATTGCTGACGACCATAGGTAGACTTTGTTGTATTCGCTTAAAGGCCAACTCTCGTGTCAGTCCGTTTGTCAGGAGCTCCAGGCAATGAGGAGAGTTTTTAGATGGTCAATTTGCACGTGCAGCTATTGTGGGTCGAATTATTTATTGGATTTGAATGACCAGTCGAATTCCCCGACAAAGGATTAACCCGTGAAACCACATAACTACGCCCCAAATACAATGGGGGAGGGAATTTTTCTCAGCATTCCGGCAAGAAGATATTGCAAAATACATTGAATTGCCATTCTAGCGTATGAGATGTTCTGACATGAGCGTTGGCCTTAATCAAGATACGTGTACTGGACGCAACTCAAGGGGATGAGGGGAGTTTTTTAATGGTCAATTTACCTAGCAAGGTACTGTAATCGAAATATATATGGGCTTTCAATGACCAGTCGGAATCCACCGACAAAAGTTAACTCGTGAAACCACAAAAGCACGCCACCCCACACAATGGAGAGACTTTTCTTCGCCGTCCGAGAGAAGGTCTGGTAGAATACATTGAATTACCCTAGGAGCATATTAAAACGCCTCAGATGAGCTCCAGCCCTTAAACATAGAAGCATTTTGGAGCTGACTGGAAACCCTTCAAGATATCAAGCTGCATTGCTTATCATTAAACAAACGAGAACTTCGCATCAGCCTTAAAGGGGGGGGGGAGCAAAATGAATATACAGGAAGTGAAAAACTGGAAAAGGTAGATCTTAATGTCCTTATCACACTAAAGGGAAAATCCGAGCAACTTCGCACTGGACCAACTTTTCCGACGGACTTGAAGGCGTGGTTATCTTTAAGGGTTGCAAAAGTAAACAAACTCTCTCCGACGCCAAATAGTCATCGCATCGCTGATTTGGCGTTCAGGTTCTTATTTTACTTATCGTGCGTTGGTATATTTACATCGGATCGGTAGCAATTTCGGCAGCATCGGATGGGCAGCAATCTCTAATTCCAAAGTCCACTTGAACGCGGCCATAATTTTATTTACACGTGATTCTGACATCGAGGCATAGTAGTAGTCGCAAATGCACGAAATTGCTTATGACGTAGCAGGAAGAAATACTCTGATTGGTCGAAATTTCGTCCGACTCGGATTTTTTCCTTCGGAAAGGAAAAAGTTGGAGTTCGTGGTCGTCAAGGTAACGGCGGAGAAAATCGGCCGGAAACTTTATTTGCAAGGAAAGTTGGTCGGATTTTTCTCAGTGTGATAGCCCTGTAAGATTCGTTATATACTGTGGGCGTTGACACAACTATAGCTGTCTCGCAGTGGTCTATAGTCACTAAACTCTGTTCCAGTAAGAATACGGTAAGTGAAGCAGCATCCAGCCTGACCAGTGCTTGGGAGGCTAAACTCCTCTCTCGACTGGAGTGCTGTGGGACCGTGTATGCTAATGGGAGCTGGTGGAAGCGTAAGACCCGTCGTGGCTCCAATGTCCTCCATGTTCAAAAGATACCTCTGGAGGTGCCGATTTCAGGTCGTGGTTAGTCCCTCATCCGGAATTATCTCAAAATTAGGGACCAACAAGCATAAATCCAACCACCTTCGGGGCAATGACACCTATTTCCATGGATAATGCAGTAAACGAGAACAACAACAACAACGCATATAGCCACAGAAAATAACCGCTAAAATCGCACATCATCTTTTGTCTCAATCTCACTCGAAGAATTGTTTTTTTTTTCTCAAATGACGGGCCTTAACAATGCCTTGGAGACATTGGACACCACTAAGGCCGGACTTGTTGGTCACTTTATTATGGGGCACCTAGTAGATGGACCAACGTTGCCTCCTATGAAGGGACGGACACAATGACATCCACGTTCGGTCGGGGATCGAACCTCGACTGCCGGGAGTTGAACCCGGAACCGTAATACGGTGCTTTATCCACCATACAAGCCAGTTGGCTAGAATTGTGTTATTAAATTTATCAATCAGGTTCACTTTCCAAACTATGTTATGAGCAAACACACACTGACGGAAAATACTACCGACTGCTACACCTGCACAACGTCGATCCACCACAATAGTGCTTCAGCAAACGCAAAAGTTTAATATTTTAGCAATTCTTATTACGTACACGACGATCATTAATCAGAGTAGGGAGCTGAAACCTTGTTAATCTGTTCGCGAAATCTTTTCCTTCTCCTTTTACCGAGGCTCTTTACTCCACGATTTCAACACCTTCAAAATCCACTTCCGCATGCTCCAGCACCCCTTGCTCCGTTTCACTCCTTCCTCTTCACTTTCCACGGAAAATCAGTGGCGAACGTAGCCTTTTCCTTTGAGTCCTCCCTCAACCCCTCCCCAGAAAAGTCTTTCGAATAAATACTGAATAATTAATGATTTGAGTTTACAATCGAACACACACACACACATCCGTGTGGGGGGGGGATGCGAAGGGAATTAAGAAACATCTCAAACAGCATTGTTAGATGTTCGGACCTCTGAACATCGGAATCGTGTTTGCAGAAGTGTTCGGGATTGGAAAATTCGTCGGTGACAAATTAGCAGCCAAAAGAACGCATTAAAGCTTTCAACGAATGCGTTTTAAGTGCGCTGGAAGCACATCTTCCAACCACTGTCGGAGGGGACGAGAAGGTGCGTTTCACGCGCATTAGCGTTATTTAGCCCGATTATCAAAGTTAACCCTATCGAATTGGACGTCTTCTCGGAAGATTGCTCGAAAGTTCGAACAGTGTTAAAAAGCATCGATGGAAATGTGGAAAAATAAAAATTCGATATCTCTTCAACCCGAATTTAATAAAGAGCAATAGAGTAGTTTCTAAATGAAATTCAACAGTAAAAAAAGCGTTGAAGACACTGTCACGTGTTCAGTAGGTATAACCAAGCACCACTGATTTGTAGATTCTTGCGGCTCTACAAAGCTTGGAGGACCTTCCCTTCTAGGGAGAGCTGTACAGAATAAAGATAGTGATCTGGAAAAGGCAGTGAGCCCATGGATCTATCTATATGATCTCCCGGTGTACACAACACCAACCAATTCACCTATTCAGTTTCGTTTGCGGAACGTTCTTAACCAATTTGTGCCTGGATATTTTTGCGGCTTTCTTCGATTTTTACTGATAACAGAAATAATAGATAAATTTCTGATGTCAACTTCTTGAACAAGGGATGATTTCTTTTAAAATCATTATGCATAAAAATCAAAATATCAACATCCTACTTGGTCATGTTAAAATATTTTTTAGAGTTGAGGCTCAATACTCATGAATAAAGGCTAGGAAAAATAAATAACGTTTTCGACTAATAACGAAAATGCCGTCCCAAAAAAGGGACGCTAGGCATAAATGGGTTAAGTCAATTAGCAACACTCTATTGACATGCAGTGATAATTTAATGTGGGTTCTAGACTTTTGTAATGAAGGAAAAACTAGACTTATAACCGTACAAGTACCCACTAGAGATGGGGAAAAGCGTTATTTTCAAAGAACAGTTGTTCACTGTTCCCGTTCTTTTTTAAAGAACAGTTCTTTTTCCTGTTCTTTTGAGAACAGGTTCTTTGATTTATCGTAGCTTAATTATGACTATTTTATTCAATTTAAAAATGAAAATATACGTCCTTTTTAACATTTATTATGCTTTAATACAATTGCAAAATGTTTAAAAAAAACTTTGCAATTTTTTGAGGGTTCGCTGTCTGAAATTGCTGCACGCTGCGTAACGTAAAGCGTACTAATGCTGGTACAAAGACGATTACTTACGACTTTAAAGAGAACATTAGTCACAGTTAAGAGTAAAATTAGTCAATGAAAATGATCTCGAAACTCATAACTCTGCATGAGTTTGCTAGTAATTTGATCACAATTTTTGTCAGGGCATCCCGACAAGATTTTACTCTTATATCTTTTACTCTATAATTCCTGTCTTACGCTTTGTTAGTTCGTTAGTTTAAAAGTCAGCTGCAATAAATGTAAACAAATAATGTGATTGATGTGATTGTGAATGCAGAATTTCAAGAACGAATGTTTGCGATCACGCAGTAAATAAATGTGTGCTGAGTTGTGACTCTTTCAGTTTGGTAATAAATTGCATTGCATCGAAACGAACACTATATTTAAAAGAAAACGTTTCAGGGCTTACATCAAACAAGAGTAAACGTTTGGAGCAGCACAATATAATCGCTAAATTTTTGAAGCGTAAGTCTATCGAATCTCCCTTAGTATATCGGGAAGCGGAAAAGACGGGGTCAGAGTTGGGCAAAATGCCACCAATGCATGTATTTTCGATACAAAATACAAAATACATTGATTCAAACACTAAAATACAAAATACAAAATACTTCTTAAATTTGAAAAAATACAAAATTCGTGTATTTATAAAATACATACAAAATACATGTAACATTTTTAAAGCATTTGAATTCAGAAGAAGATAAATTTTCCACCGAAGATCTCAGCTTACTGAATTTAAATACATTTTAACATGAATAACAAAAGCAATCTTAATAGTTGTGTTAAAGAAGAGGTACCAGGGGCGTAGCCAAGGGGTGGGGGGTTAGGGGGGTCATAACCCCCCCCCCCCATGAGGAATTTTTTGCCATACAAAATGTATATTCTTCACTACATTTTCACACCCACGTATACATATATATGAGTTGTAGTAGTCGTAACCCCCCCCCATGAAAAATTTCTGGCTACGCCCCTGAGAGGTACTGTTTCTTTTTTTTAAACGTTGCCTTTCAAAATTTTATCTTCATAGCAATAAGATCCGAAACAGACCATTTCTGAGAAATTACATTAATACTCAAAACACAATGAAAACTATTCAATTTCAGAATGTTATACGTTTGAATATAAATACTCAGCTCAATAACAACCTAAAAAAAATTTAAATTTTGTCTTTTAGTGGGTTTTAGAATTTATCGTGAATTTAAATATTTTGCATGTTATCTAAGTTTTCAGCTTCCATAACTGATACTGCTCCTTAACTTTTTCATTTCGTCTGCAGACAAAATTTGGAAACATTTTCAATTAAGAATTGCACAAAAGGTTTCAAAATTATCTAGATTGGAAATTGAATTCACCCCATCCTATTACAGGAAGCTGTCGCTCTAATGGACTGGAATTTGAGGTGTTTTATTCCAATACTACCCCTTAAAAAGTCCCCACCCAAGGCAACTCCCCCTAACGCTGATAGCCTTCGAGTAGCTTTGTCTCTTAACCACAATAACCAAGAATCCATTATACTATTGCAGAAATACTGGCAGCATTATTTTTCAAGAACTTAGCAACAAATTTCATATTCCTTTAAAGAATCTAGTAAATATTACCCAAAAATGTTTTCACTACTTTTGGTTTCATATACAGTGGGAATCTCGAAACATTCGTAGACCAAATATACTGTTTGCGCTTACAGGAGTATGAAAGGCTTTTCTTTCTCTTTCCTTATTAATTAAATTTAAAGATCGAACACTTCTTCAGTGACAATACTACGTGTAATTCTGGTGCAACTCATAAATTACATCAAGAGAGGGGGAAAAGTTGAAAATCATCAATTTTATGATTTTCATTTGCACATGCTATCTGAGCAATCTGTGGTGTTACGATTAATTTAATGTCAGAATTGCAGAATGTATTTCTTGTATTTTGAAAACCCAAAATACATTCTCAAAATATTTTGTTTTTTTACGAGGAAAAATACAAAATGCAAGATAAAATATATTTTGAAAATACATGTATTAGCGATACTCCCCAACTTTGGACGGGGTACCCTTCTTACGATGACTTCTAATAGGCCAACCGCTATCGTTCGAGAGCGGGAAGACCCTCACCATGTTTGGCTGTTTCGTGCGTTTCTTGTGTTTATAGTGATTTTTTTAAAACATTTTACATTCGAAAAAAATGTTTTTTTTTATTTGATTACAAAGCCAATATTGTATATATTATATTATCTATATATATTAACTTGTGAAGTTATTTGTATGCGTCAGCGATTACGCTATCAGGACTTGCAAATTTTTTCATTGTGTATTCTTTTCATGGGTGTTGTTAAGTATACAATTAGTCGAATGGGGAGAGATGTAGTATGGGTGTTATTATGTTGGCCGTATAATAATTATAGGTTTACTTTGTTTCATGATGGAGATAATATTCAAGAGGAAGAGACCAGTAAAGAGGATTAGTTGAAAGAAAGTATGTCAAAAACTGCGACTGCTGTTACAGAAGGGAAAACATATTAGCAAAGAAGACATTTTCAGCGCCTCTAGAAAGAAAAGTCAAGGCAACTCGTGAAAACTTGACTGTTGTCTCATCTACAGGTCCGAAGATTCCCTTAGGTCCTAAGTCACTTGGAATTTTCTTCACAGCAGTAGGGAAATTGTTATATCCCATTTTTCCCTATTCAGGGGCAAGATTGGGTTGTGGGACTGTTTCGAATTTTATATTACTAAAAAAAAAGTGTTCTGCTCTAATTGTTGCTAAAATAATAGGAATTTGAAAGAGTTATATACAAAGAAGATTACAGAACTAAAAAAAAGATTATGTAAGTGCAATAGTTTTGCTTTTGTTATACTTCTAACGCTAGGTACTCCGTTCTCGCCCCGTGTCTCTAATCAGATAAAATCAAATATGTTTGTAATTAAATTATGAGTGTCTGAAAAAAAATAAATTATGAGTGACTACATTGTAAAATTTTAACGCTATGAAAGTCAGATGTTTGTTGCAGCTCCAGCCGATAGATTCATAAATAAACATGTCTTAAATGATAGCAACAATTTTTACACATTGAATTTTCTGAGAAATTTAGTGCTGATTGGTTGACAATTAGTGGTACGAGTTATGTAAGAATAGGAATTAGAATTCACAGCCAGCCTAAAATGTTGTACGTAGGAATTCTTTTATTTATTTATTTTTTCCACCCTTTTACTAGAAACCACTTACTTGTTCATCTAATATCTTACGTATTGAAGGTCATAGCACAAGATGAATTACAACCGAGACTGTTGATAGAGGGGAAAAAAATATACTTTTATTTTTCTTCATTTGTTGAATTAATAGCATCCCTCCAAGAACTATCCTAAAGAATATATACAGACAGGGAACTCTGGAACAATCGAAGTCTGTTTACTTAGTGTCGGACACCAGTGTATTTTCTGCCCTAATACCTCCCTCATGTGTATATACACATACATATGTATATGCGCACATTTCTCCCCTTCGGTGAAAGATCGAGGTTATTACAGTTGCCAAAAAGAAAGGGGAACGGGGATGAAGATGAAAACATGCCGAGAATGCTTCAGGGAGTCACAAAGAACGGTATGTGATTTTGTAAGGAACCGGGAAGCCCTTGAATGATATCAGGGAATGAGCAAAAATGTTTGAACACAGAACTCTTTTCAGTGGTTCTTTCTCCATGTCTTTCACCCCCAACCCGCTGGGAATACTTGTTAATTAAACGGAGGGGTGAAAAGAAAAGAATGATATTTGTTGCGCTAAAAGAGGAGGATGGGAAATCTCAAATTCCAGCTACTACGTTTACGAAGGAATAGTTCCAAAGAACAAAGAAAAAATCCTACACATCTTTATTCTGGTTTGCAGAAATGTAGAATTCTTAGAACAAAAGCATGAAAAAAAGGAATTGATGGGTTACATCAAACAGAAATTTCGAGCATTATACGTTGTTTATTTTTCTTTGTCATCTACTCATTTCTAGAACACTTATTAAACATAATGCGAGGAAGTTAGTACATTATAAAACTGTCAATAAAAATGTATAGTATATGCATGAAATGGAAAAATTAAGTCTTTTTTTTTTAATTTCAGAAAAAAATTAGTTAACATAGAAATCTTTGAGGATATGCATTTATTTTTTAGTTTCTTCTTTAATGGTAAGGCTGTTAAAAGTTCAAAATTTCAGATGCTTTTCTTCGTTTATTCGATGGGAAAGTTCAAGTTCTGCTTGATTTCCACTCGAAAAAAAAATCGATAAATATGTTTTCATGTTTTTAACACCTTTCTTTTCTAAGTTTCAAATACGCTATTTCTGGGCATCAGTGCCGTATCTCTCAAACATAAGTGCATCAAGAATTACTTCCATTAAAAAAAGTATTTGAACGTCTTGAGTTTCTAATTCGTTTGCTAAAGCATTCAGAATAAATTGGAAATATTATCGTGGAGACAAGTTTTTAGATTCCATTCTGTTATGTGAAAATAAAATACACCGGAGCACATTAAATTTTATTTTTAAAAACAAAATTTAATGTGGTTTCAAAAATAAAATTTTGAAAGCACATTAGAAGCCATTTCATTCGACTATTTCTCATTACAGAATATTTTTATGGAGAGATAGGCGGATTCTGCAAGTTTCAAAATCTATATATTGTCAAAATGAAGAAGCACAATTTTTAGCTCCAAATGAGAAAAAAGTACTTATGTAATATGTGCATGTGGTATGGCAATAATTTACCAAAGAAAATTTAAAATGTACTAGATATATTACAAGATAACTATTATAAGATTACCTTTTTCTGATTGCCTTTTCCTGATGGACGGATATTAAAAATGTAAAGCATAAACTGAAACTTTATTAAAAAAGAATCATTATTGATAAGCATTTTTTTTTACACTAACTCATTAAAAGTAATGATATTTCATCTGTAGTAATGTGTTATGTCTAGATAATGAATTTTGCGGATCAAAGAGCTGCATGAAAGCATTTTTTAATTTTTTTTAAAAACATATATGGACTGAGAGATGGTATACATTTTTGTTTCATTTTAAGATCAATGAGTTGTCTTAATTAAATTTAAAATGGCTATTCATAAGCATTAGTAATCTTATAATTCCAGTTATAGTAGGTCATGACGTTTTAAACTATTGTAACATATTTTGCATTATCTTCATGCAAAACTGACATTTTATAACATTAAGTTTTAGTATAAATACCAGTGCGGACAATCTACTTAAAAGTATTATTTCATAGTTTGAGTCTTATGAAAAATATCCATATTTTTAAATTATGAAGCTAGGCTATGCATTTCACACATAACGATGAAAAAATCGAAAACTTCTATCCACATCTATATCATCTGGTTCCATATTTGAAAAATAACTATAGTTCTCTGTCCGTAAGACATGTTCAAAAAACTATACCAATCCTTGTGTCATATGATGAGATTTCAAGGCTATCGCTTTCCGAATTTTTCGAATAGTTATTCCACCTGTTTATATGCGCATGCTTTAACACCAGATGCGCTTTTAGTTTGTTGTGTGTGCAGTCATCGTTGCATAGATCAAACTTTAGATACGTCTCTCATCTCTTTTTACTTGTAACACATGGTCTTACTGATGGTTTAGCACATACCTCTTCCATAACCAGAGGCGCAGAAAGCCAAATCGGGGATAAAATCTTTGGAGTCCCTTTGCTATCCAGAAATCATTTTGATGTATTATATCAATCCTTTATTCCTTATTAAAACTATTAATCATTTAAAGAAACTTTAAATTAATAGTAATTGGAAACTAATTAATAGAATTAAAATTATTAATTTAAAAGAATATTATACTTTAATAAACATCCATGCTCTAAAAAATACCAACAATTTATTTTGAAGGTTTCGTCACCTCCTTAGAGGTACTGTATTTGAAACGTTAACATTTTTGCATGGCATGTTTCCCCAGTATTGAAAAAAATAATATTTTTATCCATACTTCCATGCAAGCAGGCAGCCAAAAAAAATTTCAGAAGGCCAAAAAAGTGGAAATTTCAAAATTTCTCATAGAAAGTCTTGATCTTTAACATTTTGTTAAGGAAAATTCGAAATTTCGGAGGTTGGGTGGGCCCATAGTCTCTGCTCTGGCTATACTCTTTCTTCCACTATTTAACAATGTGTCTCGGAAAAAAGGATTTCTTGTTAAATAAATCTTTTGTACTTTTAGTCATGGCAAACCGTTGAATAACACAGTCAATTTCTACTTTTCTTGTAAAAGAAGGCTCAATCACTAACACTCCTCGTTTTTGTCAAGTGGGTGGTTTATGCTCTAGCTGGCTTTTTGTAATTTCATTCAAAAATTAATTTGAAACATTCGGAGTCATAATCTGAATTTGGATTTTTTTTTTTACGAAATTAACAACACACAATTAAATGTCATATAAACAGCAAAAGCGGGGCTCCTTTACAATATGAGACCCTGGGGATTTTTCCCCTGCTTCCCCTCCCTCTCTGCGCCACTGTCCATAACGCTTCATCTTCTAAAATGGTAGTGTAAATGATAACTAACGCAAATCGCGGTACCGTCATATGAGGTATTTTTCTGCATATTTTAATAAGGCATAGCTCACGTTTTCAGAATGTTAACAAAATTCACTCATTTACGAACTGTGTTCGGAGGAATCTGAAACTTCCTTTTTAAACTAATAGCGTAGGTTTCCATTAAGAAAGTTGTAAAAAGCGATTTTAAGAAAGCAGATCGGGGGTTGATGTCTCATCGCTCGCCCGCGCTTACATTAAAACGAATCGCCAACGACTCCCCGCACGACGCTATTTACCAATTAACCTTCCCTCGCGTTCCAAGCGTTCTTTTCCACCCCACTTCAGCAATTAACGAAATCACACTCCATCTCAACTCTCCTCCCCCGCACAATACGAACAAAAAAATAAAATAAAATAAATAACAATAAAGAAAAATAATAAGTGAGGATGGTGGGAGAATTCTAATCGCCGGCAATCGAGATAGCAGAGGATAAACGGGAGAATGGTCGGTTGGGTAGGATGAGATCGTCCGTCCGTCCGTCGGTCCACCCATCCCCCCAGTCGGAAATCGATGTTTTCTGAGGGTTCGAGGAGCGTGATGAAAGGGACGCGGTTGATCCCCGGAGGAAACGGGGAGGTGGGAGAACAGGGAGGAAAGAGTTGGGATTACTTGAAGATCATTTGTTGAGGAGTGGGAGAGAGGAGAAGAACGGTGCAGAAGAGATTGCTCTGGCAAACAAGGTATTGGAAGACTCATAGACGTTTTTTGTTCGTCTTCTGCTAAATGTATAGGTAATCGTCTATAAAAAAAATTGCATATTGAAGCACAGTCATTTAAAGGTGTTTAAGATGTGGATGTTGAAATCCAGTTAACCCTTTAATGCGCAGTGTTCCCTCTCTGGGAACATCGAACTCTGACGTTTTGACTGTTGCTAGTCACGAAGAATCGGTTTGATTTCCATAAAAATAGTTGCGGGTGACACAGCTCCACGAGAATCCTTTACTTTTTAGCGCGTCATTTCCCGTCAAAAAATGGTCACGATTATTTGTGACAGCACTGGCATCTGCTGAAAAATGGAAGAATGCGAGAACAGCTGGATAGATTGCCCAATGGTGACAAAAGGGCAGTCGTTGCCATCTCTCGACTTAACTACCAGCAACATGGCGGACGATCGAAGCGTTCATCGCGTGCCACAGATCTAGAGACCCTTTCTTGACGGCAGATGGCTGTGCCGCACAGCCAGCTGCCGTTGTTGTTGCTGATGCCCCCTGACAACCACAAACGGCGGTGCCAGATCCCCACCGAAGGGAGGCATTGGGCAGAGGGGGTGAGCCTTCCATTTTTAGGGCCTCAGTGGGAGGAAGTACGATTTATCCCGTGGTCCGCTAATTTTTAACCAATTCCACAGGAGTGACCAGCCTCCTGAAATCGGCACCCCAGAGGTATCGTTTAACAACTTGGAGGATATTGGAGCCAAGACAGATTTTACGTGTGCCAGCTCCCATTAGTGTACACGGTCCCACAGTAGTCGAGTCGAGAGGAAGTTGACCCTCCCAAGCACTGGCCAAGCCAGATGCTGCTTCACTTGCCGTGTTCTAATGAGAACGGAGTTTAGCGCCCAGACCACTGCGGGACTAGTTGAATCATATAAACAGACTTTGAAATTCCTTATTGTCAAAAACTAGAAGCTTCGCATACATTTAATTATGCTTCAAGTAAGTAAGTGTTTATTAACTTCCAGTGAGCTTGTGCAATAAATCATAACAAGTATACATTCGAATACTTCACTGTTTTTAAAATTACAAGCTTTGGTCATTCAGTTTGACACAAGCGTTTTATTTCATTAATCCCTTTTGGAAATAGTATAACACAAGCGTTTTATAAAATTCAAGATTCTGGGAATAATTTCCGCAAATAAAACTTTCTGAAATAGAAATTTTTAAGAAAACCTAAGTTATCGTACAATATTAATAGAGCAAAAAGTGTTTTTGTTGGTCTCTCTTGCCGAAATTTAGCCTTGCCGAAATTTTGTCCTTTAGCTTGATAGAATTTCGTACCTCAGTCAAAATTTTGGAAAATTTATTCTTACGACAAAATAGTAAACGGCTCAAGATAATTATAAAACTTATTATAATATAATTATAATAAGATAATTACATAACAGAGACAGTGTCACTGTTTACACAAGATCTTCGATGATTCCGAAGATCTTCTGTAAACACTGACACTGTCTCTGTTTGCACAGGGGTGATGGATGCGAGACGAGATGAGACTGAGATTTACAGATTTTATAAGAGACAAGACAGACCGATTTTCTGTCTCGCATCCAGCAGAGTTAGATTTTGTTGTGTTGTGGGAATACGGTCAATTAGCTACACGTGGACTCTTGGCCTACGGGTGGGGTGCTTTTCGTGGAGGTCTTTCTAAGGGATCCTATCCCGTATTTACGCTAAGTTCGGGAGGAAACCACGGAAAACTCCGAACGGATAGGTTGGCGGAAGTGACCTGGTTTTGAACCAAGTAACTTCCATCTCCCAGTTCAGATGAGTTAGAAGTTTAGTGAAAACGAATTCATGGATTAAACTATGAGTCCTCTGAATATTCCTTCAAATGTGCTAAGGTAGCAACAAAAAAATAGATGTATTTGTGAAGTGAATTTCGACTTTCTTGTAATCAGTGAAGGAAGAGTTTAAATCGCGAAAAATGTGGACATTCAGATTTCGACAGAAATGTCCATTTTCATCATCCCCGAATCCCGTTACATGATTCTGCGGTACGTGAGTATGTATGTTAGTATCTCGCATAACTAAAACCGGCTAGCAATAGAATGCTGCAATTTTGTATTTAGAATTGTAGTAAAATCTTGTGCACCTTAATTGCAATCAACTGGGTACTTTATTTAAAGAGCCACCCACCGAAAAGATTTTCAGTACATTAAATTCTATAGCGACCATTTTTTGAGCTGCACTTTGTAATCATTCATTTATTTCAAAGAAAACAAAATTAACGTATATTAGTGCAGTTTATAAACGAGTACACATTGTCGAAAACAGTGTATATCACTTGAAAATCTTTTAGAGACTCTTTAGACAAATGGGAAAATTATCACAGATTTAGTTTTAAATGAAGTGCATCAAAACTGTACATAATTCAATAAACTTACAAAAAACACAAGATCCAATTTTTTAAATCACAGTTTTTTCACATAAAATTTATGTGCACCCACTGAAAAAAGGCATTAGAGTAATAGCTAAATTTCCTATTTTAGTTTTATCAATAACTAATTAGCTTTTAGAAAAGTGCAACATAAGAAAAAAAATCTAGCTATCGTTAAATCTGAAATGATTCAATTTCACGAAGAACAATATTTTAGTTATCGAACTGTCAGAGGAACATTAACTCATGTTCGAATACTTTCTGAAGAAAGTGTATAGTTCCGCAATCTTTTCTGAAATACCCAATTTTAACAAATTTCAAGAACTGTACTTTATTTTTAAAAAATTACTGTTCTGTAAAATTGAATTCATAACTTGGGAAACAGGAAAGGTTGTCATGTGCACTACTAGATGGACAATTTTCAATGGAGGTTCTAAATATACTTCGCTGAAAAATCTTTGCGAACTGTGACACTTTCAGGAGAAAATTTCTGCAGCATACCAATCGCACTACAAAATTATGAAAGTTTGACGGGAATTTTTAAAAATAATTAATATTTAAAAAATACCGTGAAAACTCGTGTCAAGGTAATATTGTCATTTATGAGTGAGGTCACAGCCGACTTCAGAAAGCTCATTGTTTCTAAAGCAAAGAGTCAAATACTCGTACTAATTAACTACCAGAAACCAATCTCCAGAAATCAACCGAAAAATTTTTGTGCGCTAATGCTGCCCATCGCATCAAGCAAGAACGAGGTAATAAACCGAAATATCGCAATCTGCGTCGAAAAATATCTCAAAATAAATCCAGCAAAGAGCGTTTCATTAAGCGAACGTTATACCAGTCAGCAGCGATGCAAATTACTTATTCATGTAAAGCGCGATGGATTACCTTTGACTTATTTCCCTAAGAAAACTTTCGTTAACTAACAACCACGTCTTCTGAATCCTAATAACTTACGCTCACCTGATTCTCGCTTTAAAACTTCACGGATTACTTGCTTCTAAAATCTTCACTTCACGTTTCGGCTGGCATGCATAACACACTGACAGCGAAGGAAGAACCGCTCCCCCCCCCCCTCCCCCACACGCACACATCAGCAGTTCAGCAACTAATCTAATATGCGAACCACCTTACCAAGGGGGATGGAGGGGGGGGGGGAGAAGCCCACTCCAGCGGACGCCCGCTTATGCATTTTTAATGTCGGCAAAACCCAGGGTGGCCCCCTCTTTTTTTTATTTGTTATTATACACTGTTATTCTTATTCTTTTTTGAAAACAGGGCGCAACGTGCAGATGTTGTCTTTTCAGCCCACTTTTAGCAGGGCGAGGGTGGCGGTCGGTGAGGGATGAGGAGATTTCGTTCGTAGGGGGTGGAAGGTGGAACGATTTCCTGGGGGTAACTTCAATGACAGTTTGACAAGGGTGGGAGAATTTTTTTTTTTTTATCATTATTATTATTTTTGTTCAACTTCGCTGCTGTTCTTTTGGCTATACCGATGCTAGACTTGATCTCCCTGGGGTTACGCATAAGAAAATTTTTTTGGGAGGATCATAACTTTTCCTCCCTTGAAAATTGCTGCAGACCTAACGTTTGGCTGCATATGTGCAATGAACATGCCAGCATTCACTAGGGCTGAGGGGACTTACTCTAGACATTCTGCTGCAAAATTAATGCTTGACAAAATTAATGACATTCTGCTGTAAAATTATTTGATCTACGCAAACTGCTCCTTTTCTTTAGCGTCAAAGTAAATTGTAGTTGATCAAGGCATATAGGTAGGCAAATGAAAGAGACGCACTGCCTGTGTTTATAGCTATAAGTGTAGGGACAGAAATTCCACATCATGAAAAATATTTTTTATTATGAGATAAGAAACAGAAAATGTGAAAAATTTATGGTTTTAATTGTACATTCAGTAAATCTTGATCAGTTGGTATCAGACTTGGTTTTACGGGTATGACGTTTGAAAGGTATGATAGCAATTTTTTTTTTTCAGTTAAAAATGCAGCGTGGCAAAGTATTTAGGAAAGGTACTGAAACGTCTCTTGTCAGGTTCAGTATCATTTGAGAGACCCTGCGGACATTCAGGGTAATATCTATTCGCTGGATTTACATATTGCTCTATAAGAACAATATTCAGTTCATATAAATCCACTGCTCATTCTATTAAAAATATAGTGAAAGATCAGTTTTACCATTTATCTTCACATGCTATGTTAACAGCCACCAAATGTGCAGCCACTTTTTATAAAATCGAAGCATTCTAGCTTAAAGCAGTTTCCTTTCCTTGCTTGTGCAAATAGTTCATTAGTTTTTCTCGAAAACACGCGTGACTTGAAAAATTTCACAAGCCCTTTTTTTTATATTGAAAGTGAGTTTTTTCTCAGAGTAACGTATTATTTGAAAATAAATACGAAAAATTCATCTTATATTCAATATTTTTTTTCTTTCTTATGAGTAGGCTTCTCTCTACTTTTCGGTACAACGAAATACATATTTAAAAAACAAAATCCGAAGGCTTATTATATTTTTCTCTTGAGACAATCCCTTTCTTTTCTACATAATAATATAGAATCGCAAATGCATTCGTGGTGTTTATATTAGGAAAAAAGAAAGAGCAGCTTGCAATTCAAAATTTTCGCTGGCTGCAGTGTAAATATAGGTTGCGAAAAAATAGGGAGGTTTAGAAGGACTGGCTGCTCTTAGGTCACGGTCGGCTACAGTTCTTAACACCTTCCTACTCAGTAATAGTTGAATATCCATTACGTGCTTTCTTTGCATCCCTTATTATTACAAGATCCTTAGGAAGATAACAATCTGAAAATGCAGCATTCAATTTAGTCTGAGGGTAGAACTACTTGTCTTTTTCTGAGAAACAACAGTTCATCTCGGTAATTTGTTTAAAAATAATTATTAAAACAGTCTCACGTGCTAGAAAAAAAAAGTCCACAGTAAATTTAATACAACTTACTGAAATGTACCCAGAAAAACTATTTGAGAAAAAGAAACAAAATGCAGATAAGGTAGAATTTCCAAAACATATGCTTAATTGTCAGAGAATGGCGGATCCAGGGGAGGGGGAACCTGGGAAATTTTTTCTGTACCGAAAGTACTGTATGTACGAATGAGTTTTTTTATGACCCACTCCTACCTCTCTAAAAGAATTCTGTATTCTACACTGTTGCCTGACAGATTTAGTTTCTGTAATTCCAATTCGCACTCTTGCTTACGCTCTGCTGCTTTCGCGCTTTTGCTGCTCCTACTGCTACTATACTCTATCAATATTCATCCATTACACCGGTCAACACGATTTTTGGGTCTGACTTCTACATGTTAAATTTTAGTTTCTCCTACACCAAAACTAAGGAAAATAACTTTTTTTCTTATGAAAGTTTGCTTTTATAGAAAATGAAGCAATTTTTCAATTTTTGGCAAAAATCACTGATTTTTATATATTTTTTTATAATTCCACTCTAAATTATGATCTGAAAAATTTTTGCTGGATATAAAAGTCTTTTTTATTCAAGATTTGCTATAAACAATAACATATAAATGTAAAATAATTATTTTATTGAGTATTCTTTTTACATAAATCATCATTTTTCAGACGCCATCAATTACAGTTTTTAGTATATTACTTTGCATCATTGTGTTGATAAAATTAAAATTTATATACTAAATATTACATACAATATTATTATAATAATACAGTTTACTTTCGGGTTAATCAAAGTGCTGCCCTCTTTCGTTTATGAAATAAATTAAAATATACTTATCGTCGTAAATCAGACAAAAGCAAACTTTAAGAACTAAAAATGAAAATTTAAGTGTTTTTCAATGTCTAGAATCAGAATTTAAGCATGAGAACAGAAACCCCACCTCCCATCCCCCCCCCCCAAAAAAAATTTTTTTTTTGTTGCCGGTGTTATTGGACATACATTCGAAATATTTTCAACTCAAAGCCATTATTTTCGCAGCATTTAGAGACATATTAAAAGCATTTCTACAGGGATGGAATACTGCACCAATATCATTTTATTTCTAGAATTGCATTCGAATATATATATATATAATCCTCAGACTTCTAGACAACCATCTAAAGATATCCGACTTCCCCGCAGCTTGACAAATCCACAAATGTTGTTGTCTTTTCAACCTCGAGGGATGAGAAATGGATCGAAGCGCGGAGGGATGGAGAAGATAACTTCTCAAAACATGCTGGGGAAGAAGTGGGCAGGTGGACCTCTTTCTCTTTTCCTCAGCTGATGGGGCAAGTTCGCTGACAGTTTGACAGAAACATTTTTTTTTTCTCCTTTACCGTTGTACTCTTGACCGCCGATGTCAAAATCATAGATTCTTCGGCTTTGTCGTAAATGGTGTTTTTCTACAGAAAAATAAAAGATGAAAGGCGTACGATGTGGAAGCTAAACAAGCAGGGATTGAAAAACTCATCTGGTCAATCAGTTTTGTGATTTAGAACAGATATTTTTTGGATTTAAATTCTTTACGTAGACAAATAAATTTCGTGAAAAATCAGTACATACTTTTACTTTAACGAAGCAAGTTGGCACGAAAGCTATGGACAGCCAGCTTACCTAAGAAGTAAGATGGCTGCCATGGAGGACAGCAAAATGTGATTTTATTTTATTTATTTATTTATTTATTATTATTATTATTACTAGAAGATAAAGTCTGTTCTTGGAGGCAATTACAACGGGAGATAGAAAAACATTTGACAAAAATATGTCTACACTCAATATGTTTAATCTTCGCCCACTTAAAATAAATAACTTCATATTCAATTTTTATTGTATACCAAATTCATCATGCTCGTCTGACAAAAAGTGCGGACGCTTTTCGGATTCGAACGATTTCGTTTTGTGCGAACAGCCCCTCATACATTAGTGATTCTTGTCGAGGAAAGAAAAATTAAACTATGTAATCTGGATAAACTATTTTAAACGAATTGGAATCGCAATTTTCCCATCAAAGCCTCATAAACGCGACTTCCGTATGACGTCATTGTCACTTTCGGCTTGTAATTTTGTCACGCAAATGATAAACTTTTTTTACTCTCGGAAATAAAATAGTGTTGAAAATAGCGAAAAATCGCTTAAAAATGAGGGAACGGGTGGATTTTCAGATTTTTAAAGTAGAGCAGACTGTTTTCTATGTTTTTATACATAATCATGAAAAATTTCAAGCAGGTCGTGCAAATGATGTAAATGTTATTGCGCCTTTTGTGCTTAACTTTTTTATCTTTTTGGAGTAATGGTGGTACAAGTTTTATCTTGGAGTGGTCCCTGAAATTGTTCGAGAATCAAAGCATCAGTGAGCCAGGGATAAGTGTAACTATATAGTAGGATTATTGGCGAAGGCTGTCAGCTTAGCTATTTTAAAAGTATGAACATCAGCCTTTCGGTGGTCCTGTACGCGTTTAGACCAAAGTCACTCATAATTAATTCAGAGCATGAGTGAAAAGCATCCAGTATCCTCGGCTTTCTTCATCCTACTGACCTACGCAAAGAAAGGACTTATATCCCCACAAATTTACCGAGCACGTTCGTAGCACGTACACGGTGGTCTTTGATCAACTGGGATTGGAACTCTTGTTCTTTGACCCAGAATTTGAAACCTTGTAAAAAGAGCTTCCGAGCCCAAACAGTATGGTGGCTTTAATTTCTCTTGATGACAAGACGATGTTAATGCCCTCATTTAGAGCAGTTGGTTCTCAAGTGAATCACCACTAGGAATCGCCACAGGGGCGTAGCTAGGGGTAGCTGATGGGGTTGTAGCCAACCCCGAAATGGGTAAACGTAGGATATGGTGAAAATGATGTATTTGTGGATAAATTTGAAAGTTCCCCTTGATGTCCCTATGACACATTTGAAAGTTCTCATTGAGAAATTTGAGGTTCAGCTACGGACCTAGGCTAAATTAAAAAAATCTGTACTGATGTGTTTTTCCATCTGCAAGGATTTTAAACTCGATTTATGATTTCTTTTTCTTAAATTTTCATCCTTTCTTTTTTTAATTCATTTTTTTATGCGAACACTTTTAGGCAAAATAAAGAGGGGACAGGCATTCCTCTCCCCGACCTCGAGAAAAAAAGATCAATCGATTTTTATTTGTTATATTACATTCAAGATTTTGAGTTCTCAGCCACCCCCGAAAAAAATTCCTGGCTAAGCTACTGAATCGCCAAACAGATTTCTAGTTACTTGTCATCAGCGATAAGCAACCTAGTGTGGGTCATGAAGAAAAACACAGAATTTCTTTTACATTAAAAGAATATAATTGAAATACTCTTTTGCGTTTATCTAGTACTTTACCATTCCTGAGATCATTGTTTGTCTGTGACGAAGACCTAATAGTCTGAGATATGTGAGGAAATACTGTGGGTGACTTGCTTACTCAGAGATCTGTAGAAACAGACCTCAATATCAGGTCTAAATATTTCAAAAATCTTAAATATTCACAAAATTCAAATTGTGTTCCTCTGGATCCCTTTTTTCCCCCGCGTCTGTTTAAACTATTATTATTTTTTTTTTCACATCTAATATTTTCAGTTATTATTCACACATTGTTGCTCCTATGACTGAAGTTTTATTTTTACGTACATAATCATTGCATACTATCTATTGTTCTTCATATGTTGATGCGATGGTGTATCTACCCTCCTCTCATAAGAACGATTACAGAGGGGCGAGGTTCAAGCAAATGAGCTTGGTATGAACATCGTACACATATTTTTAAACAATTATCTTACAGATTGAAGCCTTTTCCCGATTAAAAAAATAATAAACAATCTTTTAAAAAAGGGCATTAACTGTTTTAGTTTAAATTAACAATAGTTTACTGTAACAATTCGTTTTTCATTCTTAACTGCATTAACGGGTTTCCTTTGCAACAGAACTGGCAGACTTTTTCATTTTCCTCAATATAACGGAATAAAGCTTTAAAAATCTATCCGTTTCAAAATTTTAAGCAATTTTTCAAAAATATCAGGCTATTTTAGGCTTCATAAGACCAATCGATTGTATTTACAGGTATGCAGAAATAGAATGAAATTTTAATCTACCTTCGAAATCTGAAAAAACCGACGTTCCACTATTTTTCAGCCTTTTTCAACTCCGAAAGCTCTTCTGGCACCTTTAGACCAATCGGTTCGAAGCGTTTCCACAGCAGAAGTATATAGAATCAAACAACAGCTCTAACATTTCTTGCATTAGTTGTTGTGAAACTAAGCCACGTCCGGAAAAACGGGACTAGGCGATGAGTGATCTGTAACTGGCGCGCACGTCCTCAGCTGGAGGCGTTTACAAAATTTTATGGGGGGGGGGGGTAAGAAAATCTTGTTTAGCATAAACATGTACGATAAAGCAAAATGTTACATCAAAGCATAAATCATTTTGGAAAGACTTAACTTTTAATAAAAGCTTAATTGGAACTAAATAAAGTGTACAATGAAGCTAAATGTTAACCTTAAGCATTTTTATTTTTGGGAGAGCCCCCCCCCTTTCCCCAGCCCCTCTTCTGGATTCGCCACTGTGCACAGCTGGACACTTATATGTTTTTGTGTCCGACTCTGGAAGCGTTTGAATGATGTGGTTTCATAATGAAGCCACCACGCATCAGATGTTTAAACTTCTGTAGGACGGTATTTTAATTCTCATTGGCAAAAGTATCATTTCTGTCCCTAAAGTACACCCTCCAAAAAAAAGTATTCGAGCAAGAGATAAATTTCCTACGTTGGTTTCGTATATTAAAAATTATTTATCATAGAATATGAATTAGGCTATGTATAAAAATGACTTTCCATATTTCTATCAAGTTGTATGTTTTTCAAAAATTCAATTATTATTCGCAAATCTAAAATAGGAAATTTCTCTCTTGCTCGAATACTTTTTTTAGTGGGTGTACACAGCGCTGACTAGCTTGAAATTCCAGGCTTAATAATGTTTCAGATAAAACCTGGGCAGTATGAAGATTACGTGTACTGCCCTTTTAGGTTACCTGCCTTTCAAGCCCGACACTCACAACTGCGTTTTCTGCTGCCAAACAGGAAAACAATCTATTGGAATAGATGAAGGCAGAAACGCTTTCTCTCCATGGTATGGGAGTCGGGGTTTGGGGTTTAACACATAAATCTTTTGTCGGTGGATCCGAGAGATCATAAAAAGCCGTAAAATTCGTCAGAACAATGTCCCTTTACCCCTGTAGTGACAGAAAGACGTAGTTCTTTTCTGAGTGCCACAGGTATTTTGAACAGCTTTAAAAACAAACAATGATGTTAAACACCCGAAAAAAAATTAATAATTCACCATGTGCACTGTGGACTGACATAAACAATAAAGCTGTATGCCTCGTGCAATTTCAGAAAAAATTCATAATCACAAAAATTGCCTGAAAAAATGGGTCGAGGATTTATTCGTTTTTGGAAATATTGAGAAATTCCGTATGTTTAGAATTTTTTTCTAACAATTTCGTAACTCTTACATACTCATTATACGTGTCAGTTCACAGTGAAACTTGTAAAGTGGCATTCTAAACTTTTCCGAGTCCCTGGCTCAATTAAATTTTTTAAAAAGCTGTTCAAAAGTTGCATGATTTTCAAGTGGAACAGGCTTAAGGGGAAGACCCAACGCCTTCTATAGATAGAAAGCCTTCCAACTCCTAGGTCACCAGGCCTTGACGTCATCATTAGGCCTACATTTAAAAGTTTTATTTTCACAAAATAAAACTATTGAAAATTTCTGGTGAATTTACCCATGAATAGCAATATTTTAATAATTTAAGATGAAAAATAAAATTTTAAGAGAAATGGCAGTTTTTAACCTTACCAATTAGATAATAGAATAAGGATATAGATCATCTATATAAATAAAATTGACTTTTGTCTGTACATTTCTTGGAATTCAAAAATGTTGCGATTTCTATCCGTTTCAAGCACCCGGGAATCCGATGCGACCCTCAAAAAAAAGTTTGTCTGTCTGTCATTCTGTCATTCTGTTGTTCTGTCATTCTGTCGTTCTGTCCGGACGCTTTTTATGTTTAAGCATCACGTAAAAACGACTGAAGCGATGATATGAAATTGGGTGTCATGATAGGTGGTCACTCAACTTAAAACATAGGCGTCGAAATTAAAAAAAATCTTGATTGAATTTTGAGATTTTGCGAAAATCATTTCAAACTGCGTAAATTTGTGTTCAAGCATCACGTAATAACTGCAAAGGTGAAAAAATTATATTTGGTGAAATGATAGGTGGTCACTCACCTTAAACTATTAGCATCTAATTAAAAAAAATCGATCAGATTTCGAGAGTTTGCGAAAATTGTTTAAAACTGAGTGAATCTTTGTTCCCGCATTACGTAATGACGACTAAAGCGAATGATATAAAATTTGGTCACATGATAGATGGTTGCTCAACATAATTTACAGGTGTCCAATTTTTTAAACATTTTTATTAGATTTTGAGATTTTGTGAAAATTCTCTCAAAATACGTTTATATTTCCTCAAACATCACGTAATAACGACTAATACGAATGATACGAAATTTAGTGATATGATAGGCAGTTGCTAATCTTAATTTATAGGCGTTGAAATTTTAAAATATTTTGATTACATTTTGAGATTTTGCGAAAATTGTTTTAAAATGCTAAAATTTTGTTCCAGCATCACGAAATAAAGACTACAGGGAATGAAACGAAATTGGGTGACAGGATAGGTTGTCACTCAACTTAAATTCTAGGATTCCAATTTTTCAAAAATGTTGATTAGATTTTGAGATTTTGCGAAAATTATTTCAATATGCGTAAATATTCGTTCGCGCATCCCATAATTACGACTAAAGCGAATGAAATGATATTACTTAGTTACTCTCTAACATGTAATAGTTAACAATACATAAAAATTATAACTTCGCTTTCTTTACTTTGGCAACATACTACATCCATTCTGTGTACTCCTACAATGGTGACGAAAGTTCTTACTTTTTGGAAATTTGCATTCACTAACCCGTCGAGGACGGGTACTTCAGCTAGTAATGGATAATTTTGTATGAAAGGTATTTTAATTTTAATGTTTAATTCAAGATATTTTCTAATATTTGTAGCATTTACCAGAAATTTTAAACAGTGTTTCTCTGTGAAATTAAAACTGTGATGACGTCACTTTCGTATGCCTTGTGATGACGTCAAAGTTTGGTGACGTGGGAGTTGCAAGGCTTTCTACATCTAGAAGGTGTTGGAAGACCCCTGAAGGGACCGACACCACAATGTTCCCACTCAGCGCACAAGTGCGAACGTCGACACGAGCGGTCTGAAATCTACGCTCATGCAGTGCGGTTCTCGCCATTGCGTACCAACCTTGGGAAGAACTGTTTGTTCCATTATTTCCCTTTATAAAGTCACCGCAAAACTGAATCATTTATAAAAGCGAAACTTATTTCCTTTCCCTCCAGACGAAAAATTCCCCCTTTCTGCTGGCAAAACACAGAGCTCTCTGATTATCGAACGACCGGAGATATATCCTCTTTGTTCGAAATTTCGACCCCCAAACAGAACTCTTTTCCGGAATGTAATCTGCCTCCCGTGTCTTCTTCCCTATTTCGCCGATGAAATATTTTTCGAACTCCGCCGAGCCGAATTTTTCAATCTATATGCGACTGTGCCGCTTATAGTATATATGGTATAACCCCCCTTGCTTTCCCAGCACGGCATCTTTTTGGCCGCGGAAAACAAATCGCTGCGAGAGGCATCAAAAGAAAGCGATTTGATGAATGATGCCCGGATTTCTTTATTCCGGGGCGCAGCGCCGGGGCGAGAGACAAAACGGCGGAATCGGAAAAAAAATTTCCAATCACTGGAATGGCAACGATGATATCCGAGAGCAAAGAAGAGAAAAGGTCTCTGTGTGTGTGTTTTTCCTTAAAATATTGGTTGAGTAATAAATATTTCAGAGCATTCTGTCGTATTATAGGTTGCGTTTGTTTAGAAAACTAATAGGATACGAGACATGGGCTATCTATCGACTGCAAAAGTTAAGATAGGTAGAACCGTAGAGATATGAATACAAGGAGATGGCATTAGCTATCTGATAGTGAAGCCGAAACCATAACCGATTCGCCATATTGCTTAGACCACATTGCAATATGAATGTGTTATTTTATAGTGCTAGTTCCAATTTTAAAGAAGTAATGTCGCCAAAGTTGGCGCCAAGAATAATTACTTATTTGACATAACTGTAAAATTTTTAACTGCAGAATGAATGCTGAGATTTTGTATTTGGAACTATTGCAACATATAATTGTGCATTTTTACTTTTTAATTCGTAAAATCGTGCATCTTTCGCTGCTATTTAAAAAGAGACCGACTAAATGTCCCGCCATACTTAGAACAACACAGTTATTTCATTTCGTCACAATGCTGAAGATAGCTAATGCCATCTCCTTGTATTCATATCTCTGTGAGTGGATCTCACAGAAAAAAAAATTATATGAGTTCGGAGCACCCCAACAAACTGCAAGGAATATCTCTCGTTACTTTCGTAGGCGTAAAAATCTATTGAAAATTCAGAAAAATCAGAGGGTTTTCTTCAGAAAAATGACCATTTATGAAATTATTTCATTGTAGAAACATAAATATGATATTAATCGTGGCTAGAAGAAATTGCGAGAGTTTAAAAAAATATCTTGTTTAGAACACGAAATTCATTCCATCTTGGTTTTATTCTCATCGGTGCTTGGAATCTAAGGTTCCCACAGAAAAATTAAGAGGGTGTTCAGTGTTTGTATAAATTTAAAAATAAAGTTCTACTACTTCATGTATTTGGGTGCTTCAGATCTCGAATAGAATCGAAAAAAAAATCGATAGATACTGGCCTTCTTTATAATTCGAAACAACGATAAAATTTATCTAAGGACTTGAGTAAATATGATCTAGAAGAAATTTTCTCTAAAAAAATACAATCATTCATCCCCCCCCCCTAAAAATAGTCTGTCTACCAGTGCTCTCCAATCTTTTTATCGCCTTATTTTGATTAAATTGTTTTAATTTAATTACATTTAAGCAGGCCTTCAAAATAAAATACAGGTACACAAAAAATGAATACAAAGTGATTCATCACCTTAACTCACCGTAACTAACTAATCAATGAGAACCCTGAACTTGTTTGCAACGAGGTTGGTTCCATTAAGAGACAATGACACCCGGAGTGTGTTGCTTATGTCCAGTTTATTCCGTTGTCATGTTTTGGTTGCTGCTATTGCAGAAAGGAGCCCCGCTTCTCACGAATAGGTTGTCAACAGGGATTCAAGTTTCTGCAATTTTAATTCATAATCTTGAAATGTTTGAGATTGTTTCACTTGAAAATCCTGTAACTTTGAACAGCTTTTTAGAAAAATTAATTGAGCTAAGAGACTCCGAAAATTTTAGAAGTTGTTTCTTTACAAGTTGTACTGTGAACTGACATTAAGACTGTGGCCTATAAGACTTACGGAATTGTCAGAAAAAATGCTAAGCATACGGAATTTCACGATATTTTCAAAACGGGTAACTCCTCGTCCCACTTTTGAAGGCAATTTTTGTGCTTGTGAATTTTTGCTGAAAGTTTTTTTATACAAACAGCTTTACTGTTAAGGCTGTTCTTCGAAAAAAAAGAACTCTGTTTTTAGTCTTGGTACACAAATTGAAATAAACTAATAGCACCATGGTCTCCAAAAAATTCCAGAGGGTTCTTCATAAGCTGTTTTACACACTACAATAAGCGAAAACGCTGTGGCTTTTGTGAAATTTTCAGAAAAAATTCTTAAACATGGATTTGATCTGCAAGATTTTTCGAAGAGTGACACGCTTTACGAAAATTTCCGATTATTAAGAATTTTTTCTAAAAATATTGAAACCGATACAGATTGGCCTGTCTTCGCAGTATGTAATACAGCTTGTAAAGAGACAGTTTCAAAATTTTGAAGTGCCTGGCATAATTAGTTTATTTGTAATTATGTACCAAAATCACATGATTTTTTCGAATAACACCGTTAATGTCAGTCCAGAGTGCATAGGGTGAAGATGCATTATTAATTTTTTCGAGTGTTTAGCATACTTAATTTATTTTTAGAGCTGTTCAAAACTCCTCTGACGAAGATCGCTCTACAGGTAGAACACCCTCAATAAACAATAAACTAATTTAAAACAATTACAAGATTTCTTCTGATACAAAGCTATAAAGCAGTCAGCAGAAACCCGACGAAGTAAAAACCCGAGCGAAATACAATACAGTAAATACAATAGAAATAATTTAATGTTCATTGGGCGGCTTGGTACTATTTGATCCGCGGACCGGGGGTTGGGGACCACTGGTCCAGAGCACCCACGAAAAATTTTATAAAATCGGTGCCTCCGGTTCCGATTACCAACGGGTGATGATGCATTCAGTGGTGGTAGTTAGCACGGCACGACAATTCTGATTTAATCTAGAATTGAATTAGATTTGTTTAACTGGATATAACTACATAGTACATATCTGTATGTGTAAAACACACATAACAAAAAATGCCCCCTTATTTGTAGATATCGTATAAATAAAAACTAAAATTTGTGTGTTTCTTTGTTTGTCCATGTTCCACACAAATCTACACTGTCAGGCCGATCGGCTTGAAATTTTGCACAAATACATAAAAAGATACACAAAATGTTTTTCAGTCTATAACCGTATGTTTCGTTAGAGAAAAACCCCGATCTCGGTTCAACCTATAACCATTTATTTGGTTAGAGAAAAAACCTAAATCCTGGTTCAATGTTTCACTACAGAACAGTACTTGAGGAAATACCGTGAAAAAGGTGAAATTCAGCACCACAATTTTTCAAATATTGGTTGCAGCTAACTTTGAAGCGGTATTTCGATGAAATGTTAAAATAAATTCTTAACAGTGTACTTAAAAAAATCTAAAAATCCACTCGTTCCCCAATTTGTAGCAATTTTTCGGTATGTTTAGCTTCTTTATGTGAACCGAGTGTACACAAAAATTCAGTATCGTAAGTGAACCTGTCACATGCAACTTTCAGAAAAAATTCTAAGAATGTCGTTGTTGAGCTGAAGCGTTATTCGTTTAGAGAGCCATTATAGAATTCCTTACGTTTCATGATATTTTTCCGCATGCTTCTTAACTCTTACACGTGTAGTGCATGCAGTCGTTCATGTTACAGCTTTCAAGGAAACACTCTGAATTTTTAGAATATCTGTCAGAATAGGACTTTTTTTTAAAAGCTGTTAAAAATTTTTCATGATTTCTTAAGGCTGTCCTTTTTGGGAAATCATGCAACTTGTGAACAACTTCTTAAAGAATTTAATAGCACTAGAGACTCAGGAAAATTTAGAATGCCTCTATACAAGCTGTACGTGAACTTCAACAAACAATGAACCTATAGGAGTTACGAAAGAGCGAGAGAAAAATGCTAAACATACGGAATTATGGAGTATTTCCTAGGTAATTCTTCCGGCTCATTTTTGAAAGCAATTTTTATGCTTATGAATTTTTACTTTCCGAACATGTACCATATAAGGAAAGTATTGTAATCATGAAAAAATTCAACTTTGGGATTATGGTGTATTTAACGTTCTGAGACTTCTGGCGTCTTTTGAATTCATTTTTACTTGATGTATGTATGTATGTGTGTGTATGTGTGTTTGTATGCATGTGAGTGAACACGATAACTCCTAAAGGGTGCGTTCAATTGAGCTCAAATTTGGCCTATATGTTATAAACCACCGTCGGAAGACCGGTATTGATTTTGGTGTGCATAGGACATATTTTTTTCTACAGGGCTACGAAAAAGATTTCTTTTAGATTATGGCCTTTGGACGGAAATTCTTGGAAGTGCGCTAGCGTTTAAACGGTACATTCGATTCAGCTCATATTTGTTATATATGTTATAGACCGTCTTCGAAAGCCCGGTATTGATTTCGGTGTATATATAAGGCTTGCATTTTTTTTTTTTTTTTTTTTTAAATCAGGGATACGAAAAAGATTTCTTTTACATTATGGCCAATGGACGGAAATTCTTGAAAGTGCGCTAGCGTCTAAACGGTGCATTCGATTGAGCACTAATTGGGCATGCATATAAAAGGTCATGGGCACACAATCTGCATAGATTTTGCTGTGTGTACAGTTGACAGTTTGTTCACGGGATTTCAAAAAGTAATTTTCATACGTTACGGACTATGGACACAAATCATTTAAAATGAACTAGTGTCTAAATGGTACATTCGAAGAAGTTCAAATTGTGCATGCATATTATAGGTCATCGTCACACATCATGTCTAGATTTTGCTGTATATAGGACTTGTAGTTTTTTGACAGGGCAACAAATGAGTGTTCTTTTACATTATAACCTATGGACGGAAATTCTTCAAAGTGCGCTAGTGTCTACAAGGTGCATTCAATTGAGCTCAAATTGGGTGTGCATATACAGATCGCGGTCTCATAACCTGCATAGATTTTGGTGTGTGTAGAGCGGAAAGTTTGTTCACAGGCTTGCAAAAAGTAATTCTTATATATTACTGTTTAAGGACGCAAATCAGTTACAGTAAGCTAGTATCTAAATGGTACATTCGATTGACATCAAATATCCAATTACGTACGCATATTATAGGTCACTGACTTACATATTGCATAAATTTTGGCGAGTGTACGACGTAAAGTTTTTACAGGGCTACAAAAAGGTATTCTTACACATTGCGGCCTATACACTCAAATCATTTTTAAATGCACTAGTTCCTGAACACTAGATCCGATTGAGTTAAATGAAATTTATTTAAACGCTTGGTAAATATCAAGTGTTCGGAAAGTGAAGTGGAGTCACTCCAGATTTTTTCTGAAAGTTGCATGAGACATATAGCTTTACTGTTGTTATTAGTCCACAGTGTATAGGGTGAAGAAGCATTATTAATTTTTTCGAATGTTTAACATTATTGGTTAGTTTTTAAAGCTTTTCAAAAGTCCTGTAACGAGGATCGCTCTTCAGGTAGAACACCCTTAAAGGTGTAGGTCGAAGAAAAAAAAAACTCTGTTTTTAGTCTTAGTACACAAATTGTAATAAACTAATGGCACCATGGTCTCTAAAAAATTCCAGAAGGTTCTTCATAAGCTGCTTTACACACTGCAATAAGCGAAAAAGCTGTGGCTTTTGTGAAATTTTCAGAAAAAATTCTTAAACAAGGATGTGAGCAGCAAGATTTTTCAAAGAGTGACACGTTTTGCGAAAATTTTCGATTTTTAAGAATTTTTTCTAAAAGTTTTGAAACTGATACAGATTTGTCGTTTATTTCAGTATGTAGTACAGCTTGTAAAGAGACAGTTTCAAAATGCTGAAGTGCCTGGCATAATTAGTTTATTTGTACTTATGTACCAAAATCACATTTTTTTCGAACAACACCGTTAAAGGAACAACCTTATGTACTCTGTTGCTAAAGAATTTTAGAAACACCCTCAACTTTAGGTTTAGTTACGTTTTACTTTTTACATGGCATAAGATTCACGTTCTCACCAAGTAATATCTACTTTCCCGGAGTTACAAACCACCGCCGAAACATGCTGTACAACCATTAGCTCTTGGCAAAGGTCCATATCACGCGCCCTGGGCTTCGCAATTACTGCCAAAGGCTTCCTTCTCCAAACCATTGGATCAGACATCCACAAAAACGCCAGTTTTGTTTGGTACATTTTCCCCTCGTCCGAACGTTTCCTCCAGCCGCAAAACTCAACTTTTCCTTCCAGAATAACGAAAATTCTGTGCCGATATTTCATTCACCGTAAAATACCCGCCCATCCACCTCCTTTTCCACCACCAAAGTTCTCCGCGGGGCCACTCAAACGAAACAAATCGTGCGCAAGCGGCACGAAGAGAAAATCTTTTGATGAATGGCAGGAGTTTTCTTTTATTTTTGCTCTCCGACTGGGAAACCGCTCCATGGAAGAGCCACGCAGAGAGGTTATTTCTTCCCATTGAATGGCAACGGTAGGGAGTGCTGTGCGAACGACCATTCGGAGTGTGGAGGAGGGAGTATCTTTTGCAATGAAAATGCATTGGAAATAATAACGGGATAAAGAAATATCCTCCAGCTACTTTAGCACGATTGATTGGAGAAGACCGCATCTTAATTTTGTTCTAGAATAAAATGAATAGTCATCCAACTGTCAATTTAAAAAAAAAGAAATTGGGAGACTAAGCATCTTTCAAATTACAACATGTACAGAGCTTTTCTTCTTATTATAAGTTTTACGGCGGAATTACAGTAAAATATTTATCTGCGAGCCTTTAAGCTGTCGTGTTTTCGCTGTACGTTCAAGGTTCGTATAAATTACACATTTCAAAGAATTTCCCCATGATCCGCAGAAAACCAACGCACATTCAGATGTCATTGCACAATCAGTGTAGTTCAGAGCACAATCAGTGTAGTTCAAATCACATCCGCACAAGAAAAGAACGAACCTTTCATGCTGTCGTCCAAATCTGAACAACTAGACATCAAAGCACTTGTTGAAAAAAAACGACTGAGATGGATCGTGGGCTGGTGTGCGCGCGTATCTCCAAAACCCCATGCTACTAATGTAGAAAATACGTTGCTCACACACAAACGTTCGTCTATCGGTTTTCCAAGTCTGTACCCACTATGGATGGACGTTAGACCTTACGACAGGGGAGTAGCTACAAAAAGGTATTCTTACACATTGCGGCCTATACACTCAAATCATTTTTAGATGCACTAGTTCCGGGGAATATTTCGGGGCCTGGAAAATATTTCGGGGATGGGGTGATATGAAATGCCTTGATTAAATAAAAGGGGGTTTTGTATGGCATTAAACTTACGCTAACTAATCCGAAAATGTCTGGGAGGGGGAAGGGATATATCCCGATGACCCCTGGCTACGCCCTTGACATGAGAGACGAGTAATGAACTCGGTCTTGTGTCTCATTTCGTCTCGCATCTTCAGGTCTCATATAGCAGTATTAATCGGTCTTACATACTGTCTGACACGAAAATGGCTTCATTTTTACTTCCTTTGGTTGAAGTAAAAGAAGTATAATAAAGTCAGCCCACGTTTACAGCAACTAATTAGTTCTAGACTCAGTCGCAATAGGTGAATTGAATTTCCGCGAAGTCAGACTTTTCAACAGTTTAGTTAACAATCATAAAACCTATTAACTACCTAAATACGTTTTTTAATATTATTAGATTCTATAGACGTGAAATCTAACACCCTTTAATCACCATTACACTCACATTACCTAATATATTGGACAAAAAACAAGGGAAGAAGAAGACGTGTTAGATAATAGAAATATCATAATGTTATTTTAGATTTATCTAAGCACAAAATATGTTCTACACACAAACAATAACCTATGAAAACAGTGCAGTTTTGTTTCCATTGTAATCCATAGGTGTACAATTGGCTCGATTGAACCGAACGCTTGTTGCTTTCTTTTCGTTGTCTCGATTAACATTTAAAAATATATGTAAAAAAAAAACCCACAAAGATCGAAAGCCGAAAATTGAAGTGATGAGAAACAACTAGATAAACCTCGGTATTCACAGGTTTTGAGGAAAATATCCATTTTAACGACCATCCCTGAAATTGTGAGTTTTTGTGGACGTTTGTAGCGAAGGTTACTTTAGCTGGTTGCTGCTATTTTTTTCCATTACCATTCAACAGTGTAAATGCTATTAAATTAAGGAAAAATCACAAAAACATTTCGTATGAAGGTGAAATATGTTGTTTAACAAATGTTGCTGCGTAAATGTACAATATACAAATTAGTGGCATTGCAGCCAGAATAAGTAATTTGCTAAGAGCATAAAACTGTAACAATCTTTGCTGTGGTTCTAAGGCAACAAATTTGGGATAGCCAATTTGTAACAATGATCTCCAGGCAACATTTGCCAGAAGAACTGTGATCGAGAGGAAGACCAGAGACAGGAGAAAGGCAGGCACACAGTGGCCAGATGGTTAATGTCAATCCTTCCATTGTTGACAGGCTTTGGCGATAATTTATTACAAAAGATTCGTCATCCAGGAGATTCTGCCAAAAAAGGCCAACTGATACGACCAGCGCTGATGACCCATATTTTACGAAGGAATAGAACAGCAACTTCAACTCAACTCATCCTCTCTTGCTGCAGCCACTGAAAGATTAATGTCAACGTCAACCGTGCGTAGAATGTTTCACGAAGGCGGTCTCTATGCGAAGCGACCAGCCATTCGCGTGCACTCACGTTACGTCACAGTCGAGAGCGTTTGAGGTAGGCACATCTACAGGTCCACTAAATGGTTAATCAATCAGTGCAGGGCTGTTCTGTTTACGGATAAGTCCGCGTTTAGCCTCCAAAGCAAGAGTTGGAGTTCTTTGATTTGGATAAAACCTGGAATTTGTTATCGTCAATCAAACATCTATGAAAGAGATGCATACGCAGAAGGAAGTATCTCAGGGATATCTTAGGGTACAATCTCTTTGGATGGACGCACAGTATTCTTTCCATGTGGAATCTTGAATGCTCAGATCTACAGAAATGACGTCCTTGATGCTCATGTACTCCCTTATGCTGGGGCAATAGGGATGATTTCCTGCTTCAAGATGACAGTGCTAAAAAGTGGATATGGGGGACTTTGGACTCTATTGAATGGCTCCTCTTTAATTTCGGAACGACATTTGAGTTATTTGGAATTTAAGTCTGCCGGGAAGGATCTTCATCTAATCAAATACGAAACTGTGCCTTTAAAAAATTGTAAATTTTCAGAATTTACTGTAGGGAGAACTAAGTCTTCACTCTCAAAAATTATTTCTTCCATTCACGGAAATTTTGAGGCAATCAGTGTTACCGGAATATCTCCGTTATTCGACGAATATCCGTTTCTTTTTCTCCTGTCAACTGGAGAAACTCCTTTAGGATTAACGAAATTTTTCCCTCTCCTTCAGATTTCGGGAAGAATTCGATGAAATATTACGTTTCCAAGGAGTACGGAAATTATTCCTTGAAAAATGAGGAATAATTTAGTGTATAAAGAGGCACTCTCAAAATTTATTTTTTCAATTCACGGAAATTTTTCTGGCAGCACTGCTGCCGGAATATCTCCGTTATTCGACAAATATCTGGGTTTTTTTCTCCTGTCAACTGAAGAAAATTCTCCAGATTCAACGAATTTTTTTCCACTTCTTCAGAGATTTCGAGAAGAAGATTTCACGGAAATATTACGTTTCTAAGGAGTACGGAAATTATTCGCTGAAAAATGAGGGATAAATTAGTGTATAAAGACGAAATTTTCCTGAGAGTGATCGCAAGCCTTCCCCCTCTACCCCTTGAGATCCCTTTAAATTCATTCCACCATGAGTAACTCTAGCTTTGTTGACACAGAATAAGTCCCCTTCATGTTAGTACGATCGCATTTGTTGACAACAAGTTAAAAACACTTGTTGATCGAGCGACTCTCCCTACCTGCGCGCAAACTCTCGGAAAGGTAACCCACAACACCTCTAAAATCTTTCCTCCACCCACTCCTTAAAAATCCGAACGATCTCCACTTTTCTCACGACACGGAATAAATTCTCGACCCTCCCCTTTTCCTCTCTGCTGCTCTCCCCCCTCCTCTCACTATTTATTAATTCCCCGTGACGCCCCTGTCCCCAGCCCCCGCGTATATATCTGTTGCCACGACACGCTTCTCCATGCAGACGATCTCTCCCTCCCACCACGCACCCCCGGCTCTCTCTCTCTCTCACCCCCTGTCGTTGCTAAAAGGGGACTCGGAACATCGATCTCAGTTTTCCCCCGCTTCCCTTCTCCTCCTCCTCCTTCCGCCCGCGCCCTCTCTCTCTCCCACTTCTAATCTTCTGCCGGACTTCTCTCTTCCTTTCTCTCCATTCGATTCGTTCGCTCTGTCTATCTTCCTCTCCTCTTTCCTTCCTTCCCCTTCGGAGAGAGCGTTCCGTTTTTGCTTTCTCTCCCTTCAGGGGTTGTCAGGGTCGAGGACGCAGCCGATTTTTGTGCTCGCTTCGAACTTTTATTTCTTGTTTTTTTTTTCTTTTCCATTCCACCCCCCTACCACCACCCCTTCTATTTCGTCGTTTGTGTGTGACGGAGTTCTTTATATATATATATATATATATTATATATATATATATATATATATATATAAATTATTTTTATTTTTTTACTTATTCCAGACTTCTCCTCTTTTAAGTGCAGATGGGAATAATTGTGAAAGAATTTTTGTTCGATTTCTGAATGCTTGTGCTTCGGAGAGAGAGTTGAAGTGAAGGAATGGGGAGGCGGAGTGTCGGGGGGTGGATGCGGGTGCAGGAGCAGAAGAAGAAGAAGAATACGAAAGAAAAGGGGGGAAAAAAGAAAACAAACGCAGAAGAGAAAAGCCAAACAAAGGATTGTTTACGTTTCCAGCTTGAATGGCAGCGAGTTGAACAGCATGCTGGCTTCAGTGCATGGAAATGAGACATTCTTCTTTTTTTTTCCGTTTCAGTCTCAGTTATGGCTTCTCTAACGGTTTCGTAAGTCTTAATTAATCCGGAGTATCTCGTAAAAAATACAGGGCCCGTGAAAATATTTAACTTCGCGAGGTGTTTATTCAGATATTTTTGGTGCATTCGTCATTGGAAGGTTCATCAACAGAAAATACACTTCCACCAACGAAATAGAAGTCACGCCAGCTTATCATCTGTAAAGTAGTAATCACCTACGAAATTAATAACATTTGAAAAAACTTTGTTTCTGTATTCAATATGGACCATATCCTACTGAAAACGTGATAACCTAATAAATATTGTAAACTAGACAGGTTTTCAAATTTCTAAATATTTTCTCTACTGCAATGCATCTGCTTTTTGTATCAGGAAATAGTTAGTCTAACTTTAAACTGTTTTCTCTTGACCGTATAATAGATTTCAGTACTAGATATTATTTGCATGTGCGTTTGCAGTTTTTAGGAATTTGGTATTTATAACAATGTGGTGTATTTATACATTGTTCGCTAGAACAATATAGCATCTTCATCAGAAAACAGACTGCTGGTATCTGAAACTGAGTCTGAATTTTGCACAATGGGAGATAACTTTGAGTTTCAAAACATTAAAAAGGCTAAATAACTTTCAGAAGGCATAAGAAATGTAAGTCATTAAATTTTAGGCTAGAAGACTGAAGATTTGAAGCACATAGACTGGAATGGGCGAGATCTGGTAGGAAGAAAAAGCAATTTATTAGTGTGAATGAAAAAATCTAGATTTCTGACTTACCACCTAAGACCATCGTGTATGGTATACGCGTACGGTAAATCCGTGATTCCGAAAGTCCACTTGGCGATCTCTAGCAGTTCCTGAGGATGCCAATACTCGGAAACATCACATCTATTGGTGACTATCTAAATTGTGTCTAAAAGGAAGAGTGGCAAACAAACAAAACTCTCATTGATAGATACTCGCCGTCTTCTTCAACAGTGCTTTAAAGACAATTGCAGAGTATGCAACTATTATCATCATTCATGTTAGTATTTTTTGTATGCAGTTGTATAAATGGTGTTTATCGGTAGGACTAATTCATATAATTTAATGCAACAGTTGGACTTTTTACATTCCATTGGCTATTCGACTTTCGATGTTTTGTCGGTATTAGTAATCTAGATTCTTCTTTATATTCAGTTTAAAGGAAAGCTTCTTAATTTGTCTAAGTTAAATAAAATAAACCTAACCGTTATAAAATCCATAAACGTATGCCTTGAAAACAGATGGCGGCATTTAATGCATAAGTAACGACCGGGATTTAATGTTGGTTTGTCTTGTTTGGCACCGCTATCCTTTGAGTTCTATTTTAAAGGTTCCTAACCTCAATTTTGGGATAAACTTTGAAAGCTTTCCATATATAGCATTTTTATAAGAGATCTTAAAAAAATAGTTTAAATTGAGAAATAACATTTTAAAAACGAAATAAATAACTACAAGCTGTTTATTTTTCCCTTTCAGAAGACTAATCTACACAGAGGTAGTAATAAAAAGAGAAGAAAAAACATTGTATTTTGCTTGCATGATTGATTTAGATATATCTCTTGCAGAGTTCGTATTTTGCAGTAGAATATAAATAAAATTACTGTAGGAGGGAGCATGTTTTACACGTGATTTTTGCAAGAGTTTATCTGCTACAGAAAATAATTGAGACAGGAAATGTTCTCCCAAATCTCCCCTTTTCCAGCAACCTAATGCAACTGGAAGAGAAACAAGAATTACAATGTGGCAATACACTGTTCTGTTCATAATCACGCCTTTAAAACTCTTTTCCCTGCGAAAGAATATAGCTTAAGAAGAAAAAAGAGTTGCAGCAGACGTTCATATTCATCTCTTTAACACATCTTTCCCTACAACAGAATGTACATTGGAAACAGGGTCGTAACCATGATTTTTTTCTGCGGAGAGAGGGATATGAAATATAGTCGTGCACAAAAGAGCGAAATTTCTGTACGTCGTATGGAAATACCTAAAATCTTATGTTAATTAATGCGGTTATTTATTTTATTAGTTTTTTTTTTTTTTTTTTTTTTTTTTGGCAGTTGGATATATCGTTGCGTTGTATCATGTTCGTCCATTTAAAATTCCTTTCCCTACAACAGGACGTAATCGGGGAGAAACAAGAATTGTTTAAGACGCTCGTGTTCGCCCTTTAAAACTCCTAAACTCCTTTTCCTGCAACAAAACTTAACTTTTGGTGAATCAAGAATTGCTCAAGATGCTCCTGTTCGCCCTTTAAAACTCCTTTCCCTGCAACAGACCTTAGATTGGGAAGAAACAAGAATTGCTATAGATGCTCGTGTTCGCCCCTGTGAAACTTCTTCCCCTGCAACAGAACTGAGCTTGGGGAAAAACAAGAATTTCTCAAGACGCTCGTATTCATCCCTTTAAAACTCCTTTTCCTGCAACAGAACTTAGCTTGGGGAGAAACAAGAATTGTCCAAGAGGCTCGTGTTCGCCCCTTTAAAACTCATTTCCTTGCAACAGAATATACCTTGGAAAGAAACAAAAATTCCATCAGACAGATCATGTTTACGCTTACTTAGATTCTTCTTGTGCAGCATACAATATTTAGAGGTTGAATTGTGAATAAATAAAGAATATGTTCCTTCAGCTGTAATCAGTTGGTAGTTAATATTTAGTAGTATTCAAAAGTATAAATAAAATATAAATAAATTTACCAATAATTTAAAATGTGAATTTTTACAATGTTCTTGCAACGAAACGTCATATAAAAATTAGCCTAAAATTTAACCAGAATTAGTGAAAATTATATAAAACCATCAGTACCACAAATTTTAACGGCATAATTCAGGTTACTTTATTGATAACTATTCATAATTACATATTTCGTTTAGAATATTGTAAAATATACATATGTATATATATATATATATATAAATATATTAGTTAAAATTATAGTATTTCTTTTTCTATACAAATATATTAAAGCAAGCCTACTTTGACCATCAAATAAAGAAAAATATCCCCATGCATGGCAGCAAGCAATTACTCGTTTTGAAGGAATTTTTAATGACGGTACCGATTAAATGGTCTGATCAACAGTGCAGAATCTAGTCATGATGAATGTGTTTGATCGAATAATCAGATAGATTATTTCACTAAAAGTTTTTTATTCACTTTTTAGCCTTTGTCTAGAATACTTTTCTTCAAAGTATACACTTAACTCAAACTTTGAAACAACATTTGGAGATTAAAACATAACACATGACAGCTATTTCATCAGTGAAAAATGTACACACACACACGCACACACACACACACACACACACACACACACACACACACACACACACACACACACACACACACACGCACACACACATATATATATATATATATATATATATATATATATATAAAAGGGTATGCATATAAGAAACCTTAAAAATTAACAGATTTATTTACAAGCTGTGTCATTCATTCTTGCAATTAATAAATATTATAGGACTCGTAATATTTCGTGAAAGGTAGTTTTTATGTAGAGATAGAGAAAGTAGTTGAGCAGGAAACTTTTTGAAAGTCTTGTCTGTTTAAGAATTTGTGTCGGTATTTTACTAGTCCCATATGAATGCCATTTGTAAAAGTTCACAGTGTAGTTTGTAGGGAGAATGAATCTTAAAATTTTCACAGACTCTTGAATAATTCTTTTTTTTTTTGAACTATTCCTAAGCTGCATGGTTTTTCTTTTTATTAACGGCTTCGATTTTCTCCTTCAGAAAAGCAGTTGAATGCAAACAACAAATGATTTAAATGGCATGATTTGTACTTTATCTAGAAGAGGACTAATTTTATCATTTAATGCAGGTATCTAAGTGTATTTATTATTTAGTTTAAGAATTTTTTAACTAAGCTAAATTAAGAAAACATTATTTATTTTAAAATGTTTACCTCGCAACCGTCTTCAGCAAAGAAAATTAGAATATTTCACCTTCTTCATACTGAAAACGTCTTAAATTTCCATGTTATTCAATAGGAGTGATTATAAAAATTTCTGCCGAGAAAAAAAAATAAAATCAATGTTTTTGAACTTGTGCAGTCAAAAAATATTTATTTAGGCTCATAATTAACTTTAATTTTAAACTTCTATGTTTGGTTAGGCAACTATATTGACTTATTTTCATCAAGTTTTGTGGAATTTAATTAAAATCTCTTTCATTTACAAACAAAACTTTAAACTAAAAACAAATTTATTAAGTAAATGTTTAAATTTCTTCATGGATATACATTCTATATCTACAAAAAAAAGTTACATCAATTTCTCATAACTGATAAATTTTTTTGTAAAAATTTCTAGTGCTTTTTAATACACAGGATGATCCAAAATGTTTGTTTTTCCTTTCTGTGTGTGTTATTCAACTTGTTGTTATTCTGCCTCTAAAACACTCTTGTAATTAAAATATCACTTCAAAGCTCTGCGCCTTTTTATTTAGAGATTCGAAAATTGTGCAATTTCCAGTCTGCCATGACTTTTGGCTGTGGAATGCATAGACCCAACTTATTTCTAAGAAAATACAGCACATCTTTAAGTCAAGGCTGAAATCTCTCCAGAAAACAACTCTTTCGGCTTAATGGACGGCTGGCGTAAAGATGCAAGAGCACTTCCTATGTACAATCAATGGCTGAATTCCAGAAAACTGCCTTTCCAAAGACATGTACCCGAGAGCCGGGTTTCCTCTTTATTTACACGGTAGACAGGGCATCCGGCTCTGGGTATCCTAGCGACGGGATTTACAGGCTGACACGACTTTCATCTAACCAGTGGATAGATAGTTTGAAATCTCAAGGTGATGCAACCTCAAGGCGCTTAGCGTCTCTCGGATACGTGACAGTCTGATCAAGTCGTATCAGGGAGGCTTTTTTACTCCCGAGAATTTCTTTTACTGGAAGAAGAGTAAAAATATTCTCCGGTGAAAGTTTTTGGTTTATTTTTCCTATGGTTCAAGTCATATAACGTATTAGTTCTCAATATAATAAAACCTGTTAAAGTGAACATTAAAAACTGATTAATTATGTAAGTACTAGTTATAGTGTTAAATAAGAGTGAAATTGAAAAGTTCGTTTTAAGAAATGTTCATTGCATTAAAACGATTTGGAGTTACACGGCTGTGCTGCGTTTCTAAGGTGCTTTAAGATAACGGCTTATAACGTTATTGTTTAATTTGTAAAAGGTTCGATCAATTTCATTTTTATAAAGTAATAAATATTTATTATGGAAAAACCTCTAGTTACAGAATAAGCAACTCTCAAAAAATTTATATTAATATGCTGCTTTTCAATAGACTCATATAAATTCAACTCCAGCTAGGAAAATCCAATAAAGAAACGACTTAAAATTGCTAAAATTAAAACATTCAAACAATGGGGTCAGGTGGAGGGAACATGGGGGTGTATTGAGCAATACCTGAAGGGATGTGTGCGGCGGGAAGCCGGTTTTGAACCCGTGAAATCCGTGTGGTAGATTGCGGCGTTTTCCAGACGAGCCAAAAAGTACCCATTTGATCGGCCGTCGTTTGCCAAGGTGTTGTGTATGCGGAGGCGATCTCGTACCTTGAAATTTTCAAACGCAATTGCTACTTACAAAAAGTAGTAGTAAAATTTTGAGAACTTTTGTACATTTTGCCAATAGAGCCTGCGATCTATACAAGTGTTTCTCAAACTTTTTACATATGCATATGTACCGACCGACAAAAAAAAAAAGGAAAAATATTTCGCGAACCAAAATAATAATTATATTATAAATATGTATTTTATTTATTAAACCAAATTTTATACAAATAACATTTTTAGTTAATACGATACTTGCTGTTGCTTATATTTTTAAAATTTTGATATGGGTGGGCCGGTGGTAAAGTCTCATGGACCAGTGGTCGGGAAAAAATGAATATCAAACCAAGAATGCTTAATAATGCAGTCCCGTAGATTGCAGTAAGTAATGATAAATTAAAAATGAAGAGAAATTTAATAAAAATTCATATTTGGGATCAACAATCGTTTCATGAGGTCAAAGTAATATAACATCATTGAAAATTAATAAATCTATGCATATATAAATACGCTAAGGAAAACCTTTGTGTCCCTTTTGCAGCACATTGCGTGAACGGATGAGAGCGAAATTTGGCACAGTTAAAGTTTGTATGGATGTGGTTGTGCCTTGTGCGAATGTTAAAATTTTTATGTAATATGCTATTGCACCGTAAAAAATTAGAGAAGTAATTTGGCACGCAGTATTTAGCGCCAATTCGGGCGATGATTCCATTGTTGTGACAATTTTGAAATAATAACAGTAAGTTTCGGCAGTACTATAGGGTTATAGTATTACAACAAAATTTGCAAAAAGTGAAATTATTCCCTATTTTGGTGAAACGCCAGTGACTAAAATGTGCTTTAGCCCTGTGCTTTGAGACTTTTTTTAGAAGTTCGATAAGTGTGCGAAGTCTTGTAAATTTCATGTTTTAAAGCTGTGGAAAAACGAAGCGAACAGGGTAGGTTGCAATCCAAGAGACACTCCTCAGAGACGCGCGAATTCGACAATTTCTTCACTATCTCCCTCCACGCAGTATGCTAAAGCAAATTTTATCCAAAAATATTATTGAAGAAATACCTCTGCAATTAATAGGGAATGAAAGTAATATTATTAATGAAGTGTATGGAAATATTTCCGATAACATATTGAATTCAGTTAAAATAGAACCTAAAAATGATGATTGAACTTTAATTAATGCTGACTTAATCGAGTATCTGAGGAATAGAGAACATATCACCATATACACTATAAAATAATTTGCTATGGTGACAATGAAATCTATAACTATCCAGTAGAGTTTTTGAATTATTTGACAATGAGTGGTTTGGGTTTTTTTCGGTTAGCCGGGAGCAAGTGAAAAATTGCCAAATAATTGTGATCTGTGCCAAATGCTTACAAACCTAAAGGAATTGCCAGTGCATAGTTATTTATCCCTTTCCATATTTTGGAAGTTTAATTTAATTTCGTATTTTAATTTAATTCCACAGGTTTTCCCCCAAATCCACATTATGTAACCAATAAGCATACAAACTTCTTTTTCGTATATTGATATTTTTGTATATACTTATTTCTGTACATAAATACTATTTTGTATACGGATTAAAATTTCCGGCTGTTTGGGGAACAACAGTGTTTCCGAAGTAGTCTTTAAACGTTTCCCAGAAAAAAGAGTTGGCGGGATTTGCGCCTGGCTGACAGAAAAATACCATAGTTTGCCACCACCGCATAAGTTAGTATTGAAAGTCAATTGCTTGCATCGCTATACTAATCAGAAACTTAAATACAAAGGAAGCATTAGTCAATGGTACAAGAATGCGCATCAAGTTTATATATCGTAATGCTACTGATTGCGAAGTTTGAACTGGAATCGCAGGCAATAAAAGAATTTTAATTCCATTTATAAAATATTCCGGTACTATTTTAGCACATACTTCCAAAATACTCAATTTCCAAATATACCTGCATTTGCGATGACAGTAAATAAATCTCAAGGACAATCATTCGATAAAAGTGCAAATTTATTGAGGCAGCAAGTTTTTATAAATGGTAAGTGGTACGCCTCAGGAAGTAGACTTCAGTCATTCGACGGTTTGAGATTTTATAACTCCGAACATAATGGGTGTTTAGCTCTAGGATGAATTTTCGGAGTAGGCCACTAGACGTTTTAGATTAGCCTAAATTGTCCAAAACGCAAACTGAATGTGTAAAATCTTACGGGAAGGTGTGAAATTCAAGGTCAATAGAGGGAGATGACTTTTATGACCCACTTTCTGGAGCTGCCTTTGCATTTAGCAAAATATGATAGAGTCTTTACAAAAACACTGTTTTCGCCACACCACAGAAAAGTGTGGTGGTTGTAAAGTGAAATTGTATAAAAGTGGTCACTTTAGTGTGGGTTCCACTTTATATGGAATCTTGAGGCATACTTTTTGACAGAAGAACTTTATTCACGCTCAAATAAAAAAAAAATTAATGCTTATGCTTGAATTTCGACCACTAGCAGACAACTATAGTAAATATGATTATTGTAAATTTTAATGCGAAAATGCTTATGCAAGCTAATTGAGAAAAGATTTAATGTGAATTAGCCCAGGCAACAAGAATGGTGATAGATCCCCTGGAAAGTAAATTCGAGTTTTTTTCCTACATTCAATTCCAAAAAATAAAATTTTAACAATTTTTTAATGTATTTAATTGATAACCCTTTTTCTCTTTTCTTTAATGAAAGAAATATGAAAATGAGGAAAGCTGGCCGCCCTACTTCCTTGCAGAAAAAATTTTAAAATGTTCTGAAATGGATTTTCAGGAGTTTGTGTTCAAGAATTTTATAAATAACTCTCTCTCTCTCTCTCTTTATTTATTTATTTATTTATTTTTAGATTAAGCGGGCATAAAAAAGAATATTTTGCACCCCAACCTCGATCTGTTATAAACAGTGACGTTTATAGAATATTTTTTCGGTGGTGTTAATTTTTTAAAAAGCTAATTTGTCCTAAATAGCAATAAAGCAATATGTCACCCAAAAGCAATGTAATTTTGGGAGGAGAGCATACGAGAAATCATTACTGACTGGTCCCATACAAATGAGTGAACGACAAGCGATGACTGAATAAAAGGGAAGTGGGCCCTGTCTCTCCCCCTTCTCCCCGTAATTGTTCATAGTAAAAATTTGTAAAAAAGAATTCTGAATTTTTTAGAATTTGACATAATTTTTCTGTATTCAAAACAGCTTGAAAGTTATGTGTGTGAAACGTATCAGTTTTTCAAGAACAGTCAGGAGTTAGAGGTAAATTTCTAGAGATTATACATTTTCTTTTGGATATTTTTAGATTTTTTTACAACAAAATTCTTCTCAAAATAACAAATGCAGGTTATTTCTCTCTCAGCCATCTCCTTTTGGCCGTAAAAGAACCTGTTCCGAGGACACCTCTCCTGTTGGCTGAAAAAGAATCAGTTCTTTGATCACGGCTGGAGAGCTGGAACACCTAGTTCAGCGTTCTTTCGCGGAACGGGGAAAGAACGGTGAGCTAGGTGTTTTTTCGAGGAACGGAGAAAGCTTCGGAGGTGTTCTTTTGGGAACGGAGTAAACGAAGTGTTCTCTGGTGAACGGGGTGAAAGGTGTTCTTTTGATCTGTTCTTTTGCTTTAATTCCGTTCTGAGCTGAATACAGGGTCCAAGCTGTAGACTTGGAGTCAGAAGTCAGGCCGTACTTAGAGAGGGGGTGGGTCCTATGGGTTTGGACGTCTCTCCCTCGACGTTATTACATTATATGTATATGGTGTATTTATACAGGGACGTATCCAGATTTTTTTTTTTGGGGGGGGGGATGGTGAGGGGTATGAATTGCAGTGATGTATAAATGAACGAAATGTTTTCGCAATAGTTAAAAAAAATTAAAAATCTTGCTACATAAGTTGAAAATTGGGTGTGGGGGATATATCCTGAAATTTTTGTCTGGGTATGGCCTAGGTCTGAAGCCATTTAAGCTGGATTTTTGGAGCCATGCAATTTTATATGCCAAAGTCTTATTCATTTTCTTAAATCGGAGTCGGAGCAATACTGAGCCTGATACTTACAGCTTTTTAAACGGAATGTCTTTAATTTTTAAGCTGGAGCATGTACTTTTAAAGTTGAAACTGTACATTTTTTTTCTTTTTTAAGCTCTAAGAGCGTATCGACTATTTTGTGTGCTCCCCCATTGGAAATGGGCAGGTCCACGCCGTGTATTTTTAACCTGAAGGCAACACAAGATTTTTTTTTTTTTTTTTTTTTAACTTGAGATGGACTTATTTAATATTTTGAATTAGAGCTAAAAATGTTTGTCGTTGGTACAAAAGCCATATCTTTTAAGCTGGAGCCCGATACATATATTTTTATTTGTAGTTGTAGCCAAAGAAGGATTTTTTTTTTTTTAAACCCGAGCCAGATCCATAACCTCTTGGAGCTAGACCTGGAACAATATATATATTTTTAAGAGGCGGAGCGAACGGTGAAAAAGGCTGAATTTTTCAGCAAACGACTTCATCATTATTATTTTGTTAACAACATTTTAAATTGGGGGGGGGGGCAGACTTTCTGATTCACCCCTTAGGTACGGTCTTGCATGAGTGCTTAGATAGGGGACAAGGGGTCAGGGCCGTATCCAGGAAAAATTTATCCAGACAAAAATTTCGGAGGGGGACCAAACAAAAGAAAAAGGCTGAATTTTTCACAAAGACTTCAACCTTATTATTTTGTTAACAAAATTTTAAATTTCGGGGGGAGGCGGACCAGACCCCTTGGGAACGGCCTTGAAGGGGGTGCTCTCTCTCCAGCTTTCGTTATAGTGAACACTCTTATAGTATTTTGAGTTTTTTTATCATTATTATTTTTGTATTAAAATGTTTGAAAGTCCGAAAAAAACTTCTACAACCCCCCCCCCTCCCATTCCTCCAAGAGTTATGACTATAGGGTCAAAGCTTGCGTTACTTAGGTGCATTGTGATAATGTGGATATTATGTGCCCGAGGTAGCGTACTTCCGACGACCCCCTGGCACATTATCCAGGGTCAAAGTCTTGCGTTACTTTCGCTTTATCATGAAATTTATGGTTTGGACTGGGAATAAGGTTAGGAAAGGAGTGGGTGGAGGATTTCATTGCAGATTGTCAGCTTCAGCGGCTGACATTCTTGTGCGTCGGCTCTTTTACTGCAGTAGTGCTGAAGAAGAAAAAACTAAAACAAAAGGGTATGCAGTCACGTGGTATATTGTATCAGACCGTTCAAGGATTAGTTGAAAGAGATCATTCCTTTGCGCTGTTACTGGTACAACTCTTAGTTATGCTTATGTTTGGATAGTTTTTCCTCATGGATAGAAAAAAAAAATCTTTTGTTTGGACGGATTTTAAAGTTATTGATTCCGCTGCTTCCAAAGCTTTGTGCAATATAGTCTAATCAAAATAAATAGTTATGAATATTATGTCATTTTAGGAGCTTTCAGACTCAAATATTGTTTACTCATGTAAGCAATATTGTATCACTCAGGTAAGTAATCGAAAATTAGGCCTGGCCTAAATAATTCTCTCTAGAATTGAAGTTTTTCCATTTCTTTTTACATACATGCTTTGAGTAAGGATAACAAAAGTTAATAAAAAGCACAGAAAAAATTTTGATTTTAGAAATATGTGCATATTTAACACTATATTATAGAACGTTAATATAATTAAAATATTTTTACCAAAAATAACTGTTAATATACTTGATTAAAGAAAGCCAGTATGTTGGTTGCAAAGTTTTTTTAAACATTTTGCAATTGTATTAAAGCATAATACATGTTAAAAAGGACGTATATTTTCATTTTTAAATTGAATAAAATAGTCATAATTAAGCTACGATAAATCAAAGAACCTGTTCTCAAAAGAACAGGAAAAAGAACTGTTCTTTAAAAAAGAACGGGAACAGTGAACAACTGTTCTTTGAAAATAACGCTTTTCCCCATCTCTAGTGGGTACTTGTACGGTTATAAGTCTAGTTTTTCCTTCATTACAAAAGTCTAGAACCCATATTAAATTATCACTGCATGTCAATAGAATGTTGCTAATTGACTTAACCCATTTATGCCTAGTGTCTCTTTTTTGGGATGGCATTTTCGCTATCAGTCGAAAACGTTATTTATTTTTCCTAGTTTTTATTCGCGAATATTGAACCTCAATTCCACAAAATATTTTAACATGACCAAGTAGGATGTTGATATTTCAATTTTTATGCATAATGATTTTAAAAGAAATCCTACCTTGTTCAAGAAGTTGACATCAGAAATTTATCTATTATTGCTGCCATTAGCAAAAATCGAAGAAAGTCCCAGAAATATCTGGACATAAATGGTTTAAATCCGTTAACCTCGAACAAACAAGCGCGTACTAGCGCTCCAGAAAATTGAATTAGAGCGCACATAATAAATGACTCTTTATCAAATGTTATACAAATCTTCAAAAATCAGTAGTTTGGACTAAGTAACCCGTAATTTCCTACGCTTGATATTATTCAAAATTCACCCCTTTCACAATTTCAGATACCTCAGAATAGCAATCCATAGCTGTTTATTATGGCTTAAAATAAAAAGAATATATGTATGTCGTAAAAGAAGTAATGCTGCTTCGTGTGGTGACGAGTGAGTCAAAGGTGGATCATCGCTGGGAGGAAAAAACAAAAAAAAACTTCCACGGCAAATCGTTCTCCAACTATTTTAGCAGAAAAAAAATAAAAGAGAAAGTTGGGGACGTGAGCGTCAATCAAAATGGCTCCTGTATTTGGCGGCGTTTTTCAACCCTCCACGTGGCGCAAGTCCTGCTTCAATAAATCATTCCGGTCCCCCTCATCGCCAAAAAAGAATCGCCTCATAAAGAGTGGCGCCACCTATCGGTGCATGGAGTGCAATTTTTGTTTTCTTCTTTTCGTTCTTCCTCGTAAACGTCTGGCTTTTTTTTTCCCCTTTTCTTTCCCACTCCCTTCGCGTTTTCGATAGCGGGATTAAAATGTGTTTTTTCATATTTTCTTTATCTACCCTCAGGAGTTATTGCGTCGTCAAGCTGCAGCGGGCTTCTTGTTGACGAAATCTCCTCATTCTCTCCTACAACCTTTGCTGGTGCTGTTCCTTCTTTATTTAGTTTTATTTCTTCGTCGTCTTTATAATTTTTTTTTTCTCCCTTTCGGCAATGCGCTCCCTACCAATTAATGCGGTTAAGGGAGATTCGTCATCGACGCGTTTATCTCGCGAAGTACGCCGGTAATGGGGCGCAATACAGGAACAGATAAATTGCCGTTTGAAGAGTTTCGGGAATGGCCTTTGGAAATTGCGGTGCGGAATGGTGTGTGTGTGTGCGCAGGCATCTACATCGATGCACCAATGACGAATAAGAAGTATTACCGGCAAATGGATCCTAGCAGATACTTTCCAGAGATTCATTTTATGCCGACAGTTTAATGCCTGGTGTCGAAACAGAAATGGCTGACATAACAGGCAGAGTGGATTTTCGAATGCAGAAAGGATTCGAAATTTGTCTGGTTTTAAATTGTTCTCCTCGAAAGCGAGAATTTTGATTTTTTTTTTTTTTTTTTTTGTAAATTCACGTCATTAGTCACGAAATTAAAATCACATAATTTTCTCATATTTATAAATGCATTTCTTTTCAATGCACCACTAGGAAACTTTCTAGCATTTAATTTCACACAAATAATTAACTTACCTTTACTTTATTTCATAATTTGTGATCGTCGCTGTGATCAAAATCTTACGCAAATGTCATGTTAAGAGGCAAACTGGAGTCAACATTTATCGTCTAAAATCCAAAATGATAATTCATAGTTCTAGCTTCAGAAGGCGATACTGTGAATTTTTCTTTGGGCGGTATTTCGTAAAGTTGCGGATAAAAAAATAACACGAATACATTGGCTTTTATGCAGATAGCAGGTGTCAAATTACAATATACACCTAATTACAATAGTTAATTTTTGTGTGCTTCTGTCGATAGTACAAGTTTGCGAAAATATGCTGTTGTCTGGTAATCGTTAAGCAGTGCAAATTGGACAAGATCATCAACTTTGATTTAAAAAAACATCCCATTTTTCGCACAATAGTTATTGCCGTAAATAAAAATTGAGATGGTTATTGTATTTCTTTTTGTTCTCAGAAAATTACTTGGAACAAATTCTTTGAGAGCTTAGAGCACAAAAAATGTTTATCTTAGGCCAAAATTAAGATTGGTCACTGCAATCTAAGGGAAACATACTAGAATACTATGAACAGTACTATACTATGAATAAACATACTATGCTTTCTCTATACTTCTGTGTAAAAACTTCAGGAGAATTATCAATACTAGTTCACAGTATTCCACAATTCTAACCAATTTTCGCATAGCAATGAAAAATTAGAAATCCATGAAACGTCAAAATGCTGCAAATGTAACGCTTTCAAACTTTAAAAAAAAAATAATGACAATTTTACTTTTGTAAATAGAAACAATGGATATTTAGAGGATTTTTATCTATTTTCTTATACAATGTCAAGGAAAGTGAAAAACTTCGATATACTGTTTCTAAAGGATTTTGATGGACAATTTGCGTTAAACAAGTGCTTACTTGTGAATATATTATCCAGCTTTAGATTTTTCAGTGTACAGATGTACGAGAATCCCTAAACTTCTGTCAGTTTTCAAGACATTATAGATATCAAATTTGTTGATGCGTTATCGAAACTGGCTAATCTTGTTACCCTGTCAGGGCAGCTTGAACATGCCTTTAAATATTAGCTTTTCCGTTCTGTAACATTGTCGGATAATATCAGATACAATCGGACCTTGTTATCCTGATACTTTCGGGACGACAAAAAAGTGTTACCATAAGCGGATTGTCGTGATTACCAGAGCTACATATATGCACAAAATCGGTACGGTGAAAAACTTTCGTGGTAACCGGTGTGACGGGAATACTTGGTGTTGTGATAGGTCCGACTGTATTTCTAGCGGTGAAAAATATCTAGCGTCACATTAAGTACAGGTCATGAAAACCCGTAAAAGAGTATGCAAGTCCTATTTCAGTTGCTCTTGAGTTGGCAGCCAGGTGTAAGAGCAGCTAAGTTAGAATCGAAGAGCTCTATTGTCAGTGAGGACTTGAACACTATGCTTGTATGCCGGTAAGCTAAACAGCATTGCTATTATTTCTATCTATGTTTCGTTAATAAGGTTTATTATGTTGTTCATTGGAGTTGAGAAGAGTATTGCTTTTGTATTATACTGAACATTCATTGTAATTGTTTGAGGAGTGTTTTTGTTATACCCGATTTACAGTTTCTTCGGAAGCTGCTGCGATCATATTGTTTTGCCAGTGAGATATTGCTTATGAAATGAGCTGCGAAGATATTTTTACAAGTTTCTACATTCAATAAAGCTGGTGTTTTCGTCCTCATGAGTTGCCTTATTACTAAAGAACAACCTGGATCTTATACGCTCTCATCAATTCACGGCCTTTACAAACGCATACCGGCTCGCTAAAAATGGGAAACATAACTACTAATTACCACTAGTCAGCAGACTTGCTATCCAAATGCTTTCCAAAGGAAAGAAGAAAATTTTAAGACATTATTTGATCATGCTCAGAAAGGAAGCAAGAAAATATGAGATACGAAATTGAGATTTTCCTATACATAAAAGTGGACTTTACAGTTTTTATAAGAGAAAAAAAAAGCACTCATTGTGATCATCCATACATAATATTGTGAAAAAATTGAGTAGAAGAAAGACGCATGATGGTAACATTTTGATATCTAGGAATTATCAAAGCAAATTCATTTTATTCGCAAGGCAAACCTAACCACAGTGTTTATTGTGCTGTATTGCATTGCTTTAGGGTACCGATTTACGTTATTCTATATTTCATTTAGGTCAAATAGGGTTTTCTTTAATTAGTGCTTCCAAAATCAATTCATGAATCCGCCATTGAACAAGGTTCCACTACTTTTCAGCTTTCGTATTTTCATTTTACGTTTATCTACCATTAAAATTGCTTTTTGGGCTTAAAAATGCACAAACTCCGATAGCTAACCATTTTCAAGACATTAAGCATTAATAGAAATCTTATCGTAATAAAATACATGTGAGATGAACCAAACAAAAAAAAAAAATACTTATTTAGCAATTTTTAGGAAGTTAAATTTTTTAGAAGTAAATTTTTTAGTTAGAAGTAAATTTTTTAATTAGAAGTTAAATTTTTTAGATTATTGCTTTTGTCCTTTCAAATACATCTGCAGAATTTTAGCATAATCTTTTAACATAAATGTATTTATATTTCAATCTTAAATTTTTCAATTAATAATCAGCATTAAACTGATTTCTTAAATCCGGTGTGACCTATAGTGTACTTTTAGGAACTTGTTATGTTACCAAGGATTTTTGAAGAGATATTTTTCTATGAGAAATTATTTTAGTTTTTTAAAATGGTTCTTGTACTTTTAATCCATTCACTGGTACTCTTATGTTTCTAAAAGAAATTTCTTAAACTGAGTCAAATCAGAGCTTTTTTGTTGCAATTACTAGTTTGTAAGAAATACAGTTTGTATGAAAACAATATTAACTACATTCCCTTGAAAACCGTCTCTGAAAATGACCACAGTCAATTACTAAGTTAATAAAGAAAAGATTTTTGTGTTTTCATTTTCAAGTTCGTTGAAGTCCATGATCTCTAATGATCATTAACATACTCCGACGTAAAAAAAAATCACTATTATAAAAAAAAAAATATGTAATAGAGGTCATAACTATAAAATTTCTGCTTGCGCGATTCAAAGAGAAAGTTAACCGTAAGACAGGTAGCGTGAAACTCGTTAACGAAGTTACGTACACAATTTTAGCTTTAAAAACACAGAAAAAACAAAAGAAGACGTGTGGGGCAGAAAAATATAAAAAGAAAAGAAGAATAAAAGAAGAGAGAAGGACAAATTACTCATTTCTCTCTATCTTTGGGCGTGAGCAACTGATGAAGGAAAAGAAAAGTCTGCCGGGTCTGTATTGCTTTCAGGCATAGAATATGGAAGTCGTAATCACAGGGTCTGGCAATACGAAGTCCTAATCTACCCCACCCGTAGTGGCCTTAGCCGTTCACGTTCTTCATAAATTGGTAATGGAACTACGGGTGGAGATGAGAGTGAAGTTCCTCACTTCGATCGAACTGACGATGCAGATATTATGTGTGTGAGTAAGGAATTCACAAATATATATACACATTATTATTTCAAAGATAAAAATTTAGTTTTTCGCAACTAATTTCGGAAATGTATTCATGCAGTATTTGGTTTAATGAATACCCAGATATTTATTGCTTTATACAGAGTGTCACAATTCCCTCCCGGATTTGGAAGCCTCATAAAAAAAAAAAAGATATTTTACCAATACAGAAACAAAGCTTACTTTATTGGAGAAAGAAATGTTACGAATTTTATTTCACTAAAGTCCAATATGTGAACCTTTCGTGACAGCGACGGATTAATGCAATTTTTCCGGGGGTGGTGGTGAGGGGAGAGCAGTTAGTTTTCGGTGGAAGTTAGTTAGAAGATAGACATACATCCATTTTAAGGTAGTAAAATAGGATCTTTTACATAATTTTTCTTTTTTCTGAATTGGGGTGGATTATCTCAATTGGGACGGTATTTCTCAATTGGGTAGGATTATAAGGGGGGCCTCTGATCCCCCTTTAATCCGAAGGGAAAGTGATGCGCACAGATGCACGCCAGAGCGCATAGGCCGGGGTATTCGCCTGCCGACTATTCGAGACCCTTTCTTTACGGCACCTGACATCCGAACAGACTTCGTGCGATTACACCATCATCTGTAATCGATTCAGAAATGTATGGATACGATTCGTACTAACAATTCCAAAGATATGACATGATGTTAATTTAGAAAATAACGTATCTGTGTTAAGAATCAATATGAAAGATTCTAATATGCATTTCATAGCTTTTAATAATTTTATTCATCGATACAGCGATTGTATCGCACGAGTCTGCATCCGAAGCCATTGCTCCTGAGCGGTGGATCGTGTGTCCACCCAAACCATACGCAACAGATTGCATGAAGAAGAGTTACGTGCACGGGTACCCGCAACAGGGGTACCGTTGACTGTCCAACGCAGGGCTGGACACCTGGCATCGTGTGTCATCGTCATTATACCTGGGCCATCGAATGGATCGGGTGTTTTTCAGGAATGAATCTCGTTTCTGTCTGTGGAGGAATGGCTGCCGTCGACGGGAATGGCGGCGACCCGGAGAACACTACGCACCAGCCCATTTTGCCGAGCGTCACACCAGTCCTACACCGGGTGTCATGGTTTAGGATGGTATAATGTTTGATCACAGGCCGTCCCTGGTACACATTAACAGCAGTTTGACAGCTGACCGCTACGTCACCCAAATGTGGAGTATGTTGTTCTGTCCTTGTTGCGGGGGCTCATCCAACACAGTATTCCAGCAAAACAATGTCAGGCCACATGTCTCACGGCGAACTCTTAATCGTCCTGCCAGATTTGACATCTTTCCCTGGCAGACAGCCTCTCCAGATCTGAATCTCATCAAACACCTATGGTATCTCAATGGACGTGACAAGATACGAGGACCACTGACGCAATCCATGGATGATCTGCATACAGCAGTGGAATTAGCTTGATAAAAGTTACTTCAGGCAATCATCTATAAACTCATTCATATAGCATACGTCGCCGGACTGAGGCCTGTAAAGTTGCCCGAGGTGGGCACATTAGATGCTGCGTAAATTGGTTCATAATGATTTTATTTTTCTGTTTTTTTTTTTTAATGAATTGCATATCCATCTCACCACTATCGCTACTAAAATTTGCATGACGCTATGCACATTATTTCTTGGTGTTGCAATTCCACTTTTGAGGAGTGTATAATAGTGTGATTGGTTAAGCAAAGTCATACAGGAGTGCCTATTCATTGCGGTCAGAATTTGTACTTTGCTAAGTGTTAGCAGGTGTGCGGAGCAATGCTTGAATTAGTGTGGTACTCATGTCTGATTTCTTTTCCACGCATGATTATAGCTTGTACAGATTTTTATCTATTTATTTACTTTATCCGACTAGTATTTACAATCTGATTCTTACAATCAAGAACACTAATGTAAAAGTAACTAAGCAAAATGAAGCAAACATAGTATTAAATGAAATATAAAGCATGAATGAGGTTCTTGTTGTTTTTATAATTTAAAACAAGTCGCAGTGTAATATCTGCTCCATTTATTCATAGCACCTGCCCCATCCAGACAGAATCGATCCATCATGACAGCAAGTTCACAGCCATAATTGCATGTGCGTTGTCCCAGCGGTGCTTATTGTATTCAGTAGAATAAAACATCGAGCCCAGTCCTTCTGCACCATCACACTGCTCGCAAATAATTGCGTTCACCTCGCCTGCCCTGCTGCAGCTTATCTGATGCAGTTGTCCACTTTTCTATTGCTCGCGAACGGGGTTTACGAGAGAAACCAACCAAGCGCAGAATTCTCTATCGTGTGGCCACGGCCAAATGTACGTCTCGCGGAACAAGATCTCCCATGACCGTGCATGCACGCAGACTGAAAAACGACTGCAACAAAAAGGGGTTAGATGGTTAGGCTGGAGGAAGGAGGTAGGAGAGGGGAAAGTTGCCAAACGTAATCGGTCTGAAAGAGAACGAACGTCTGGGGCGACGACGGTTTGTTCTTCCTTCCCGCACGACTGTCCCGAAATAGACCTCTACTCGACGCTCCGTCAGGCGTGGGGCTGAAAATTCTTTTGCACCCGACAACGATCTCATGCAAACACACCAGTGTCGGTCGGGTCGTCTCTATTCTTGGAAGGTCCTGATCGTAGACAAGACATCGTCAGCGGGGGGAACAGCTGAGTTCCTCTGAGACAACTCTACGAAGAGGTGCAAAGCGGAATCTATGTTTTAAGGATTACTGTTGACAGTCTCGCTCTTCAAAGAAAAATAACATACCAGGCTGTGATTCAGAGCAGCATTCATGGGGAAAAAAATACTATGAAATATAGAAGATGGTACCGACGAAATCATTTTTTAAATTATGGACATCATAAAATGTTCATTTAAAATAAAAGTAAAGTTTTTGTAAATGTAATAATGGCGATTTGTTGTAGTTGAAATTTTTAATCAAATTACGTGTTATTTATCTCTGTTACAAAATACATATTTAAACTCATAAATCTCTGCCTTAAAAATTCACTGCGTAATTCTCAGTCATAAAGTTGTTTCAATGATTAACATCTTATAAAATTAGTCAAAAGCTGTTATGTTTTAAAGCCCTGGAAGTTTTTTACATTTATGATTCTCCCTAAAAGTTTCTAACTTGGGAAGGAATCCATGTTGGGAGGTTTCATTGTTCTTAATAATGAGAAAAATAGTCGTTTGGTAGAAGTAATGTTTTTGAAAAGATGCAGGTCCTACAAGAGTTTCTGTTTGCGTGTATGCAGCAAAAATCCCCACCCCTTTAAATTTTGAGGCGAAAACAGAACGCTGCTGGGTGTAGCGTTGGACAACGCCAAACAAATACTGAGTAAGGCCTTCACATTTATTCTTTTTTTTTTTTAAGTTTTGATAGTCGACCATTTTATGCTTGGTTGGAGTCTTCGTAGCCTTTGTTTCGTATCTCTGTAGATTTTGGAAGTTCTACAATTTCCTTGTGTTAATCCAAGGATCACAGTCAAATGGTCATCTATCTTTGGTCAAGCTCTGTCCCGCCATCTGATTCGTGGGGAGTCACACGGCACTCTCTGATGTACACGCTTAAATCTATTGATTAGAACTAACACTCATTTATTAATTAAATTTCTTATCGGCCGAAATCCTTTTACGCCAAAAAATACTCATTCAAGACAATAATATGTGAATGCCTCAATTCGCCCCAGCACTCCCCATCCGCTATATTCTATTTAACTCATTTTCCGCAAAAATCTACTCATTTTCCGCAAAAATCTTGTCTATTGGAGAATTCTGACTTCTCCCCCACGACCCATATCCTATTACTATCACGTGACCCAACGCTGTTAACGGATAACGCTTCATAGTAAAAAACGCGGGCATAATTGTTTGTGTGTGTATTCACTTGATAGTTTTATGTTATATCCGAATACCAAATGCATCTTTTCCATATTCAGAGTTGTGAAATAAATTCAGCCTAGATATGGAGGAGATGCTTTAGGTAAAGATTTCGCTTAAATGACACAGTTTCTTACGATTGGATTATAAAAAGCTGTTGTAAAACAAATGAAGTTATGATATCTCCACCCAAAGTGAGTAAGTACTATTTTACCTTTTTCATGTCAATAAATTGGGTTGCTGCTTTCATTAAATCTCACAGCTGGTTTAACCATGATTGCCTTTCTGTATTCTGACTGTACTGTGAATTCGTTTTATAACGAAAGACTATAGTGAAATTATATTCTATTTATTAAAAAAAAATCTTTTTTATAGTGTATTAAGATATATGTAATGTATTTGCCTTGATTTAAAATTTATTTTCTCGGGCTTAAAATCATAGAGCTCTGATAATAAAAAATGAAGAAAACGAATCATTCAATATATTAATCAAAAACAGCAAATTTTAATAAAACACCCTTTTCTAGCTTAAAATAATAATCTTAATTGAGTACAGATATGTTAATTAAAAAAGGGCTGATTTTGCAAAAACGCTCATTCTATAGCTTAAATAATAATCATAATTGAGCACAGTTATATTATTCAAAAACGGACAGACACTCCTCGTTTTTGATTATTATTTAGCCTAAATGGAGTTGTTGTAGAATGCTCAAAAATTGAAAATTTTACGCTCCATTGATTTTTGTCGATAAATTGAGCAAATTTTACTCAATCGGGAGAATGTCTGTTTGAAGTGAAAAATTGAGTAAAAATATACTCCGTTTGATCATTATTTTACTCAATAGATTTAAGCGTGTATGTCCATGACTTCCTCCAGAATATCGTCCGACAATTTCTTTGGCTCAACTGATGACGTTCCCGATCCAAGGGCGGCCCGACACGGTAAGCAAGGTAAGCATGGCATCGGGGCGGTGTCTTTGAAGGGGCATCATTTCGATGATTCGCACTGATCTGGAGCATAAAAGGGGACGTCTTTTTTTACGTTTGCAGGAGGCGCCACGTACCCTAAGCCTGCTGCCTTAGGCTACGTGGACCCTTAGGGTGCCTTAGGGTACGTGGCGCCTCCTGCAGTCCCGATACTTTACATACCAGGCAGAACAATCAAAGTCGCGTTACCACCCAGATATCCGAGTACTACGCTGCAAACTTGAAAAGTTACTTTAAATTTAAAGGCTAATTTTGAAAACCACCCCAAAGGGTGGTTAGTTCCTTGATTTTGTTAATTGTTTGCTATTTGTTTTATGGCTGTTCGTGTAGTATGCAAATAAACATTCTTTGGTTGATAGGCTTGAAATAATGCACTGATATCTAGAATAATACTGAAGAATTTCATACCTATTTTAAATATCTAAAACTCTACCTATTCTTTGATTTTTTTACCAGTATTCAAGTAAAAAAAAAAGAGCTTCTCCAACACCACTAGACCCATCTGCTTGAAATTTTGTTCAGAGATATGCAGAAAAAGTAAATCAATTTATATTAAATTCTTTGCATCTCTTAATTAGTCCTATTAATTAAAAGCATTAAAATTAGGGCGAGATTCAAGTGAAACGCGCGCGATCGAGTTCGAATCGAACGTTTTTCAGTCCCCAGTTCCCAGTTCAGTCCCTAGAATGCTTCCAATAAACAAACCTATCGCGCTGTCGCGTGATCAAAACACGATTGTTTTGTTTCAGTTGAATAAGAATATTGATATATTTCGTTGAATTGATATATTTCGAAGTTTCCCCTGTTCGAAGCGGAAAACGTTCGAATTGTATTTCACTTGAATCTCGCCCTTAGTCCTATTTTTTTGCGAAGAAAGGGTACTTTAGCAAGTGAAAGAAAACAGGAAAAACTGCAAAATTTATTCACCTTTGAAGTGGAAGAGGAAAAGTTGTATATAAAATAAGCATGGCATCACATCACGTCTACAATATTTATGGCCACACTTGTTCTTAACTGTCCCTTTAACTGAGTGGTTTTTAATCATCCGGCAAGCGCAGTCTGCATTTTGATGACATCACAAACAGTAATAGGCAAGCATGATATCTCATTAAAGATAAACTGAAATTCACCCCCTCTGTTACCCGACGCACCTAACTACCATTTTCCAGGCAACCATCTCCCGTTGGGCATCTTTAAGCATACGTTACATGTGTTTCTGGTTGTCATATGCATAACACATCCATCATGTATTCTTACGACTGTACTTAGAGAATGACGTCCTGGGACCGGCACCAGCGCTTGTCGACCTGTTAGGCACTAATGATAGTTCTTTTGTGGATGTTTCGGGGGCAAATTACATACTGCATCTTCGGGAGTCACTCATCACAGGTAGGTAGGTCTCAATCAGACGGGTTATGGTCCATGAATTTTCTCGAATCCACGCTAATTTCACAGACGCCGAAAGGCTTGTGGCGGAAAAAAAACGCTTTCTTTTTTTCGTATAGATTTTTTGTTTGTACATTTATTCATTTGTATATATACATATATTTATTTCCGAGATCGTCATGAGGAGTTTGCGCATGAGATACATTAAGTGTTACAGTGTAGCAGTCCCTCGGGAGTTAATGACGACAGTTTCCTCTGCCGAGTTTTGACTTAGAAAGAAACTTTTTATACAAATGCAAGAAGGGTGTGCAAGAATTTTCATTGGATAGACTATGCATGTGTTGAAAAGATCTTATTGAACTAATTTTTGTATGTTTAAGTTAAATGCTCCTGTCATTAGATCCCTTTTTATGAAAATTAATGCAAAAAAATCAATTGTTGAATTCTGTGTTCTGGAGAACGGAGAGCGATTTATAAATTATTCGTGAGCATTCAAATACTGTTTTGAGCGACTGTATGATTCATACAGAAATTGTCTTTTCAAAATGTCAAAGAAAAATATGTCCTCGTTTGATTCTGGTGCACGAAGGAATAGTATAATTGATCACGTAGCTGTAATTGCTACAATACATACAGGTTCATCACATTTTCGGCTCCAATTAGTCTTTGTTATTGGTCGGACTAGACGGTGTGGTCTAAGCAGGGGCTGCTCTAGGATACGTGACGCCCTCCTGCAAACGTAAAAGAGGCGCTCCCTTTTATCGTCTAAATCAAGTTTTTCTTAGTTTGAGTTCGAAATGGCGCCCCTTCGCAGATGGTGCCCCGATGCGATGCCTGCATCGGCTCGCCCCTTGGTCTAGGCCAGCGGTTCCCAACCTTTTACCATTGTGTCTCGCAACAAAGTATAACTTAAAATGGCGCCCCCACACAGTCCTCAGCATACATACAGTTTTTCATTCTTCGACATGAACATTTAGTTGCCTTTTCTGCAAAACAATGTTATCGGTAAAGTTTAAATAAACATTTTAAGGGAAAATAGATATGTTTGAGTAAAAATAAGATGATATTTTTAAAATATGCATTATTACTTGCTCTTTGCCTGTTTTTCTCGCACCCCATCGATTGGAAACTGCTGGTCTAAGCAACAGCTATGAACTTTGCATCAAACTATGCGTTTGCTTGCTCGATAGCTTCTCTATAGTAATCTCAAGTTGGAATAGGGAACAGACCTATTGAAAAGCTATCAAATATCAAATGCCAGCCTTAAAGAAGTTTCTATTGCAGTGCCGCTCAGATCATCTGGATCTTGCATAACTTTGAAATGAATCGACGTACTGAAATTCCTTAGCACATTCTACTGCAGGAAATGACCGCATAGCGTCATATCAAATTAAAATAGATTTTGCACACCTGGCCAAAGCGCATCGTTCCACGAAAGCCATCTTAGTTTGTGTCCGGTCCCTAGCCTCCGGTCACCTATCGAAAAGTCGGCTTCCTTTCCACCGCTCCTGCGGACAATAGCCTATCCGGGAAATGAGGGGGTCGAACCATCACTTTTCCATTGTTTCCTCTTCCTCCCTCCTCCGTCCTCTGAGGCGAGGAGCAAGTGATATCGTGTTTCCAGAAGGGACGGAAAGAGGATTCGAAGGCTCGACCGGCGTCCCTTGTCGATTTCTATCTCTTGCGAGAAAGTGCCGAATGACAACTTGGCATCGATGAGGCGTACCCGAAGGGATCTGGGGAGAACACGAATATTGCGCCCGAGGTCTCCCAGAAAATGTCAAGTTCCTGTATTTTATGGAAATGAAGGAGAAAGGAGACTTGTTTCAACTAGTTGGAAGGGCTAGATGTGCCTCCAGATAAATCCATTCGTTATTTGAAGAAGGGGGTCCATATTTTCCAAAGCCGTAACTTATATTTTGTAAAGCTTTCTTGCATGTGTGAGAGCTTATTCGTAGTTTAAAAGAAGAGTTAAGAGAGCAGTTTAAAATCTAAATAATTTATTGTTCAGATTTTGACTGTAAGCATTCTACACTGAACATCAGCATTAATATTTATGTTACTGATCAGTAACATTAATATTTATGCCATGGCCACGGCGTCCTGTGAATCACCGGACTACAGCCAATCACTGGTAACAACAGCGAACTACGCAACGGAAGTATTACCCCCCCCCCTTTCTCCCCCTCCGCGGGGTGAAAAAAGAAAGTTGGTCTGTTCCGATTTCGACGACGAGATGATCGACTTAAAATTTCGTGAAGGCAAAATGCCGTATGGCCCTCTTTTCTTTTTTTTTTAATTATCCTCTTTTCTTTTATCTTATTACCCTTTTTACTTTTCTTTCTTGGGTTCCTCGACCCTGTCGTTCACTAAAACTATAAACATCAGTTTAGAGTCATAGCTTCTTTCAGAAAATTCACGGGGATTTATAATGCCAAATCGACCACTACATCAGACTCATTTAAGTAAATTAGAGATTCAGATGCAAATATTCAGCAATCCATCACGTATAATTAAAGACCCGGGTACTGCGTTTAAATCAAATGCCTCCCAAGAATATTGTAAGAATGAATCTATTGAACACTTAAAAATAACTACGGATATACCACAAAGTAATGGGAGAGTAGAACGAATACATGGAACGTTAATTCCTGTTTTAAGCAAACTTTCAATAGAGCAACCGATAAATGGAAAAACATGTCCTCAGTCTGCAACGAATTCTCAATAGTACCATAAGTTCGTCCACCAAACTGTTTCCATTTGAATTTTCTCATCGGCATTAAAATTAGGAATAGGATGACACCAAATGCTCAAAAACTATTTACGGAAAGAAATAACTTAAACAAGTTCATTTCCAATCTTATATTTTCTGTCTGAGAATTATAAAAAGAAATACACTTTCGAAATAAATAAATAAATAAATCACGAATATTTCACTAATCTTTAAGATATCCAATGCTCCACCTCTCTTTTTTAAACAAGACTGCAAAGCCAAAATGAGTGCTGAATTTCTGACTCCGACATTAGATCCAGTTATGCTTATAATGTTATTTACTGTTTAGCACAAATTTCAACAAGCAACAAAAATACATTTGCTTTAGTAAACAAACACAGAAATAAATGACTTACTCGGCTTCAAATGCGAATTTTTTTGTGCGTCTTGCGATTCTTTCTTATAATCCATTGAACTCAGGGTCGTTTTTAACTTCCTCGCTGCGCTAGGTACTTCAAATTGTTACGCCTCCCCCCTCCACTATTTCCAAAGCACCGCCCTTCTTCAGTTCTTTTCGCTCTTTACAAAGTCTTCCCATTTTCCACCAACTACTGACCCACCATGTGCCGGACTAGCAACCGACAGCCGTAAGGAAAGGATAGTAGCATATGGTTTGGCCACTCTTCTTCATTTCATAACTTACGGCATCTCGGACCAAACGCCCACCCTTTTGTAAACTAGTACAGTGAATTAATGAAATGATTGAAATTACAGTATAGAGCAGGGGTGGCGAACTTTTATGGATCAACCTGCCATTTTTTCTAAAGAAATGTTTAATGAGGCCATAGACGTGCCGCCAAATAATTTTGGCTTAGTGATTTTGATTTAGTGACCGTTCGATCGTGATACTTAATAGTGAACTTTGTTATTTTTAATTAAAATGTAAACCGTTTTGATCGTTGGTATGCCCAAAATATTGTGTTGCGTACTATAAATGGCGCGCATGCCACTGGTTCGCAACCCTGGTATAGAGTATACATTATTGTATGAACTGTGTTTTCAACTTGCTAGTTATCATTTTTTTTAAATCAATTTTTTGCACTCCGAAATCTTTTGCATCCAAGGCACGCATCTACCCAGACAGCACATAAGCTTAAATCAAGCATGACATTTCTTTGAATTTGACGTATTATACAAGCTTGACAGTTCAATTCATTTTAAGCTTGCAGCAAGCTTGGAGATTACAAAAAAAAAAAAATGAGTCAGCCAATATTTTCCGCCGAATTTAAGTCATTTGAACTGTCAAGCTTGAATACAGCTTGATTACTGCCTGATTTGGAAAGCCACATCCACATAACAAGTAATTTATCATCAGTCATAAATGCACTTGACCATAGAAATAAAAAAATAAGATTCTATATTTCCAAATATTGAAAGTCTTCAAAATAAAATACAAATATACTACAAAATTGATTTCAAAATCAGTCGTTTGTGGGTTCATTTTCATATTATTTTCTTTATTTTTATCATTTTTCACTACAATATTTCTTGCAAACTAGTGTAAATAATTAAGATGGAGATGAAATAAGTATTCCTGAGCTAAAGCAATGTTATTTTTCAATATTATCCTTTGAAAAATAATTGAAATAAAATGAATCAAGTCAACACCTTTGCTGAAACTTATCTTGGTGACGAAATGTAAGACCAAAGATTACTTGTGTTCTTTCAGTTTCATGCATTGTTTTTCTTCTACGGCTGGAAACGCAAATATATTTCAATGTGTAAGTTGCGTCGTATCTGCATGCTTCATTTTCGAAATTTATTTCGTGAACCTTCATTTAAATAACCCACGAGCCGCCACTACCCTGCACCCTCACCTACCTACCCTTCCCCAGAATACCCGGCCGAAGACTCCAGTCTTCATTGCCCAGCCTTCTTGACGACTTTCGGAAGATACGTGACAAGGGAAGATTAGTCGGCACAGGAAATGCAAATCACGGCAGAAAGCGGTTTAATCCGACGAGTAGTCAAGGAAACCGCGTCTTTCGTCGTCGCCCCAGACCTGTTCGCAATCGAACGATCTGTTTTCCCTAAATATAGACCCAGGCGACAAGCCACTCCATCAAGAGGTGGGCACGTGCGAGCCCATTATTTCCACTCACCCATGGTCTTTCGAAGTCCCCCGTTACTTTTCCAAACTATTGGACACGTTTCCCGCGGACGGGAAAAAAACATGTGGTTGGGACGCTTTGACAAGTAGCACAAAAGGCGTTTATTCCGCCATTGCGTGGGATGGACGAATTCTGCACCAGGAGACACCCGGAATTAGCGAAAAGGATGGAAAGACTTTATATCCCGTTGGGAAATTTTATTCCAAAAATGGCGGATCTTCCCACGATGCGGAATTTCCTCTCACTGGTTTAGTTACTACATAATTACAGCTTAATAGTTACTAATACAGGCATTCCCACCCCCCTCTCTCTCTACAAATTTGTTGAAGTCTCTAAAATCATTCTTTTTTTCCAGTGTTCCATGGAGTTAAGTCTCAGGCTTCCAAAAACACTGTTAATCTGAAGCTCCGTTATGAAATCCTTTAATAATCCGTTGCTGTTTAAGCGTTTACTGAAAGCAACATTTAACTGCTATTCAAACTTCCGACTTTATGATAATTAACTTTTTCACTAAATGATGCCGGTTAAAAATGAACTAAGTGGTCTTATTTTATTTCTAATGGAGCAGTTTATCGGGACGCAATTCTTAATGGAAAACTCTGTATACATTTGAATTGTAACGTTTTGGGTGTGGAATGGTAGCGTTTGAGAATTACAGCTAAGTTCCGTTTACAGGATAATAATTTATTTACAATTTTAAAACAATCTTGATTAAATATGATGCTATATACAAGTAAATAAGAGTTCGTCGGACATCCAATAGAAGACTAGTCCTTTCACACGGGCAGAGCCCTTCAGTTCACAACCGGACTTGCAAAAAACAGTTTACAGGGCAGCGCCCTACAGTCCTTCGATCGGACTTCAAAAATTTGCGGCAGAGGATCTCTCTCTAGAACCTCACCTCTTCAGCTCTCGCTCTCAACTCCCAACTCCGCGGCTCTCTTCCGGTTATTCTCCCCCGTCATCTTTTCATAGATTCTTTATTGGATATCTCTAAAGACGGGGGTGGATTCAAGGATTCCCAATTGGTCCGTACATGGCGTCTGTACGTCTCCGCTAGAAGGCACCTTCAAGTCCCGCTCACGTAGGAGCGATCAATTTCGGCAACTCTTTGAAGGGGGGTTCCTTTGTAACAAACTTTCTGGAAAGGCGACACCAGGTCTGCCCCTTTGTGCGGATCTGGGAATCTTACAGAATACTTTGTTGAGAAGGAGTCCTGCAGAACAACGTAAGAACGAGCAATTCCAATGTGTTCCTTGTGTTTAAGTTCGATTAAGGATGGTCAACGGAAAGAACTAATTTTAACATCGATATTCACACACCCCTGCAAGTATGTTTGAATTACCGATGTTCAACTACATATTTTAAGTTTTGATTCGACTTTGTTCAGCTAAGATAGAGCGACAATTATAGTAAATCAAAAATTCGTTAGCATTTCAGTGGTATCTCATAACTGCTGGATTAAAAGTGATAAAACCCTTTGATATATGTATGATAATTGTAATTTAAAATATTCAAATTTTTGTGAGGTTGAGGTATCAACTGTCGTTAGTTATCTAGAGAGGGAAACAGGGGCCTATTAACCTCTGAAGTGAGGGGAAGGCGGTGAAAAAGGCTGAATTTTTCACATTATTATTTTGTTAACAAAATTTTAGATATCAGGGGGGGAACCGGACCCTCTGGTCCACCCCCCCCCCCTGGATTGTTCCTACCTCTGTTGGGGGGTATGCACAGAGAAAGTTTCAGCCTTTATACTATGACGAAGGTCTGGCGGTCGAGGGCTCTTGCTCTATAAGGTATTTGCCACCCATGTTGATTTTTCATTGTTTGGCGATTAACGCATGTTCATAATCTATAATCATTTCCCATTAAGGCTGCCATTGAAATAATTCTCCATATATTTTCATGCTCGAAACTCATAATAGCATAATTTACGCCCTCAAACATTTCTTCTCGTCAATGGATAGCAATTATCCAAACTGTAAGTTTAGTAAATAAGACCGATAGACCTGTAGGTAGTACTACACTATCAATGCATTATCGCATGCAAAAAACAAAAAAGCATTCAGTCTTTTAGCACCGTGGCGGATGGCATTCCAGTCAACCAACAACATACTGGAGATGGACTCACTTTAAACTCGCACCATGGCTCTCTGAGATACCAAGCACAGGCTGTCCGAAAACCAGTTTCTCCAGTTTCCAGTTTTCATTATTTTAATTCTTAAGTATTATCCCGCTGGTCATTCCCACCGAGCTATTTTTTCGTCAAATATGCTGGCAAACTATTGCCAATCGTATTCCAAACCATGGCTTCCTGAGATAAGTACAGACTGTCCGAAAAGCTCCATTTTTGCGTACGAGCAAAGTTTCGCTCTTTTGCCGATTTGGCGCTACTACCTGCCCCTATCACTGTTGCCAACTCTGCCGGAGAAAAAGTGGCTCAAATAAAAGTTAAAAGGAACCAGAAATGGCTAAAAATGTTTTCAAGCTGAGAAAAAAAAATAAATATTATTGCAACCCGGAAAGGAAAGTCCAAATGACTTTAAAAGCATCTGCAGACAAGCATATTTCAGCAGTACAAACACTTTAATGTAAACGACAAAGAAATTCGTTTTTTTTTTCTCAGCTTGAAAACATTTTTAGCCATTTCTGGCTACTTTGATTTGAGCCACTTTTTCTCCGGCAGAGTTGGCAATAGTGATAGGGTCAGGTAGTAGCGCCAAATCGGCGAAGGAGCGAAAATTTATTCATACGCAAAAACCGAGCTTTTCGAACAGCCTGTACTTGGTATGACAGGGAGTAATGCTCGCAGAATGCACCGGCGAAGTGTGACGTCACGAGCAATGGTGCCGGTACAAACAAACCTCCATCCATTTTGTTTTCCCATAGGAGTGAAAAAATTGAATTATATCGTCTTAGTACTCCCGATTTAAGGTATTTAGACTTCATTTTCAATAACAAGATTGCAAGTATTTTCTGTTGCATCAGCTAGAATCAGGAAAAAATTTTCGTAGTGTTTGCAAATCGCTAAAAAATATTGAATTTGGCTTAAGCTGGGGCTTGGCGACCGCCAAGCTCCGACGATTACCGCCTTGTTTACATGGGGCTGGCACCATCTCGGTCGATTTTACCCCTTTTTACTTTCCGAACATGTACCATGTAAAGAAAGTATTGTAATCATGAAAAAATTCGAATTCGAGATTTTGGTGTTTTTGCACGTTTTGAGAACTCATTTATGCTATTTTTACGAGATGTATGTATGTATGTATGTATGTGTGTGTGTTTGTGTGTATGTGAGTGAACACGATAGCGCCTGAACGGGGCATTCGATTGAGCTCAAATTGGCTATATATGTTATAAACCACCGTCGCAAGACCGGTATTGATTTTGGTGTGTATAGGACTTATAGTTTTTCTACAGGGCTACGATAAAGATTTCTTTTACATTATGGCATATGGCGAGAAATTCTTGAAAGTACGCTATCGTTTAAACAGTACATTCGATTGAGTTCAAATTGGGTATACATGTTATAAACCACCATCATAAGACCGATATTGATTTTTATGTATATAGGACTTATAGCTTGTCTACAGGGCTACGACTAAGATTTCTTTTACATTATGGCCAATGGGGAGAAATTCTTGAAAGTGCGCTAGCGTTTACACGGTACATTCGATTGAGCTTCCATTTGGTATGTTTGAATTATTCATCGATTAAAATTTATTTCAATGCTTGGTAATTATCTTAAACGTAAGTGTTCGGAAAGCTGAGTGGAGTCACTCCAGATTTTTTTTAATCAAGTAATGGAAAGTAACGCCTTATTTATAAGTACACAGAAAAACTATACAGAACTGAACATTTAAAACGGATATTTTGAATGGAAGTACAGCAATATGTCAGTCATCTAACTGCCGCCATGTCATTTGTTTATTTCTGATCCGCGATAGGCTTAAGAGCAAGTTCAATTTTTTTTAGCGATTTACAAATACTACAAAAAATGTTTTCCTGATTCTAGCTGACGCATCAGAAAATACTTAACAGTCTTATTACTGAAAATGGGGTCTAAATACCTTAAATCGGGAGTAATAAGAAGATATAATTCAAAATAACATGGATGGAGGTTTGTTTGTAGCGGTGCCATTGCAGTGACGTCATCACTTCGCCGGCGTATATAAGACTCCTATATACCGAGATGACCTACGCCTTCTGTAAATTGCCCACATTAGGCTTAACACAGCACTCCTTGGCAACACTGCTTGGTGTTCTTATTCTGTATTTTAAACCAATAAATTAGTTATTATGGGTGGTTGTGCCGCCATAAATTGTTCTAATCATTCAAGAAATGAATTTAGAATGGCTAAATTCTCTAAAGATGAAGAAAAAAGAAGAAAATGGGTGATCAACATGCGACGAGATCCCGGATCGTCTGCTCAAATTTGCCTTGTAAGTTCGATTTTATTATTGAAAATTTTTACTGTTACCTTAGAAAATGCCTTTTTCTTGTAAGTTTATCTTTGTTATTTAATTTAAAATACCAAAGTTGTTCGTAGCTTGTTTAGTTTTGTTAAAACGCAAATGTTATGTTAAGAGTGCGTTTTGCATTATCGCCAAAGCTCTCCAAAGCTACTTGTTGTGTTTGTAAACAAAATCTTGTTTTATAGCATTAAAAAATGTGTTTAAAAAAGAAATAGACAACATATATGTTAATAAATTTAATTAAGCATCTTGAATATTGTTGTATATCTACAATTATTTTCGCAATCATAATAAAATATTAAAGTTTGTCACTAATTACGTTTACTTTAACGAAATGCCAAAGTAGCGAGATTAATATGCCAAAGTAGCGAGAAGTGCGCCAAAGATAGCAACCCCATAGTTTCGGTTTGGGCCACTTTTCGAGACGTACGCCGGCCTGTATTATAGGGGTTCTAGGCGTATAGACTCATTTGGTTCATCAACTTTAGACATTTTCGCAACATGCAGCCTTAACTCGCGAGGTGCATATTATGACCTGCTAGAATTTTCAAATTGTGCAAATGACGCTACTCAACTCATCTTCAGTGAATGATTTTATTTTTCAAAAATGGTCGAGTGAAATTATTCTGATCTTCTCTGAATTTATTCCCATCTTAAAAATGGCCGGAGGCGTACCATCACCTCTCTGTCTGACGCGACTGAAAAGGGATATCCAATCACTTCCAACCTCCTCCGGGAATATTCATCTCAGCTGAGGAAGAAAACATCAGATCGATCCACGCCTTGATAGTGGGCCCTAAGGATACTCCTTACCAGGGTGGATTTTTTTACCTACGTTTGAAGGTGCCCTCGAACTACCCCATCGAACCGCCAGAAGCCAAACTCATGACTACCGCAGCGGCCGAGTTCGATTCAATCCGGGAAACTGTGGCTTAGCATCCTCGGAACATGTAGTGGACCTAAGTGGAGCGCCGCTCAAAGACTGTCCACCGTCCTCATATCCATACAGTCCCTGATGAACGAAAAGCCGTTCTTCAACGAGTCTGGAATAACGGAGCGGCAATCTGGAGAGAGTGACCGGTACAACGAACTATTGGAACACGAAACTCTCAGAGTTGCCGTATGCGATATGCTGGAGGGACGAACTCCCGATTCGAAAGATTTACCGCAGTCGCTGAGAGACATTATGGAGAGACACTTTCTGGAGTTCTTCGACCACTACCAATCCATTTCTCATTCAAAATCGCACTTGACCGGGAAGATTGTGAAATATCCTGCGATGTTTGGCGGTGACAAGGTAGTTTCTGACTATGCTTCCATACTGAAGCTCTCCACTGCATTAAAACACTCCTGGAAGCTAAACTTGGTAATAGCAATGCCAAGTAACACTCTAAATTTATTTGAGCAACAAAATTAGCTTAAACAGAAACTGCGTTATATGTATTTGATGCTCTGATATTTTAAAATTTCACTTTACACACTTTAGATTATGGTAATCGTGTAGCGATACATACTTTAACTCCTGTACGAAGTAAAAGATTATTAAAATGTGCTTGATGTTTAAATTATAAAATGATTTAACACTGGTTCCTTTATTCTATTTGAGCTCATTAAGGCCCAAGTGGTGTAACTCCATTTTTTGGTTTTATTGGGTTAGAATCACAGAAGTGTTCAACAAAGTCTGTTCTATTCTGGTTGTTTGTTCTGGTAAATGTAAAACGTGTAACTGCTATAAAGTGTATTCTATATTTGAAAAATTGAGGTTGTTAACATTGGCGCGTTATATCACTTGCGTGCAGTTACTTGACAATGATTCATAGACTGCTTTGTTCTGAGAAGCGTGTTTTTGCCACCGAGGGTAACTTTTCATTTATTATTTACTAGCCGACTCCGGCGACCAGTTGGTTCGCCATCTTAATAAATCTTGTTCGGAGAGAATCCTGTTTCGCACCGGCTTCCTTGGCACTGAAAGGTACTTATGTATTATCCCGGCGGTCCGCCAAGACGAGCGATTTCCCGCCTAGATAAATGCCGGACACATGAAATTAATGATGGTTCGGATATGGCTCCTGAGATAACCAAGTACAGACTGTCCGAAAAGCTCCATTTTTGCGTACGAGCAAAGTTTCGCTCCTTCGCCGATTTGGGGCTACTATCTGACCCTATCAGTTTTGCCAACTGTGCAGGAGAAAATGTGGCTCAAATCAAAGTTAAAAAATTTTTTCAAGTTGAGAAAAAAACAAGTAATATTTAAAAAAAAAATTAAAGTCAATTCCTACTTAGGTCAACAAAACAAAAAAAAAAATTCGCGAAATATCGCCAAATTTGTCGACGAAAATAATATCGCATTTCGCATAACTCTAAAACTTGTGCCTCTCTCAAGAATTACGCCAAAATTTGGCGGTATTTCATCAAAACTTGCCAAGGTCGACGAAACTGGCGAGATTTTGTGCATGGACAAAACAATGACTGACTATCGCCAAATTTGGCGATATTTTGAGCATGGACCAAACTTGGCGATATTTTGACAAAACTCGCCCAATTTCGGCCCATAGAGCATAATTCGGGCCAATTCGGGTATTTCGAATCTTTTGGGCGGTCCTGTAGATAAATTATTGAGTCGATTTGGAACCAAAACTGTATTAGCATCCAGTGTCATGCACTAGAAGTTTAGAAAAATGTACTTGAACTTGAGTAGATGAATAAAATAGTATTTTATGAACGATTGAAAATTTGTAAAAGATAAATAGAGGGAGAGTGTGAGCTACGTCTAACAGTTTTTGAGATATGCGAGTTTAATGAATTTCGGCCCATAGAGCGTAATGTATTTCGAATCTTTTGGGCGGTCCTATAGATAAATTATCCAGGCGATTTGGGACCAAAAGTGTAGTAACATCCAGTGTCATGCACTACAAGTTTAAAAAAATGTACTTGAGTGGATGAATAAAATAGTATTTTATTAACGATTTAAAATTTGTACAAGATACAATATAGGGAGAGTGTGAGCTAATACACTGTCTAACAATAAGTATTTGGACACCTGTGATAGAAAAGGAAAACTAACTTTATTCAAAATCAATAGTTGGTAGAGCCTCTACGAGAGGCAATTACAGCGTGAACCCTCCGGGGCATACTTTCCACAAGTCTTTGTATTACAGCTAGTGGTATTGTCTTCCACTCGGCTTGGAGTAGACATAGAAGTTCCTTCACCGATTTTGGACGGGTAGTGCACCCCTTAATTCGGCGATCCAACTCGTCCCAGAGGTTCTCGATAGGGTTCAGGTCTGGGCTCTGGGCAGTCCAGTTCATTCGATGAACTTCATTGGCACCATACCAAGCCTTGGTTAACCTTGAAACATGACAACTGGCATTGCCGTCCTGAAAGTAACAGGGGTCCAACCCGTAAAACTGCCACAACATAGGAAGCACATTGTCATCCAAAATAGTGCAGTAGGCATCGGCGTTGGTCCCAGTCCATACCCGGAGAAACACCCCCACACCATAATTCAACCTTCGCCGAACTTGACTGTTGGCACAATACATTCTGGCAGGAGACGTTCTCCAGGCAGACACCAGACCCAGATCTTGCCATCCGATCGGTAAAGGGTGAACCTTGATTCGTCGATCCAAAGAACCCGTTTCCACTGATCTACGGTCCAATTTCGATGTGCTTTGCACCACATTAACCGAGCAGCGCGGTTGGACTTTGTGATCAAAGGCTTATGGGCAGCAGCACGACCATGAAAACCAAGCAGATGTGCTTCCTTACGGACGGTATTCATTGAAACAATACTCCCGGAGGCCTGTTGAAATTCCTCGCGGATGAGGGCCATCGGTTGGGTGCGGTTCTTCCTAATTTCTCTGGACAGCACTCGTCGGTCTCTATTTCCCAGTTTCGTTGGTCTGCCGACTCGGGGCACATTCCGACAATCACCGCTCACCTTCCACTTCTTAATCACATAGGCCACTGTCGATTTTGGGTACTTCAGATCGCTAGATATGTCCCTTAAGGATCGCCACATTTGTGATACCCCATAACTGTACCTTTCTCGAAATCAGAGAGCTCCGAACTGCGCGGCATCTTGCATGCGACTAATGCCGATGCTGTTTCCTACCGGCGGAGGCCGTGACGTACCTCAGGACCACAGATATCGTCATTTGCATAGGTGTCCAAATACTTACTGGTAGACAGTGTAATAGGAATTGAATAAAATTTCTTTGGCGTTTACTTTAAGTGCTTGTACTGCTGAAATGTGCTTGTCTGCTGATGCCTTTTTGAGTCATTTAGGCTTTCATTTCCGATTTACAAAATATTTCGGTATTGCCAGTTTGCCAAGATCTTTTTCTCCGGCAGAGTTGGCAACAGTGATAGGATCAGGTAGTAGCACCAAATCGGCGAAGGAGCGAAACTTTGCTCGTACGCAAAATCCCATAGGAGAAACCGGTTTTCAGACAGCCTGTACTTGGTATCTCAGGGAGCCATGGTATGGAATACGATTGGCAACAGTTTGCCAGCACATATAACAAAAAAGTAGTTTGGCAGAAATGACATCCGGGATAATACGTAAGTACCCAATGAAGTCTCTCATTCTGAATGGAATTTAAAATTAAGATGGTTACGAACAGGGGCGGCCCTAGGGTAAGTGCCGCCACCTGCTGACATAAAAATACGCCCCTTTTTTGCTGTACTTAGTTTTTGAGTTCGAAATTTTGCGAATCTATTTAGTGGTTCAGTGGTCTAATTTAGTTTCAAAAAAAATTTCTATACACATACATCACACATTTATTTAACAGCACAAGTTTTTTCAACAAGAACCAAAACCCTTTTTAAGAGCGCATTCTTTTCTACATCGTTGCCACTAGTGACTATAAACCACAGAAACGAAACTGACGAAATGACGTCACTAGAGGCGATATTTAGGAGATGCTGCGAGTGAATTCGCAACACACCCCACCTGTACTCTATTAAAGAGTACACTTACAAATACTAACAATAACAGTAATTCGATAACATATTTTAAAGCACATACATATTACAATCACATATATTATGAACATAAAATATCAAGGTTACACAAATACACAAGTCAAATACACAATGTTACAAAATATACAAATTAATTTATTTCCAACGGGTAAATTAATTGAATTGGTCGTTTGTAACGACCTTTATTTGTCCTGACAAGGCACGAACGTACTAATCCGTCACGTCCCACAAAAACATCTTCAATGATGCCAAGAGGCCATAAGAATTTGGATTTAGAAGTCCCTTCTATTAAAACGATGTCTCCCCTTTTTATATTCTTTTCAGGGACTGGGTGAACAAACTTATTTGCACTTTTCAATTGCATTAAATAATTTTCCTTCCATTTAACCCAGAGCCGGCGTAGGAGATTAGTCTGATATAACCTTCGACGAGTCAAACCTTCCTTTGTGGAAGGGGGGTTAGAAAATATCTCAATAAAATGCACTGGATAATTAACATTTTCAATACCAGGAAACAAAAAATGAGCCGGTGTAAGAGGCTGAGGCTCCTCCAAATCATTACTTACATAAGTAAGTGGTCTGTGATTTAACACTAGTTCAATTTCAGCTAAGATGGTCATCATTTCCTCAAAACTAAGACAAGCTTTACCTAGTATTTTCTTTAAAGGCTCCTTAACACTCCTCATGAGCCTCTCATAAAAACCACCCCACCATGGAGCGTGAGGAGCAATAAATTGCCAGGTTATGTTATGCATTGCAACAAAATTTTTTAAATCCGAGTCAGCCAAAATTTGAGAAAACTCCCTTAAAATGTTATCTACAGTCCTAAAACTTTTAGCATTGTCTGAAATGATGACCCTACAATTTCCCTTTCTGGCCAAAAACCGCCTTAACGACAAAATAAAGCTTTTAGTAGACATGTCAGTTATTAATTCTAGGTGCACTGCTCTCGTGACACCACATGTGAACAACGCTATATAAGATTTTTGTTGGGTGTTCCCCGAACGAACAAAAACTGGACCAGTGAAATCAATCCCTGACACTGTAAATGGGGGACTTTCAAGTACTCTAGTTTTAGGCAATTGAGCAGTTATTTGTTTAGCAGGCTTTACCGAATATCTATTACATACTAGACATGTTTTCAAAACACCTTTCACGACTTGTCTACCCTTCGGAATCCAGAATCTGCTTCTAATTTGAGCAAGAGTTGCAGACACCCCACTATGACAAATTTTGTTATGTTCTCTTAAAATTAATAATTTAGTAAATCTAGACTGTCTGGGTAGAATAATTGGATGAATTTCATCGTTTGACAAACTACTTTCTTCGAGTCTACCTCTCACGTGCAAAACATGGTTTTCATCCAAAAATGGAGCTAATTTAAAAAGAGAAGAGTCCTTTGGAATCTGTTTACCATTTTCAAGACATTCTAATTCGAAAGAGTATACAAGCCTTTGTTCATATTTAATCCACGCTAGTTCGGCACGAAAAAGTTCAATTGCACTATATGGTCCCATTTTAACATGCTGCTTCTTAAGTTTACTAACAAATCTTATGACTAATACAGTAATTTTCAAAACCTTTGTAAGGCTACTATAGTTATTTAAATCGAAAACAAATTGAGAATCCTTAACAATACATTCATTTTGATTTACATTTTTACATTCCTTTCGTAATTCTAGATCCTCAGATGGATTTTCAATTTGAGGTTTGCAAGGCCAAAATTCACGGGGTTGACTTAACCAAGGTGGTCCTTGCCACCACAAGACATTTTTCGCTAATTCAGAGCCCGAAATTCCCCTAGAAAGGATATCTGCGGGGTTTTCCTTTCCGGAACAGAAAGCCCAATTATCAGGATTTGTTAGATGTTGGATTTCTTCCACTCTATTTTTAACAAAAGTTTTAAACTTACTAGAATTACTTTGAATCCAACATAAAGTTATAGTTGAGTCGGTCCAGAAAAAAGAAGAAATATTATACTTATCAAAACATTTTCCTACTTGATGGGCTAATCGTGAAGACAAAAAAGCTCCCATCAACTCAAGTCTGGGCAATGTAAGGCCCTTTAAAGGAGCTACACGGCTCTTGCATGAAATAAAAGAAACAAAAATATTACCATCAGTTGATACTGCTCTAATATACAGCACAGCTCCATAAGCCAACATTGATGAATCTGAAAAAGAATGAATTTCAAATGATTTAAATTTACTGTTCAAATTTGAAAAATAGTATCTAGGAATTTGAAGACAGTCCAAGGTTTTCAGTTCACTGCACCACATCTGCCACTTGTGACACAGTGAATGTGGCAGTCTATCGTCCCAGTCAAGATTGTTGCTCCAAATTTCTTGCAATAGACACTTCAACTTTATCATGAAAGGTCCCAAGAATCCTATGGGATCATACACACGACCGACAACTTGCAGAACAGCACGCTTCGTTGCAGTTTTATTTTCAATAAATTTCACTATATCTGTGACGTCAAAAAATATCGTATCTTTATCTGGGTCCCAAGACAGACCCAATACCTTTGATGGAGTTTCGAATTCAGTCAATAAGTTGTTATTCTCTTCACCAGTTTCCATATTTGCTCTTTTCCAACATTCTCTAAGTTCTTTGGAATTAGTTTTCCACTTACGTAAAGTCATGTTGGCCTCTTTCAGTATTTCTACACTTTCAGTTGTTATCTTCAACGCTGCATCAACTTCCTCTTCACCACTCAGCAAATCATCCACATAAAATGAGTCTAACAATAATCTGCAGGTTTCTGGGAATTCCACACTTTTTTTTTTGAAATGGTAGTTTAGAGTAGCAGCTAACAAATATGGGCTGGGCTTGAGTCCGAACAAGACTCTAGTGAAATATAATTCTTCACATGGCTCTCTATTTATGTCATCTTTCCACAGAAATCGCGTAAAGCTTCTGTCGACTGGATCAATGCTGATTTGTAAATATGCTTGACGAATGTCTGCCGTAAAGGCTATAGGATTTTGTCGAAATTTTATCAGGAGTTCAAACAGATTAGGGTACAAATTCAATCCTTTGTATAGGCAGTCGTTAAGAGATAGTTCGTTTTCTTCGTGGGCTGATCCATCAAAAACAATCCGAAGACGAGTGGTTGATTTATCTTCTCGAATGACCGCATGGTGAGGTAAGTAAAACGATGGTTCCTGACACGATAGTTCTGTATCACACAAAGACCTCTCAACAACGCCTTCCTCGAGATACCCATCTACTACCTTCTTATAATCCTCAAAAAATGACAAATTTCTACGAAATCTTTTCACTAAAGACCCAAAACGGTCATAAGCACCTTTTCTATTGTTAGCTAATTTTTCTTTCATCCCTGCTTTCCAGGGTAATTTAACACAATATCTACCATCAACAAACCTAATACTATCATTAAAATTTTGCATTATTTCCTGTTCTTTCACACTAAAACAATTTGTCTCTATTTTTTCAATGCCCAAATTTTCCAGTTCCCAAAACCGTGTAAGTTCAGTTGAGTCAAATTTTAGATCACTTTGAACTAAATTTACTAAAGTGGATTCACTCCCTTCATCACATTTCCCTTGCAACGACCATCCAAGTTCAGTGTTAACAGCTACCAGTGATGAATTTAATTTCTCGAACCCTTTGACCAAATCCCAAAAATAATCTGATCCTAACAACACTGAAATTTGACAATCACTAGACAATTCTTGAATATTAAATGTCAAATGATATCCCTTTGCCTCCATCTCAGCATGAGCACTTCGATCTGGAAAATTTATTGTAGCCTTTGATATTTCCTCAATTTCTAACGCCTCAATCACAACCTCATATCCATTCAAAACATTTCGCAACTTCAACTCAACTCTGCGACACAACTGCATCCTAGGAGTTTTAGCACCAAAACTATAAATATTCAATTTTTCTGAACCCACGACCTTTAATCTCAATTTTTTAGAAACACCTTTTTTCACAAACGTTCTTTCACTACCATTGTCAAAAATACAAAACCCGAAATCCGACAACTCTTTACCAACCATCTCTACCTTCACACATTGCAATAAAACTCCTGTTCCATTATTCATCATATAATTCGAAGAGGCAGAAGTGATTTCGTTAGATTTTGTATTTGTGTCGTGTTCAACCCGTTGCCTTTTTGAATTTTCCAGTTTAAAACAAATGGCGCGTGCATGCCTTCCATTGCAAAATGTACAGCAGGCCCCCTTACAAATCTTTAAATAACAATTTAGATCGCAACATAACAAACACCTTTTATCTCTTATAAGTTTATCTCTCTTTTTTTGAGTGTTCGAGTTCTCGCAGACACGGCTCAAGTGACCTTGACCGCAAAAAATGCAAGTATCTTTTGCACTAGCACTAGTCAACAGTTCATTAGCGGAGGATGCATATTTATTTCGGTTAGGCACGCCGAAGTTTCTACGATTGGGTTGTTTAGTCTGGTTGAATGTCGCCCTGGGAGGGGGGACAGGAGAGTGTATATGAAAAGTTCTCTCTCTCGCAGTAATTGCATTATGCAGAAAATCCATTAATTCCTCCAAATTATGATTACTGCTGGAGATCTGATTTTTGCTAAACTCTAAAGCAAGATCACTGGGAAAAAGTTTTAAAATTATCGCGCTGAGCATTACACTATAGTTTTCTGATTTTACGCCTAAACTCTCAAGTGACCGAATTTGAGTTTGACATTCAAAATATAATTTTCTGAGCTCATGTAAATTTGAAGTATTCTTCAACGGTGTCATGTTAAGCAATTTAGATACATGGGCATTAATCAACACATCCTTTTGACCAAAAGTATCTTTAATTAATTTTACAGCTGATTTATAGTTTTCCGAAGTGATAGCGAAACCTTTGATACACGACAGAGCCTCTCCTCCTAAACAACCAAACAAATAAGAAAACTTTTCAACATCTGACAAAGCAGGATTATTTTCAACCGAATTTTCGAATTGATTCCAGAAATTTAAATATTCAGAGGGCTCTCCGAAATAGGTTTGCAATTTTAATTTAGGCAATTTAGCATTTATGCTTGATCTACCATTACTATTATTTGTTACGAGTTGGACATTTGTGCTTTCATCTTTTACTGCAGTTTGTAACGATTTTATTTTATTTTTTAATTTTACAGAATTAAAAACTATAACTTCATTGTATTTATCAATCTGCTCAATTTCCGATTCAATTTCAGTAATCTCTAAGAGATCTTCGATTTTACTATCAATAGCTTTAATCTGTTCGTCTTTATTTTGTAATTGTACTAAAAAACTTTCTAATTCATCGACCTCAACATCTGATTCACTCAAACGATTTTCTATTTTCGAAATTAGCTTTGTAACTTGACTTCTATGTGATGAACGCTGTTTTTTGAACTTCTCTAATTCTTTTTTATCTGCCATTTTAGATATAAGTATTACAAAACAAACCTTAACTAATAAATGACACAGTCTGCAAAGCACACTTCGAAATAGTTAAATAAACAACAACATAAACAAACAAATTCAAACAAACAATTTTAACTGCTCAAACTCCATACAACTGCTTTTGAACAAATATCAATTTTCAACAAATCCTCGCACAAATACTTCACTCAACTTTGGAATCAAATTGACAACTAATAATACAAACACTTAAACGAATTTCAATGCAAACCGAAACAAATTGACTACCATATTACTTCAAGCAAACCACAAAGCTATTCTACAAAACGAAACGAATTTTTACTCACCCCACCCTGCGTCATTCTTTCCTTATCAGGATTATCAAAGTCATTTCCACATTCCAATGGCCGATGCGCCAATTTTGCGAATCTATTTAGTGGTTCAGTGGTCTAATTTAGTTTCAAAAAAAATTTCTATACACATACATCACACATTTATTTAACAGCACAAGTTTTTTTCAACAAGAACCAAAACCCTTTTTAAGAGCGCATTCTTTTCTACATCGTTGCCACTAGTGACTATAAACCACAGAAACGAAACTGACGAAATGACGTCACTAGAGGCGATATTTAGGAGATGCTGCGAGTGAATTCGCAACACGAAATGATGCCCCTTCGAAGCCGGCGCCCCGATGCGTTTCGGGGCGCCCTTGGTTACAAACAGTAGCGGATTCAGGGGAGGGGATAGGGGGCTTCAGTCCCCCCAAAAAGAGATTGCTAAAGGGCAACATTCTGCTTCATTATGCACTTTGAATATGTAAAGTGACCTTTTTTAATCACTTAGCCCCTCCCAAAAGCTTTTACATTGGTTTAGACCTAAAATTTTGCTTTATTGTATATTTTGTTTGGGTGAAATAAGCTTTTTTCCAAATTTAGCCCCTCCCAAAAGAGAATTTCTGGATCCGCCACTGGTTACAAAAATAGGATGGTTTAATGATAAAAACCTACAAAAAGGTACAAATTATTTTCGTTCTATATTAATTCTGAAGAGATTCTGGATATATTGGCCGTTATCAGAAAACGGAAAGGAATAGAAAAAGAAGTAAGAAAATCTGAAACATTCAGATTTTAAATACGCACCAAAGCACTATAAATTAAAAACGTATCATAATCCATGCGTGTATCCTTATTCATGAGTGTGATTAAATCCTTTTTCTGGATGTAATGCAATAAAAATAGAATGGGAAAAAGTTGCGTAGAAAAATGCGCAATTCGAACTGAATGAAAGTTTCTAAAACTTATTCAGGATTAATGCAATAAAAATAGAATGGGAAAAAGTTGCGCAGAAAAATGCGCAATTCGAACTGAATGAAAGTTTCTAAAACTTATTCAGGATTAATGCATTTAACGATATTCTATAAGTTTGCGCCATCTGTTGAGGACTCTGTAAAATAAAAACTCAATTGTATTCTTTTTTTTCAGATAAAAGATAGTTTTTTCTGTATTATAGGAGCAATATTTTTTTAAGCCTATATTTTAATCCAGGACTTTAACAGTCTTTATTCCAAATTTCATCCAAATCCATCAAACCGTTTCAGCATGAAAGAGTAACAAACATCCATGCAAATATTGACATTTATGTATTAGTAGGATTATCACTAGAGTGCTATTTCGTTCACGCCGGTATTTTCTGTCGACATAATTTGTGGACATTATTTGCGTTGAGACGTTCTCATTGCATTTTCCAATATGGTTGCCATGCCAGATTACGGGGAGGGGGAGAATAAAATGCTAACATTCTTCAAAGATTGCAATCTTTGATGATTCTAGCTTCTAGCCAAGTTTGGAGCCATAAAATAAGTCCCCCAAACTGAACCTAGCTTAGCGATATCTTCCATATTTGGCGAGAAACTGGCAAACCTTACAACTTATTACAAAGTTGTAAGGTTGTAAAGAAGCATAGTTAGAATATGCCTGGCGAAGATTGTAAGCACTTTTAGTAAGCGATTTTAATATAGATTTCAATTCCAAATATGGTAACTCATGGATTATGATACAATTTCCAACCAGTATTTATAAAGATGAAGTATAGCTAAAATATGCCTGGCGTAGGCTGTTAAACAGTTTTAGTAGGCGAATTTAATGTAGACTAGCTTCTATCCACGACTTCGTCCACCTCAGCTTTAGAATTAGGTCCAGAGAGAAATGAAGTATGAGTGAATAACAAAACAAGAAATAGTTTGATGACACTTTTACGCTATAGACAAAAATGACTCTATTTAATTATTTTTTTATTTGTTTTAAATGGAGTTCAATATATGGTATATGCAGTTACTAAATTTAGATTTTTTTTACGCATTTGACGAATGGTGACAGGACAATATTTGCGAATTATTTTGAGTGTTCCTGCAAAAGAACTATACTTATATTCATGAAAGGTAGCCTGTAATACTCAGGATTAATGCAGCTTTCTATTGCTAAAAAAAGTTTCGGATTTGGTTTAGTAGTTACAGAGATTTCCATCGGGCGTAATTAATGTATTAGCATTATTTTGAGTGTTCCTGTAAAAGAACTATTTATGCTATATGCATGAAAATTAGCCTATAATACTCAGGAATAGTTAGCTTTCTATCAGGAAAAAAAGTATTGGTCAATAGATCCAGTAGTTACAGTGATACCCATAGAGTGTAATTTAATTCTTATCAGTGCCTCTGTAAAATAACTATTAATTGTGATAATAATTGTGATATATCTATGAAAGGTAGCCTATAATATTCATGAATAATGTAACTTTCTATCAGTGAATAAAGTTATAAAATCGGTTCAGGAGTTACAAAGATGTGCATAGAGCGTTAAGTATTAGAATTATTTTAAGTGTCTCTAAAAGCGACTATTTATGCTATATGGATGAAATGTTGCCTATATATTAATCTAGGTTATAAGCTATCTTGATTCCAAATTTTATCCGAATCCGTTCATCTATTTTTGCGCGATTAACAAACATACACATATATTAGTCGGATTTGAAAATTTATGAAATTTTAGAAAGACATTTAGACTTCTTTCTCTTTCTTATGCTTTTTAATTTGTCGTAAAACTGACGTAATTTCCATGCCATTTCATGTTTTTAATGCGCGAGATTCTGCAAATAGCATTTCTGATTTATTTCAAAAGCATAAATAATTTTATGCGGGGCACACTCGCCAAGCATGGCAACCAAAAAAACGGTTTTTAATTAATAATTAAAAAAGTAATTATAAATTAAAAATTCTAAGTCTCTCAAGTGAACATCATCGAACTCATGTTCAAATTTTCAGCGATCTGCGTGATGTAGTTTTGTGTAGATTTGTCTGGCGATCGCACAGATACAGATTCCGTAAGAGCACGGAAAGTGAAGCAGCATCCCGCTTGGTCAGTGCTTAAGAGGATGAACTCCTCTCACCGTTGGACTGTTGTGGGGCCGTGCGCGCTAATGGGAGCTGGTGCACGTAAAATCCGTCGTGGCTACAATGTCTTCCACGTTCAAATGATACCTCTGTAAGGTGGTGAGGGTGCCAATTTCAGGTGATGGTTGGTCCCTCATCTGGAATTCGTTTAAAATTAGGGACCAACGAACAAAGTCCAACCCCTCGGGGGCAGTGGCACCTATTTCCATGGCTAGTTATGATATTAACATAAGTTTGCATTAGTCATTTTTAAATCTGCCGTAATCAAAGTGGTTTATTAATGTTTCAGTTATACGCTTTTCATTTATACGTCATTTTAGTTTGGTTCCTTGGAAGATGTGTAGACAATGCTTTATTTGTAGTTACTGTTGTAGCGTCTTGGGTGTGGAATGATAGCGTTTGAGAATTACAGCTAATTTCCTTTTTCAGGATAATAATTTATTTATTTACAATTTAAAACAATCTCGATTAAATATGCTGCTATATACAAGTAAATAAGAGTTCGTTGGACATATTAATAAAAGACTAGTCCTTTCACACGGGCAGAGCCCTTCAGTCCACAACCGGACTTGCAAAAAACAGTTTACAGGGCAGCGCCCTACAGTCCTTCGATCGGACTTAAAAAATTTTCGGCGGAGGATCTCTCTCGAGAACCTCACCTCTTCAGCTCTCGCTCCGAACTGCCAACTGCTCCGGGGCTCTCTTGTCCGGTTTCTTCCCCCCCCCCCCTCATCTTTTTGGATCTCTCCAAAGACGGGTTTGGATTCAAGGATCCCCAATTGGTCCGTACCTGGCGCCTGTACGTCTCCGCTAGACCGCACCTTCAGGTCCGCTGACGTAGGAGCTATCAATTTCGGCAGCTCTTTGAAGGGGTGTTCCTTTGTAACAAACTGTCTGGAAAGGCGACACCAAGTCTGCCGTTTTGTGCGGATCTGGGAATTTTACACTGACATTACACATGCAATAGTTATGCCCAGCAAAAATGCTGATGAGTGTTTTTTATCATATCGTTTATTTATGCGAAAAGATGTATGAAGAATAAAAAATATTTTCTATTAATACTACAAACTTTTTAAAGAATTAATTTAAATGCAAAAATTTTGGGGCCCAGGGGACCTTGAAATTAGTGGGCCCCAAGATACAAAGTATTCCATGGATAAAGAGATCTTGCTCATAATGAAACTGACTAGAATCATAAGGGGGTCCAGACCCGTTGGACAACCCAATCCCTTCTCTGCGTCACTGTTCATGTTTAGACAAACTAACCATCTTAAGGCTGGAGAACGTGTGAGGGCATTGTCATATGCTCGCATGGTAATTCAATGTATTCTCCCTGACCCTTCTCTCGGACGGCGCGGCGGAGAAAAACTTTCCATTGTGTGGAAAGCGTTCTTTTCTGGTTTCACGGGTTAGATATTGTCGGTGGATCCCAACTGTTCATTAAAAGCTCATAAATATTTCTAGGGATGGACGTCAGACGCGAGAAATCTCACATTGTCTCTCAGCGAGACAAGACGCGCGACGAGACTGCCAATTTTTCAGCGAGACGAGGCAGAGTCTTGTCTCGCACGAGATTTCTCGCGAGAATTTCTCGTCTCGCATAAATTTACGATACGAATTGCTTTTTAATCAGAATTGTAGTGCTGTATTTGAGGAAATATGCCATCCTGAGAAGGGAATGTACACTTTGCCTGAAGCATCTACCGTTGAACTTGCGTCTCCTCTGTTATAGATCCTGGTATATACTATCAGCACTCTACAATACAAACAAACACGTAACATTTAAAATTAGGACAGCACGAGGAATATACAAAGCACACGAAGGAGAGGATAAAGATTTGCTTGTTTGCGTGATTATGGCAACGTTACGCTAGGGCGATCTGCAAAGGATGGGGGGTGCATTGATAGGACTTTCTAAGAGTTTCAAACGCGTATTGAAGTTACATCCGGAGAAAACCTACCAAAACTCCAGACCGTTAGATCGACAGCCGCGCGATGGGACCCAAACCCGGGACCTTCACGCTTCGGTCATCCATTTTCAGTGATTAAGGAGAGGATAAAGAAAGAAATTGGAAAAAAGAAAGAAAACAGAGAAGAGTAGAAAACAAACAAACAAAAAAAAAGTAAACAGAAGAAAGGCGGTACGGTAAGTCCAAAGCCTGACCATATTTAGATGGGTCCCAGGGGCACTAACTTTGGGACCACTTTTACTATCACATTCATTTTAACCCCTTTTGGACCGCTGTTGAGTCTCGCAATGCAAAGCTTTTTTAAGATTTTCTATATTGAATTTTAAAATTAATTTCATATATTTAAACAAGCTACATTTAAAAAGTATTTTTATTTTAATATTTGTAACCGAATTGTATCATTAGCTCGTACGGACGCTAAGTCAGGGATGGCTATTATATGGCACTCCTGTTCGTACTTTCAAAATTTTATTTTAAAAAACACTATTTCAATTATCTCTCTATTCTAAAAAAAAAAAAAAAGTAAAGGTCGCTGTCATAGCTTCTTGACGTATCTTCTCCTAAACCGTGGAGATTTGAATTTCGAGAAACATGTTCCCGAATGCGGAGAACTCCGAGGAACCTGATAAGGTGGCTTAAATTTCCAAAATCGAATTATTTTAGAAGGTATTAATAAAAAACTGAAAAAATAAAACATAATGGTTGCCAGATTTGGCATAAAACCATTCATTCCTTTGCAACAAAGCAATTCCAATTGTGTAGAATCACATGAAATTGTCAAACATGAAGTAGAATTACATCCATTTTACGCCAAATTAAAAAGTATATGAAATAAGTAACTCAAAATGTGTTACAAAAAGTTGACAATTTTCAAATAGTATAAGTTCGCTTAGACAACAGTTTAGAATTAGCGATTATTCGTTTTTCCAAAACAGTATAACTAATATCTTGAAAATGAAAAATAATTAAAATGCAGATTATTTTAAAGCCGGTTTGGTCCAGCTGGATCATTTGCTACCAGTAGAAATATTTGGCGGCGTTAACTATTTGCATATTTGCCAGCGCGGCGAGATGGTATAATTCGTGGTGCTAAATACGCCAATCTGCAAAGAATTATGTAAATGAAAATATGGATAACGGTTTTCCGGGAACATTAAATGAACAGTAATTATAGGTTGTGAGCATGTGTCAATCGCCAAATAATGAAAAGTCGCCATTGGTGGCAAGCTATCCTACCTGTTCCGTAGTTTTTATTAAAGAAAACATATGAATTACTGTTTTCTTAGAGCTGATTATTAACTATACGCAAGTAGCCAAATTATGAAAATTCTCCACAATTGGCTAATACGCAAGGCGTACCATGGGTTTCACATAATTACAAATAGTACGAGGTTTAAATTTTTATGTTCCAAGCAACATGCGAGAAACAAGCAATGTGTAGCTCGGTAACGATCTATCTTATCCAACGTTTGGGTTTTGTTTGTTGAAATTATGTCTTTATTACGAATAAGTCTTTTTAGGGGCCTTGCCCCCTAATCCTTTATAAAAGAAATATGTTTATATTTTTTATCATTTATACTTAGTGCTTTTCCGTTTAAGACATTTTCCACTTAAAATGTTTGATCAAATCTGGGAAAAGTTCCACTGTATAAATATTGTTATATGTGTATCTAGATAATAATTTTATGCAAAAAAAATGCCTCCATGTATAAATTTGTATATAATAATTACAGAATGACTTATTTCAAAGAAAACATTCATTTATTAATTTGCGCAGAATAATCGTTGCTTGTAAATAAAACCAATGCAATTTAATCATCTTGTTAGAGAACATTTTTTTAGATTATTTTTTCAATTAACCCCCCCCCCCCCAACCAACTGATCACTGATGTCAACATAGATATTCGGTTTCATGGTTCTAATAATTGTTGTTTTTTGTAAATATTTAGATAAGCTTAAAAATGGGATTAGAATTGCAAGTGAGTTTTAATGTCTAATTCATATTGATGCATAATCCAGAATTATGAATAAATTATTCAAGTGTGCTAACACTATTTTTTCATGGAAAAAATTTCATGCTTATTTAGAATGTCTGGCTATAATTACTACGTTTTAAAATAGTTGATGCAAGTATGCTTACTTTAATATTTTATGCTCTAAATGTGTAGTTAATAACTGTGATTTTTGTCTGCTTATAATATACAACTACTACTTATAATACTACGCGATATTTTGTCTACTTTTTAATTTACTTATTATTTTTTCTTCCGAGAATTCCGAAAATTCCGAGAAACTGTAATTTGTCTAGTGAGAATGGAAGCGCAAATCATCGGGAAGCAGTGGCGTAGCCAGAAATATTTCATGGGGGGGGGGGTTATGACTACTGCAACTCACCTATATGAATACATGTGTGTGATAAAGGAGTGAAGGATATATATTTTGTATGGAAAAAAATTCCTCATGGCGGGGTGGTGGTGGTTATGATCCCCCTAACCCCCCCCCCTTGGCTACGCCCCTGTCAGGAAGAAATCATAAATGCTCAGCCCCAGAACACGCTATTTCAAGAGGAACAGCACTCACAAAATATACGTGCATCACTATCAGACAGTTTGTAAAGAGGTACATAATTAGAAGGAATACAATGATATCATTATGGGAGAAAGAGGTATGATTTAGATTACTTCTTTCAGACATTGTTTTTTCCCATGAAGTGTAAGTCCTAGAGGTTCGAGTTTTAATCTATGAGAAATGCGCACATCTTCTCAAACAATTCCCAAT
>JAWZYV010011615.1:0-250181 GCA_038373885.1 Cheiracanthium punctorium
ATTTTGCAGTTTTAGATGCCATCTTACCATCCTGTGTATTTTATATGAAGTTTTATCCTCTTAAAAAGGGGTTTTTACCTATTTTTTCAAATTAAACTAGGGTCATTTGATTGTTCTGTCCTATCTTAATATTTTAGGAAAAGAGAAGAAGATTCACCCGATTAGTCGCTCGCAGTTTCAGAAGTAAATCCTCATCAACTCGACTGTCCTGCCAGGCAATTAAATAATTACATCACAACATAGCAAATCCAAAGCTGCGAACGGCTAACTCTACTTCTCATCTTTCTAAGAGTAAACAGTAGCATTTTAAAAAGGGGTATGTGCTGAGTATTTGTTTACTTTTTGATTTTTTTATCTTTTTTTGTCCTGTCTATTTCTCCCCCTCCCCATCTTTCCTTATTCATCCTCATTTTCCCCTTGGTTTCATGGCAGTGATTTAAATCAGTTAGATTAAAATCCTAATTACAATTTCCTTTTTTCTTTAAAAATATCGATACCGTGAATTTTTACTGAAATAACGTCAGTTCAAAATCATAGTGATTTGAAAGCATTTTTAAATGTTTATTTTAAGAAAAATACATGCACAGAGGAAGCTTAAAAAAATTTTATTTTAAATAATGTAAAGTAGAGTTACTTTTTGTACACATTTTGGTGATTGGGAATCTTATTTTATTTACAGGGGCTGTAAAAAAATTCGTATACCATACAGACACGGCACCATATATACACACACACCCCCTACAGAACACCACCGTCTCTCTCACACACCAGCCACCGCAGCATAATCCCTCAACGATACGAGTAGAAATTCAAACTACTCTATAATGACATACCCCGACTACCACTGTTTTTATTTTTTTCATTATGGTCTCTCTAGAGAATATATAATGCAAAAAGAGAGTTGTTGGAGGGCTAGAGAGTGAGAGAGAGCGAGCGTTAGAGGTAAGACTACTGAATCTGGTATGTAGAAAATACAGATAAAGATACGCGAGTGACACTTATGTGCGTAATGAATCTGTACCGCTCTTATAACGAGTAGATGTAGCAGATATGTACTCTTCACACTCTATCGCATGTATTCTCTACTTTGCAGTTATTTATTAGCCGCGCTAGGTTCATTCTCACGCTCTTCTTCCGCACTAGATAATACATTACAGTTTAAAAATACAATCATTAAGCTCAAATAAATCTTGATTTAACTTTTTTTTTTAAATCAACAACCCTACATTTCTCTGTTGTATTATACTAAATGTGTGGTAACATTTTACTGTCTAATTTGCTTGATGTTATTCCATAAGTTTTATAAACTAGGGAATGAAATCTTGCACTGTTTTTCATTTCGGATTTTGAGACCATGGGATTGGCGTTTCATTCAGCTAAGAATTCTTACAACAAAGAAAAATAGGAAAAATTAAGATTTTAAGCACAATGAAGTTTAACTTTAATAGTTATAATTAATGTTATTTGTGATAATTAATTCAGTAACTTACAGAAATATGAAGATTATAGTTTTGATATTCAAAATGCTATACTTAGTTGCTAAAAAAGGCAGTGTGTATGTGTACGTAAAGAGTCACTTGTCTTCCTTGATCTAATTTTAGTGAAACAGTTAAAAGCATGAATTTAAAAAATTAAAACTTTTTATAATTGATTCGTATTTCTTCGCAAAGAGAAAAATTAGTATGAAATATTTCTATTCACTTGGAAATTGGGAAGTTAGCAAAAATCTTAGATTACAATATATCCAGACTTCCATTGGAGGATAATTCGAAAAATGATATCTTTAAATTAAAATTTGTAGTTAGTGATTTATGTGTTGTGAGATTAGATACATACAGATGCAACAATCTTTGGTCAGTTGATAATTGGGAAGGTGGCTTAAAATTGTAATAAAACTAATTTATTTCTCATTTTCAATCCCGCAGGATTTCTATACTAATCCCGGAGACTAGTCCCACAAACATTTGTGTGGTATTAGGATTGCATCCCTATTATAAACCTCGCTTTTTATTCCATATGTAAAATAGTTTTATTTGAAAATTATTTTACTACATATCTTTAAAATATTAAAGTTTGGGACATATTGTTTAGTTACAGGGTAGTTTTATATTTTTCTTTTATGTTTGTTTTCAGAAACAAATTATCACTGGTTAATGGTAGTCGAGGAGGTAAATCTCCTCAGAAAGGAGCTCCACCTCACAAAAGTGATAAGTCAGGATCTCAGTTGTCACATAAAAGAAGCCAAAGAATACAGGTCTGTATTTCTTCTAAATAATTAACCCGTCAGTGCTTGTGCCTACTTATGTAACTTAAGCTCTTGCATGGAGTAAATGTCACCCCATTTTGTCTCCTGCAGGGACCGCAGTGCTCCTTTTTTTCCTGTTTTTCCCTTTTTTTTTTTTCAGTTGGCTCCTTTTTTCCTATTTTTTTCTTTAAATACAGTTTCCCCTCCTATTTTCAGCCTTTTCTTCCTTTTATTCCTTTTCCCCTCTCGCTTTCCCACAGTTCTCTTTCTTTGATTTTTTTTTTTTTTTTTTTTTTTTTTTTCTTTCTTTCTTTCGGGATGACGGCGCGGATAGTGCAGCCAGTGATTGGCCATTCTTATCTGTTGAGGCTATTAGGAATGAGTCCAAAGAATATAAATATCACTCGCGTGAAGAAGTCCAGCTCCTTCACTCCCAGTCCCCCCCCTCATCTGTTACTGAATGGGAGTTTCTTCCCGGGTACTCCTCACGCAACACGTACTTATCACAGTCCAGCTCCCATAGGGATAATGTAAGAGCAGAAACGCGGGCATACGGGAGACGTTGTGGTGGTAAAAAAAAAAAACAACTTTACAGGGCTGTCTCTGTGGTGAAAAGGGGGGATGGAAATCAACTGTGTAAAAATTCATTTATCTACAATTTTTTTATTAATGGACCAATTTGTTTGAAATTTTGGGAATTACTTTTAAATGCAAAAATTGATTCAGAGTCCAAGTTTTAAAAAGACATCTTAATTTGAACAAAAGTTAGAAATTTATTGTCGGAACTTTTTTTTTTTTTTTGTGTGGTTTTCTTTCCGAGCTAGAGGGGGGGAGAAAGATGGGGTTGAGGTTCTTATCTCTTTTCAGGCTGTTTCAATACTGCCACTTATATAGGTGACCAGCTGATTGTTAAAATCAACAAAAGAACACTTATAATGGCTGCAGATAATCCTGAAAAAAAAAATTTTTTTGAGTGGAATATGTATTGAACTGGAATAGACATTTATACCATTATATGGCAATTTTGAACAGAAGTGTTATTACTAATTTCATGCATTAACTATATTTTAATTGTTTGTACTATTGGATTAATTCTTACAAAGAATGATGAAAAATTGAATGAATTATTTTTGGAAATGTAATAACTTGAAAACTGAAAAAAATTAATAAAAATGAAAATTTAGGTTTAGAACAACTTAACTTTATTAAGTGTTTCTTAATTTAGTTAAACTTTTATTGATGATTCTTAACAAGGTGATCAAATAAAGTTTATTAAAATGTGCTTCTTATGCAAAATACTTACTTAATTAAGCATTTTCTTGTCTGTTAGGTATGTTTGGGTGATTATTATTATTATAAAAAGAAAAAAACCTTAAAAATCTTTTAAAGAAATATTCTTATTAACTTAACTATTTATAATTTATTTTAATAAGTTAATTAACGAAGTTACTTAAAATGTAATTCTTTTACATTACTTAGCTTTATCAACTTAATTAATTTTATCAAATTTTAATAAAGACTAGTTATAAATTTATTAATAAAGATTACTAATTAATTATTATTAATCAATAAAGCATTGGTTTACTCAATTTTTTAAGGGATTTTTGCAAATTAGAATTAGGATATGTACTGCCCTTTTTAAGAAACACGATGCCCTTTTTTAAAACCTTTGCACCCTGCCCTTTTTTTTACTTAGAATGAGCTCTGAGCCCAAGCACGTTGCACACATGTGTGCGCATATGCATATACACATGTTTATATATGCATTATGTATTTAGTTATCACGAACTATTATGAGTCTGCAGATAGTTTTGGATTATGTGCGCAGATAGTTTTTTCTTTTATCTGACTATGAACCAATTATAAAATCGGGTAACGATCGGCAAAACATAAAGTTGACCATTGTTAAAATTTACACTTTTGGGAAAAAATTTATTTATGAAACTTAATTTATTTTAATTATTATTTTGCTATGGAAATCGCTGCTTAAACTTGTTTTAAATATAAATTCAGGAAACAATTGATGAAATAATATTGAATATTGGTTTAATCCAAATCCAGTTGTTTGAATTAACACTTTTGGGGGAAATTTTAACTTGGAGCAAGGGTTGCTTTTATTATTATTTTGTAATGAGAATCGCTGTCATAGATTGAAGGAAATGATGCAAAGAAAGCACGAATGGGCATGCAGGCATTTTTAGTAAATTTTTGCAAATTACTGAAACAATCTTTGCCTATAAATCATTCATTTTTGAAAGATCTGTAGCAGCTGCATCCGGCTCTCAGATCCTTTCAGAATGACAGCGCCATTCAAAGCTTATGTGTTTGTTTAGCACCGTTAAATTTGTCTAATGAAATTATAGACAAAACAGTTTTGGAATACCAAGCTTACAGATTAGATGACGAAGTTGATCTAATTGTAAAAAGCTTTAATGAACGTACTGATGATGACACAGCCAATTGACGGGTACTGGAAAGAAGTTTTCAGTCTTGTTGATAAGATGAATGGGAAAGAAAAGTATTCAAATTTATTGATTATAATCAAAAATTGCTTTTCTCTGTCGCATGCCAATTCTGATGTTGAAAGAGGTTTTTCTGTAAATCGCAGCATTCTGTTTTATGAACGACATAATCTCTCAGAGGCTGCGATTATTGGAATTCTACAAGTTAAAGATACCATTAGGAGAAATGGTACCATTAGTAATATTGCAATTACAAAGCAGCTACTTAATGCTGTGACTAAAGTATATGCTGTTTATTCACAAGAAAAAGCGATAAGTAAAGCAACTGAAGACACGAAAATGAATGTTAGAAGAAGAAAAAGAAGCCAGTGAATTAAAAAGGAGAAAAGAAAGAAAAAAAACAAAACAGAAAATTGATGAGAAAGTAAAAGGTCTGCAGAAAGATCTCCAAGCAGTCCAGACATACCTTAAAGAAAGCAATACAAAATTACAGGATGCAATTAAGTAAACAATGTTCCGAACATGAAGATCGCTACTACAGCAATTGAAATAGCAACACAAAAAGTTGAAAGTATTACAAAAGAACTAAAAGAAGCTGAAGCTGATAGAAAAATCTTGTAGACGAGACTTTACTTGTGACAACTGTATCAATTACTATTTGTGATTTTATGTTGAAAAAGATACAAGTTAATGGAATTTAAAAAATTAATTAAAAATTCTCGATAATTAATTTAACAAGAGCTTCATTTTTTAATTCCCGAGTGTCTTGGAAAAACATAACTAAGTAGCAATAGATGTAAACTTATTTATTTATTGTTAGCAATTAAAGAAAAATAACTGATAGAAAGTTTGTTCTTAATAGTTTCTTTTCAATAATAAAACAAAAAGTCTTTTGAATGAAAAAGTAAGTCTTTTGTACTATTATTGTCAAGTCTCTTGAACTTGACAATAGTAGTACAAATGGTTACATTCTTATTAATAAAGAGTACCCAGTATTTCTTAAAATTTCTTTAGAAAAGATTCACAGTTAAAATTTTTAATTATGTTGTTTGTTTCGCACATATTTATAGATAGATTGATTTTCCAAAGAACAGTAAAAAGCTCCCCTCTTTTTTTTTTTCTTTTTTCTTTTTTTTTTTTTTTTTTTTTCTCTCCTTTTTTTCCTTTTTTTTTTTTCCAAAATTTTTGCTTCTGACCCTGGTCTCATGTTATATTTTTGACTAAAAATGTTTGTAAATGCTAATTTGTGGACTTATATCCTAAAATGCACCAGTTCTACAACATTTTACAGAGGAAATCGCACTTTTCATATTTATTTAGATATTTTTCTTGCGGTTTCTATAAATATAGTATTTTTTTAGAAAAAATGTATATCTTTCATGCTTAAAACAATGATTATTTTATTAATATGATCTTACTTTCACCTAATAGCCATTCATCAATATATACCTGTAGTGAAGCGTTAATTTATGTTTAGTTTAAGTTAACAAAGTAATAAAACATTGATACTCACACGGGAGTATTTAATCCTAAAGTCGCATTCACTCCCCTCCCAGGCAACAAAGAAAGACATTCCTTCACCCACCCCAACTAGATTTTAAGTTTGAAAGGTAGAAGACAAGACTGAATTATTCTCTAAAAATACCTCCCTTTTTACAAAGAAAATCTTCCTGGGGTGAGATTTACCCCCAGCGCGATTGCTTATGGGTTAAGTAATATATTTGAAACAGTTAGAAAGCAAAGTTATCTTTTTTGAAATGTTAAGAATTATACTTCTGCTAAGATTTATTTTCAACAGCCATAAAATTTTCAGCAGAATTCTGTAGTTTTATTTAAGATTAGTGTATTTCTGGATTTTTCTTTTCTTCCTTTTCTTTTATTCCCCCCAGGTTGTGCAGTTTGTTCATGAAAATTTTGTTGAGTATGATTCAGCATTCCAATCTTTTATTATCTGTCTTGAAAACAAATATTAACACTAGAAGCGCCGCACTTTCTTTCTACCTAGAAGCGCCAGCAGCAGTCAAATTGACTGCTCAAAGAATTTTGTACATTTATTTAAATACAAAAAGTTTATGGTATTTTTAAAAGCTTTTTAAAGAATAAAATGTTAATTCTTGTTAAAATACATGCTACAAAAAATATTTTTACTTACTTTTTAATAAAACTCATTTTAATGCTATTCGCAATTTTTACATTAGAATTTTTTCAATGCTGGAAGTGGATTTACCACATATGAAATGTGAACATTTCTGGCACATATCACTTGTTTCGTTGCTCTTACAAAATCCAATTTGGCATTGCCGTCTCTTTTTTGAGAGTTTTTGTTAGTAGTGTTCGAAATTTCCGAGGGCAGTTGTGCACTTGTCTTTTTCTTCAAGTGACTCGCTCTCAATTCTTCTGCCAATTGAAAAAGAAAGTTATGTCTTATTATAGATTTACCACTCATTTCTCGGTAGATAATGCAGGCATTAGTTCCTGCCAAATCCAGCGTATTATAGAAAATATGCACGGGCCATCTACGGGAAGCAGCCCGCACAGAATATTAAGTGTCATTTGGTCAATAATGTCGACACCACATTTGGTTTTGTTGTAGAATTCTGTTTTTGGAAGTTTTTTCACAGTTTGTGACTCTACATTTACATCTGTATGCAAGGTACTTAGAAGCAGGACATTTTTATTCTTTTTACCCTGATACACTGCCAGTGTAGTGTCTCCATTTTTCAGTAAAACTGTTTCGTGAAGCTGAGTGTTTGATTTCCTGATCTCATGCGGAATTTCTTTTCGATGTCTTCTTACTGTCCCCACAAAACTTGTATTCTTCATTTTAAGTTTTTGAGCTAATGAAAGCGAGGAAAAATAGTTGCCCACTGTCATATTTCTACCTGTATTCACATAAGGGCTCAGAAGGCGCATTACTATATTTTCAGGAAGTCTTTCATTTTCATTTCTTGCGTTATCCTTTCCAAGGTATGGAAAAGCATTGCACATAATCTTTGAGTCAACATCAACTAGCATCCAAAATTTTATACCAAATTTATCCGGTTTATTCGGCATACATTGTATGAACTTGCACCTAACTTTTGATGGAAATAGTTGTTCATCCAACACCAGATTTTCTCCTGGCTTATAAGAAAGAGCACAGTTTTCTATAAATTTGTTCCAGATATCTGAAAACATGGCAAACTTATCAGTTTCTAAATGTTGACTCCTGTTTGACTTCAAATCAAATCTTAGATTTTCCATGGTATCTCGAAAACGATTACGTGACAATGTTTTTTTTTTTTTTTTTTTAAATGGAGGGGTGCTGAGGAAGGGGGCGGAAAATGACAAGTATTTCATGGATTAGAGAAATAGTGAATGAAAGGAATATGTAGGGGAAATGTTTCTTCATGATAAGATTTTTTCTGCATGATAGAGTACGATGAATAAACTCAATTTCAATAGCAGTCAATTTGACTGCTCGTGGCGCTTCTAGGTATACATAAAAATATTTCCATTAATTTTATTTTCATTCAATGCATATTTAGTGCCAATAATTTTGAAGGTTTTTTAGGAAAATTCAAAAAATTATGACTTCCTAAAGTAAAGGGTCTTTTAGGAATCCAAGCTAAAATGGCGAAAACAGTCAAAATGACTGCTCTGGCGCTTCTAGTGTTAAGAGTAAACTCACTCTCCCCCCAAAAACTTTTTTTTTTTTTTTAAAGATCTAGAATGCTATTTTGTTTATGCAAGTTTTTCTATTGACTTTTTTTTCTTAGACATGCTCTGCATTAACTTATTGTCTTTACTTTCTTCAAGTGTGATCTCTTGAAGGGTTACCAAATAGTGTTAGGGTAATGAAATGTCAAAAACTATAACAGTCGGCAAAATTTGGTGGCAAAAATGTCTCTGAAACTAAACTTAGCTTCACGGTATTTTCCGTATTAATGTAAATAGTGTAAATAAAAGGGAAGTATAATTAGAATATGCTTGACGAAGACTCTAAAATAGTTTTCACTAGCACTTTATACATATATGGATTTCTCAATTCTGAAAAAGTGTTTTATGGAACAAAAATGACAAATACAGCCCACTCCTTGTTTATGAAGCACTCTCCAACGTAATGGAACCAGGAAGACAAATAGGGCCAAAGCATGGATTATTATATACTTTCTTTCATAGTAGAACAAGGAAGACAAATAAAACTAACACTTTGAGTATTATATGCTTTTAATACATAGCACTTTAGTGCATATTTAAAATGTGAAAGTATCCCCCCCCCCTCCCCAAAGGGCTACAAAAAATAATTCATTTATATTATGATCTATAGATGGAACATTTTCAAGAGGCCTCTACCATCTAAACTGTACATTCAATTGAGCTCAAATTTGGTATATGTATTATAGAGCTGTGAGTAGTGTAACCTCTAGGAAAAAATAATTATCTTTGTTTAAACGAATTTATGTGAATATCTAATGGCAACAACAACAAAAATATGTATGATTAGTTTTTAGAACAACAATGGTTACAAAAATATGCGATATATTAACGAAATAAATACTTTATTGATGAATTATGTAGTTGTAATTTATTTTTAAAGCTAATTAATATCTTTTGATGTAGTAACCGCTACATTTCTTTTGGTGACCCTGAGTTTGTAAGGATATGACTAATACCGAGGACTCAGAAAACCTGTCGAATGGTGCTAATTCTTCGGAAACTATGAAGGTTAGTGTGAAAATCCCACCTTTCTGGGTAGACAAACCAGAAATTTGGTTTTATCAGATAGAAGCTCAGTTTAAAATTAATTCCATAACTAATGAAGATACTAAGTTTAATTACATTGTGTCACAAATGGAACCTAAGTATATCGACACTGTTTGGGACATAATAACTGATGAAGCTGAAAATAAATATTCATTGGCGAAAGAGCGTTTATTAAATGCATTCAAAGAAAGTGAAAACAAAAGAATCAAACGCCTTTTCACAGAAATTGAAATTGGCGACATGAAACCAAGCCATTTATTGCAAAAAATGAAATCCTTGGCAACCAATGATGTTTCTGACATAATATTGAAAACGTTGTGGATGGAAAAATTACCGCATCATATTATGCATATATTAGTGGTTAGTGATGAAGGGATTGATAAACTGGCGATAATGGCCAATAAGATTTTTGACATACATTCCAAAACTGAAATATATGAGGCTAATTCAACCAAAGTTAAGAGTTCAAGCGCGTCGCCAAATACCATTTCACAATTACTAGAGAAGATATCTTCGTTGGAACAGCGAATTGAAGAGCTCCATTTCCATCATCGGTCAAATGAGAGAAGTCGTAGTAAAAATAGAAATTACAGATCATTGTATGGAGGCAGAAGCAGAAGTCGGAGGCGTTACAAACCGGACGGTAAACTGTGTTATTACCACTTTACTTTCGGATCAAGATGCCTACCGTAAAAATGCAAACTGCAATGCAGCTGGAAAAACCAGGAAAACTTGATGGTGCAGCAGAATCAGAAGTAGCAGCCGGTTCTGCTGCTGAAGATTTAAAGAATTGCCGTGAATTCAGTTATAGACTTTTCATTATGGACAAGAAAACCGGGATAAAATTTTTAGTTGATAGTGGTGAAGATGTAAGTTTAATTCCGGCTACATGTAATGACAAGGTAAGTGGCGATTTTAAACTTTATGCTGCAAATGGTACTGAAATCCCGTGCTTTGGACACAAGATTTTAACACTTGATTTGGGACTTTGTCGCGATTTTCAATGGTCGTTTATTATAGCCAAAGTCAATAAAGGCATTTTAGGTGCAGATTTTCTTAACCGGTATAATTTATTGATTGATATTAAAAACAAAAAATTAATTGATGGTGTAACTAAACTGAGCGTTATTGGTGAAATTACATCATCAGCCAATGAATCAACTGTAAGCACTTTAAACAAAAATAATAAATTTTCTGATATTTTGGCACAATTTCCAGAAATAGCAAAACCTGATTTACTAATTTCTAAAACAAAACACGATGTTGAGCATTATATAACTACTAATGGAAAACCAATTTATTCTAAAGCAAGACAATTAGATTCTAAAAGATTAGAAATAGCCAAACAAGAATTCGCTTTTATGCTTGAAAACGATATTATAAGACCATCAAAATCACCGTGGGCAAGCCCACTTCATTTAGTTGCAAAAAAAGACGGCACTCTGAGGCCATGCGGAGATTATCGCCGCTTGAATGATATTACAGTACCAGATCGCTACCCTTTACCCAGAATTGAAGACTTCCACCATATTTTGAAAGGCAAAAATATATTTTCCAAACTTGATTTGCTTAAAGCGTATTACCAAATTCCAATAGCAGAAGATGATAAACAGAAAACAGCCATAATAACACCATTTGGACTCTTTGAATTCAACGTAATGAGTTTTGGATTGAGAAACGCTCCCTCAACTTTTCAAAGATTGATTAATGAAGTTTTTTTGGGACTGGATTTTATTTTCCCATACTTGGATGATTTCTTAATAGCATCAGAAACTGAGGAACAGCACAAGAAGCATCTTACGGAAGTATTTACTAGAATTCAACACTATGGTCTACGTATCAACCTATCAAAATCAGTAATTGGAGTAGAGAAATTAGAATTTTTGGGTTATTTGATAACACCAAACGGCTCAAAACCTCTTCCAGAAAAAGTACAAGCCATAACAAATTTTAAACTTCCTGAAACTATTTACGAGCTTCGTAAATTTTTAGGAATGGTTAACTTTTATAGACGATACTTAAAAGATGTGGCTAAAATTCAAGCTCCCTTAAATGAATACTTAAAAGGTTCAACAAAGAAAGATCGGAGGAAAATTCTTTGGACAGAAGAAGCAAAAAAATCCTTTGAAAAATGCAAAGAAGATTTAGCCAACGCTGCTTTATTAACTTTTCCTAATCCAGATCTGCCATTAGCTTTATGTACAGATACCCAGGGATGTTAATTCTGCGCCGAACTGCGCTTTTAGCCGATTTTTGCGCCGGTCTGTGCCGAATACGTCATTTTGACTCTTTCAGGGTGCGCCGAAACATAAATATTGCGCCGAATACGTCATTTTGACTCTTTGTTAAATTTTTGCCACGCTCATTTATCTTTTAAAGTGTGTATGGAAAGCTAGTTAGCAGTAAAGCAAGATTCAAACTGCGTATGAAAGCTGCATTCCGAAGCCATTTTACCCGCCCCGGATCGGACCAGTCGGGCTTTGTTAGTCACCTCAATCAGGGCCGGCCAGATAGGCAAACAAGTAATCATCGCAACGGGCACCGTTTTTTGTTTATGCACGATTTGCTATTTGGAGATGAAACATTATGGACCAATTCGTTTTTCAACATGTACACATGCAATTGTTGAATTTAATATTGTATTCAAGAAAATCATACTTTTTTGATATTGTTTTTTTTTGTTTTTAAATTGATATTGTACCTTTTTGAGAAAGAAAAATGGAGGAAAATGTTTTTTTGGTGCAAAATAAATCTGCTGTCTTTAAATGAAAACTTAAAGGAGAAATCACTACGCCTTTCATAACTTGTTATTCGAAAAGTTTTTATGTATTCACACTGTTTACAAAAGCGATTCATATGTTTTACCTTTTAGAGCTTTAAAAAAAAAAAAGCCCCCTCCTCTGAAATGGATAACGATCCGCCACAGCTCTATGTATATGTATTTTCCCGATTTGAACTGGCACTATTTTTTTCGGGCCCCACCACTGAAGCAGGTCACGAGCCGCCACTGGCTGTTATAGAAAGTGGGCCAGATTCTATTAACGGAAGGGAAGGATAGACTTGCAAAAATATTAAAACTATTAGAAGAAAATGAAAAAGCTCAAGAAGAAATTAATAAAAATAAAAAAAAGAATAAATAGAAAACTAGATAACTTATGATACTTAATTTGTAATCTCATTATTAATTTCTCATAATCTTAATTTTTAACTTCCCATAATTCTTAATTTCTCTCAAAAGTCATTAAATAATTTTTGTTTACATTTGCTTTGTATATTGTGTTCAAGTATTATAGATGAATATGTAAATATTAGATGAGGTTAAATTAATGATATAAAAGCATATGCTATTAAAAGTACACACATTTAATTATTCTAACCATCAAATTTATTCTGTTTTCGATACTGCTTACCAATTACGTGTTGTTGTATAAGAGGTATAATATTTAGGTTTTCAAAAATCTCCATTTAGTACTACTTGTGATTTGTAATAGAACCAAAGAATGAGATAGAAGCTTTTGTTTTAAAATTTAGTTTTCATTTTATTTGTGCTCTTTTTCGAGAGGAAGATTCCCTAAATGATTCTGAAAAAGAAAATAAAAGGGACAGGGATTGGCAACCTGTGGCTCGAAAGCCGCATACAAATCATACTCATGGTTCTTGAGTAGGAAAAAAATGACTTAACCACAGAAAGGTTGCTGACTCCTGATATGTATTGTTTTTACCAAGTTGCTGATAGCATAGCCTGTATACATCCTTTTTTTTTTTTTTCCCAGAGCTTTCCTAAAGTGCTTTCAAATAGTGTTTTGCTTTTAGCAAATGGTGTTTGCTTGCAAACTTTGCTTTTCTTGTATGCATTTATTGTGTTCCTGAATCTTCAATTTTATGCTCCAAAATCATGTTAATTCTGATCTCGAATCTTAGTTTTCCTCTCGGAAACTATTTTTTTGTGCTCCCGAGGTGCTCCCAAATGGAATTTTTCTGCTCCCAAATGGAATTTTTCTGCTCCCGAGGTGCTCCGAAATGAAATTTTTACTGCTCCCGGGGTGCTCCCAAATCGAGTGTTGGAGTTAACATCCCTGGATACCTCTAATTTCGCAATTGGATCTGTTCTACAGCAATATGAAGACGGAGACTGGAAACCAATAGCATTTTATTCCAAAAAGTTAAATGACACTCAAAAAGCTTACAGCACATATGATCGGGAACTTTTAAGTATATATCTTTCAATCAAACAGATTAACCACATGCTAGAAGGACGAGGATTCACGATATTCACAGATCACAAGCCAATTACATTTGCATTTAAACAGAAAAATGATAAAGCATCACCAAAACAATTAAGACATCTGCAATATATTTCTCAGTTTTCAACAAATATAAAATACATAACCAGGAAAGATAATAGTGTGGCAGACTCTTTGTCTAGAATTGAATCAGTTTCGGACATCAATTATGACAAAATAGCAGATGAACAAATCAATAATGAAGAATTAAAAGAATTACTAAATAGTAGCAAAAATTTAAATTTTAAACAGTATCCATTGCCCTCTGGAAAAATAATTTGGTGTGATGTATCAACTTCAAATATACGACCGTTCATACCACAAGCATTTCGAATGAATGTTTTCCATAAAATACATGACTTGAATCATCCTGGCATCAAATCATCGATGAAACAAGTTGCATCAAGATTCATTTGGAAGAATGTTAAAAAAGATGTTAAAGAATGGGCTAAAACTTGCATTGCTTGCCAGAAAAATAAAATTGTTAGGCACACACATTCTAAATTCTCCTCATTTGAAGAACCTGATGAAAGGTTTAGCATAATTCGTATAGATATAATTGGTCCTTATCCGCCATCAAATGGGAATAAATATTGCTTAACTTGCAACGATCGTTTTACTTGTTGGATGGAAGTTATACCATTAGAAAATACCACCATGGAAACAATCACAAAAGCATTTTATGCAAACTGGATTTGTCGCTTTGGTGTTCCATACAGTGTGATCACAGACAGGGGAACTCAAATCAGATCACAACTTTTCAGAAGTATGGGTGTTATTTGTGGAATTAAAATGCAAACAACATCGTATCACCCACAAAGCAATGGAAAAGTTGAAAGACAACACAGAATTTTAAAAGCAGCCGTTAGAGCTCACAATTCAGTCAAATGGACCGAAACTTTACCAACAATACTCCTTGGAATACGGGCATCTCTGCATGATGATACCAACTGCTCCATTGCAGAAATGGTTTATGGTAAATCACTGAAGCTACCAGGAGAATTCTTTCAAGAACCCCAAACCAAAGTGGAGCCAGATACTTTCACTGGTGAACTGCGAAAGCAAATGGAAAAATTAAGACCAATTAAAAGCCGACGTAAAAGAAGTCAGAAAATATTTTTTCACAAAGATTTAGAAACGTGTTCCCATGTGTTTGTCAGAGTAGACCGTCTTAAAAAAGCTTTAGAACCCCCTTATGAAGGACCTTTTCCCGTGATTGCCAGACATGAGAAATATTATACTTAAAGGACTGGGTCTGAATTTTTTATTTTGATTAAATGCCGGGCCGGGCTAGACATTTTCGGCCCGTGAAGATCATGAGCGGGGAGATGCCGTCTCACTACTTTTTCATTCGAGCTTATGTCAGCAAAAGTAAGCGTTCTTCACTTTTCATCATGGACGCATGATTTTTGAGTCTTCAGTTGCGAGTGTTCCTAAACCTTTTTCTTAAAACTACACCACTGTTTTTTTTTGTGTGTGTGCAGGCTCTACGAGAGGGGCAGACGGGGCGACGCCCCTGGGCCCGTGTTCAGCCAAAGTGCGTCCGCAAATTTTTCAGAATGTGTTACGAATTTCATTTATAGATCCGTAATTAAAATCTTTATTTTAAAATAGACTAAATTTTGAATACATAATTCTAGAATGATATAAACGGCAGAGATGTTAATTCTACCATTTAAATATTAGTATTTTTACAACCTTCGAACATGCATTAAAAGTACCATTGCATATAAGAAATACTTCCCTCCCACTCTTTCCATTTAGCATTTATATGAAAACCATTAAAAAGAGCAGTTTCACACACACACACACACAAAAAATTCCTTCCGTCCATGTAAATCCATGTATTGTTTTTACCAAGTTGCTTATAGCATAGCCTGTATACACCCTTTTTTTTTCCAGAGCTTTCCTAAAGTGCTTTCAAATAGTGTTTTGCTTTTAGCAAAACACTATTTGAAAATACATACAAGAATAATTTGAAAATTTGAAAATGCATACAAGAAAAGCGGTGCTTGCTTGCAAACTTTGCTTTTCTTGTATGCATTTATTGTGTTCCTAAATCTTCAATTTTATGCTCCAAAATCATGTTAATTCTGATCTCGAATCTTAGTTTTCCTCTCGGAAACTATTTTTTTGTGCTCCCGAGGTGCTCCCAAATGGAATTTTTCTGCTCCCAAATAGAATTTTTCTGCTCCCAAATGGAATTTTTCTGCTCCCAAATGGAATTTTTCTGCCCCAAATGGAATTTTTCTGAGAATGAAAGAAAAGCACATTACTGTTTCCGTCGATCGTTTGAAACAAGCTTATATTTTAAATCTGTTGTAAATAACATTTATGTAATTAGTTCATTTTAAGTTATTATCTTATATTAGTTCATTTTAAGTAACATTTATTTTTCTTCTGTATCGCAACTATGTTGCTTGGAAGGGGAGTAGTGTGAGTAGTGTAACCTCTAGGAAAAAATAATTATCTTTGTTTAAATGAATTTATGTGAATATCTAATGGCAACAACAACAAAAATATATATGATTAGTTTTTAGAACAACAATGGTTACAAAAATATGCGATATGTTAACGAAATAAATACTTTATTGATGAATTATGTAGTTGAAATTTATTTTTAAAGCTAATTAATATCTTTTGATGTAGTAACCGCTACAGAGCATTGTCTCACAACCTGTATTGATTTTGGTTTGTATAAGACATAGTTTTTTACTGAGCTGCAAAAAAAACATTCATTATAGTATGGCTTATGGATGGAAATTCTTGAAAGGTCACTAGCATCTAAACAGTGCATTCGATTGAGCACAAATTGGGTATGTATATTGTAAGTCATGGTCACATAGCCTGCATAGATTTTGTTGTGTGCAGTTTGTTCACCGGGTTGAGAGAAAAAAAAAAAAAAAAAAATCCTGAGTGTTGGTCGACTACTAAATTAACAATTAGGAAATTAGGGATAGTTTTTTTGTTTTTTGTTAAAAATAATGTGACTTTAATACTATTTAAAAATATTTAGGGACTTTTCTTTTACTCTAGGCAACTATTTTGGCGATTGGAAACAAGCTATATTCTTTCATTGCTTTTCTTTCTTTCCTTTCCAAGCTTTATCCACTATTTGACTGATTCCTAAAAGCTTCCCCTTGACTGCCTGTTTTCATGCCAAAAAGCTGTCGTGGGGTACTAAGCAGTGTTTCGGTCATCATAGTACATTTTGAATTTTTGAAGTAAATTTAAAAAGAAATGCTACTACTTTGGCTACCAAAAGTTAAGAAAAAGTATACTTTTTTGGCTACTTTTTCATGTTGGTAAGGCTACAAATGCTGCTATTTTGCCCTTTTGCCAAGAATTACAGTGGATGTCACTCTGTAATTCTTATACATTACAGCCTATGGGTGCAGATCATTTAAAGTGTGCTAGTGTATAAAGTTAAAATCATTAGAAGCCAATAAAATCTCCGTAAGAGTTTAAAAAAGACAAACCATTTTAGCGCTTTCAGCAGCTAGGTCGCTGCCATCATCGGAACTGAGCTTGCTCCCCGCTTCACCAACTCGAGCCACGTCTCCTCTATCTGCGCATGCGTCATGTCGTTGATGGCTCCCTCTTGTGTTATTATTTCTAACGAATTTTAACTAAATTAACTAAATAAAAAAAAGTGTGCTAGTGTTTAAAAAGTGCATTCAAAAAAGTTTAAATTAGGAATGGATATTATAGGTCACCGTCACACAACCTGTATAGATTTTGCTGTGTGTAGGGCTTATAGTTTTTGCATTGTGCTACAAAAAAAGATTCTTATACATTACAGCCTGTAGACGCAAATTCTTGAAAGTGTGCTAGTGCCTATATAGTGCATGTAATTGAGCTCAAATTAGGTATGCATATTATAGGCCAATGTGTTATATTCTAGAGCTTATCGTTTTTACATAGCTGCAATAAAAGATATTCTTACACTTTATGGCCTACGCATTTAAATTACTTGAGGTGCACTTGTGTCTGAATGCTACAACTGATTGAGTTAAATCAATTTTTTTTTTTTTTTTTTTTTTTTTTTTTTAAATGCTTGTTAAAGTGTTGGGAAAGTCGGGTGGAGTTACTCCTGAAATTTTTCAATTTTGCTACTCTTATCCGTTTTTCAATTTAAATCAATGGAAATCTTCATTTATTATTATTGTAACTTTGTATTTCATTAATTTACATGCACACAGAATGCCTATGATTGTGTACAGTTTTTATTTTATTGTGTATTATCTGTTTATTTTTAAGGTCAAAGCAAATTTAAGAAAGAGGTGATAGTAATGAAAAATTTAAAGAAACTTTTCATCTCTTCTGTCAAAGTATTCTGCTATGTGGAATTTGCGTCTTTGCATTGTGTGCAAGTTATTGAAGAAAGAGACAAAAGTTACAAAAGAAACAAATGGTGAATGGGAATTTCTTTTTATGTAGCAGACTCTGTGAGGAAGGATGGAATTCTCCTTTTATTTTGTATAATTTTGTTGTGGGAGAAAATGTTATAAATTTTATTTGTACATATATTCAATTTGTGTCATCATTCATTTTCATAATTATGTGTAAAATATAACTGGAATTCTATTTTAAGTGCTATTCTCTTTATTTTGATAAGTTTGGTTTTCTTTTATATATGGTGTTTTAAAATATTCCTTGAATAACAAATATGTTACATACATACGTTTCCTTTCCTTTCCTTTTTTTTTTCATTTTATGGTCAATATTTCCTTAATTTAAGTGAAATTATTTACATAAAAATAGAAGAAAATATCATATATTTGGTAGTTTTAACTTCTTGAATTCAAGTAATTAACTTTATCACAGCATAAAGATTACACAGATTGAAACACGCTCAAATTAGATTTACTGTGTATAAAATCTACTGAATATCTTTCATTCTATCATTTTATTTTGTTTTTATGTATAATTCAGGATTTGAATTATTTATTTAAAATTGCAATGGGCATTATCTTATTGTTTAGGCAGTAGTTCATAATTATAGCTTTCGTCTTTGGGTATTTTTTTTTAACATATTACACTATGTAATTTTTTTGCCTTACTTACATTATTTTAATGGTACTATGTTTTAAGTTGAAAGGAAATAATAAAAATATAACAGATTTCTTCACCACTTCTCCAAATCTAAAGTCGTCTTTATCTTCTTTGGTATTGTTTTGTGCTGAGAAAATGTGATCCTTACAACTAGCTGAAGAACAAAATTAAGGCAAGTTCATTGTTTAAGGTTATTAAATTTATGCATTCGACAAATAGGAAAACTATAAATGGATTATCTTAATCACAAATCTTTTTGAGCCCTGGACACCTATGAAGCCCTCTTGATATTAAACCTAAGTTTGAAATGGCTTGATCAAGTGAGCAGCAATCAAACAATTTTTTTAGAGTTTTATTAAAAATATAAAATTCTAGAAAGTTTATCTCCATTGAATTACCTTTATATTTTTGCTTAATCGTAGTTTTTAAGTGACAGGTTGTAAAGATACTTTAAGAATTGATTCTGATTCTATCTGCAGTTCTTTTACTTTGCTCCACCCATTTAGTGTAGCCCACTTATATATATTTGTACTGTCCAGAGGGCTGACAATAATTAAAAGATAATAATTATTGCTTGTTTTTAAAAGAACTTTAGTTAACTCAGTTTAATGAAGAGTTCTTATTGAAATAAGAATTGTGAGTGTGTCTAAATACGGACTTTTTTTTTTTCTTCTTTCTTTAAAAGTTTTAAAATATGTTTTATTTGAACAACAATAATTTTATGATTGATATGTTTACTGACAGATAGTATTTCAAAATTTATGTTTAAACCATGGTTTCATAAAAATTTATTTTTCATGTTTGATCATGTTTTTAAGGGAAGACAAAATGCTTGAAAGTATGCCAAAATACACTTTATTCTTGTATAAATTATATGAAAATTATGTATTTTATTCATAACATATTAGTTTACTTAAAAAACAGACTTTCTGATGAATGAAGAAAAATTAGTTAAGAGATTATATAGTTGTGATTTATCAGTGTTCTTTATTAAAAAATCATATGATTTGGTAAAATATGTTGATTTACGTACTTATTTATTTTTAAGATTTTGCAGTTTCTATGTATTAAAATATAACAGACCTTAAACTGAAATAAGTGAAAGAATGCTTTTCTTAATTGATATATTAATTACCATACAATTTTTGTGTTATTCATGTTGCAATAGTTAGTCCAATTCAGAAAAAAATATTTTAAAGTTGTAAAATTTCTTGAAGATGAAGGTTGATTAATAGTCTTCAAAATGTAATTAATAAATATTGTTAATTACTTTTGTTTATTCATTTTATGTAAATTACTCCTTCTCCATATGAAAAACTATTTAAGAAAACATAAATCTGAAGTACCTTAAGTTTTAGTAATTTAACTCGTGCATCTTATTTTCTTAAATCATTTTTCATAAGCATACATACAGTTAAGTAAATATACAGTAAAACCTTGCTGTAAGGATATTCAATACTATGATAAGTCCTCTATAACGATAACATTTTGCACTCCCATGGAATTTCCATACAATATAATCTCCCTTTGATGTTACGATACATCCCTTTAGAATGATAATTTTATTGGGTCCCTTAGGTATCATTGTATTGAGGTTTTACTGTACCTGTATTATTGTACTTTTCTCATTCTCGTACTTGCCAACTTTTGCTCTTTCAACATATTTTTTTTTTTTTTGGTTGGTATGAATTTATGCTGAATCCCCATTTTTATTTATTTATTGTTTCTTTCTAATGAATTTTGAAGTTTATTTTGATTTATTTTTATAAATTCTTTTGAATTTTCACCGTTTGTTGCATCATGTTCACTTTGGTAGACTAAAGTTATGCATGTTTATGTATAGTATGCAGTGATCTCCCCAGAAACTTTTTCAGCTGGGGCAGTGTGCAATTCTCTCAAATTAAAGCATTTGAAATGATATTCTGATTTTTCTGCTGGATAGTCAGTAAAACTAGACATGTGATGTCCCCGGCCAGAAAGGCCTGTGGAGAACCCTAGTATGTATATGCATACTGTCCACTCTAATAAACAAAATTAATTTTTGTTTAATTATTTCTGTCTCTGGGCTATTTTTAATAGAAAAAACACAAACATTTTCTTTTAGCTTCTCCAGATTATTTGCATGCAACAAAGGGTTTAATGCATCTTAAAGTTTGAATGTTAATTCAAGAAATCATCACTCTGGTTCTGTAATTCAAAAAGGCACATGCACTTTAGTATAAATTATTTTAAATTTCATTCACACAATATTTGCAAAAAATAATGTTTGTGTGCTTTTTGGCAAAAATAAAAAATATCATTCCCATGCTATTTTACCTCTTGTAAATTTTAAAAGTTGGCAAGTATGCATTCTCTGCTCGCTATTTACCACTATGCTAGTGAACCATTTCACAAGATTTTATTTTAAGTGGCTCGGTGTCCTAAAATGGTTTGTGGTGTATAAATTTTAGCACAAAAATATGTATATCATAATATTTTTCAGATGTTTCCAAAATTTTTAATTATCAGTTACAACGAAAATAATTTGTTGTATGATTTATTTTCATTCATGAGTTCAGATTCAATTATTGCATTTATTTCACTGCTTTATTATTGAAGTATATTACACTTTAAAATAAAAATTATCATTAATTTAAGATTATTATACAGTATTTGTCTAGAAAGTATATGTCACGTCTTATTTGATGCTTTTATTTATTATTTACTTTTTGGGGGAATATTTAGCAAAAATTGGAGAAATGTGCTGTGTGCAATATTTAAAATCACTTTACTCCTAATAGGCTTCAAAGTACCAAATTCCTTATAAACTTGATTAATGATTTAGCATGACATATTCATCTTTTATGAGTGAAATAAATAGTCTCATAAAAGATGCATATGTCATGGAATTTTCCAAAAATTTCGAAATTGATTTTGTTTTCTGACAACAATATGCATTTTTATATGAGAGATATTTTACATATCTAAATTATCCATCGCATGTAAGTCAGGGAATATTTGTAAAGATTACTAAAACACTCGATATGAAAAGCCTCAAGTATGATTCGCACAGTTTAGTGATTATAAAAATGATGAAAAGAAAAGCTCTATATAAAATTAGCTTTATTATCACTTCATATATACATGTAAGGCATCTACTGGTCACAAAGTATCCCCAAAGCAGCAAAATCAGAAAATTCATTCACTGTGTAATTCATGGCAAGATTCCAAACACATATTCTAAGTTTTAATCAAAATAGGTTTTTAGAGTATGATAACTAAATTTTATTGTGGTTTTAATTACAGTCACATATACATGTATTCTTAGTGAAGATATTTCTTTAACTAACTCATTATTAAAGCTCAATAATTTCTTCTCAATCTCCCCCCCCCCCCCCAAGTAATAAATAACTTGTATTGATGTTAAATAATAAATAAATAAATTGGTAGACATCCTGCTTAGTATTTAGATTAATAAATGTACATTCATACCTCTAAATTTTGTCTCCGCTTACTAAATTATGTGTAAGAATCCTGATTCAGGATTACTATCTTCAAAAAATTTTATGTATGTGTTTAGATTTTTAATATATATAATGAAATGATTGACATGGCTAATCAGTAAAATAAAAACTCATGAAGAAATCAGCTTATACATTTCTTTGATTTTAGTCTGTAAAAATATATTTCCCCAATCTCTACTATATTATACTATTTCTTTCTTTCTTTCTGTTATTGTTTTATTTGTTCAAAACAGTTAGAAGTGATAAACCATCAGTTGTTCTTCACCCACAGTATGTGCACTAAGTGTGAATTGTGCCTTGAAATTCCTTTATAGCAGTTTTGCCTTTTTAATGTAGTCCATAACATATTTCTCTAATATTTTCTTTTGATTAGTGTCACCAATTTATAAATTTGAAACTAATATTATAATTTTGTTACTGCATATTTAAAACCTATGCAAACAGAATTTCATCTTCATTGTGTTGTACATTGTTTCACCTCATTGTTCATTAAATTTCTGGAGTAAGGCTATCTTTGTATACTAAAATAAAGCATTTTAAAGTTTTTATTGAGTTGTTGCTTTAAAATACATGTATGTTAATTACTTTTCTATGTTTTTAAACCCTACAATTACATATGTTTAGGAAAAGTTTCCAGTTTTTTTTTTTTTTTTTTTTTTTAAGAAGTATTACCTGTCAAAAGTTTGATTTATTACTCATTAACTCTTTAAAGTGCAATCATTTCCACATCTACGTAGAACTGGATATACTACCTGTACTGGAGAGGTATGGTGGTAAGGTAGGTGATCGTAAATACACGAAGGTAGGTTCACAAGAGAAATATGCACCCCAATAATTCATGACCTCCATAATGAGGTTGTGGAAAAACAAACATCTTCCTAGCGCTTGTCGATTTCATATTTTAACGGACGGAAGCACAGAAAACTTAGAAACACTAAAAAAATCATTATGAAAATCATACTCTTGAGGAAACACAGAAAACACGATGGAGATGCTGCATGTATTTTATTAGATTCCATTCGATGTCACAAAGCAGTCACATACTATTACTAAAACTATCACACTTTTACAAGAATTCCTGTTTAACTGCGCTGTTAAAAATATATTATACACGAGCACATTCACAACATTGGAGCTTGGGGAAGCATCTTATAAAAAAATCACAGCGTTGATGCCATTGCGTGTCGGCGGGCAAAGCCTCCTCATGTGAAGTGAGTGGCTTGCCCCACTGAAAACAACTCTCCTAACTGCTAAAAAAAGTAACCGTTAAACATATTCCTATAGAAAAGGGACTCGATATTTCTCGAACAATCGAGGCATTAGCAGGTGTTTTACGAAATGCCGCACAGCATGGAAAAACCGCAAACACATCTGCTTCAGCTAGCGCAGAGACATATGCATGCGAGCGAAGAGGTGCTATTATTATGATTCTTTTAGCAGACGAAAACAGAGCAGGGAGAAATAAAACTGGCGTCAACTGTTATTTTATTTTTTTATTTAAGCAGCTGTTAAGAGCGAAATGCTTTAGAAGTACAGTAATGCGCTGCAGAAGAATAGGCTAAAGGAAAATTGAAAGCTTTAAAAACAGTTACTGTTAAAAACTTTTAAATTAAATTTAGAATAGATTATTAGTTTAAACTTAGACAATAGTAATTAGGATTTGTATTAATAATTTTTCATAAAAAAATATGCACGTTGTGTCAACGTGACACTACCCAATGCTGAAAAAGTGCAGCTGTTGCTGTCGCTCAATTATTAGCAATATGGCAGTCGATCAAATCATCAAGCATGTACCACAAAATTAAAGAACCTTTTTGACACTGGGCTGGTTTTGTCTTTAGCTCTATGGCACACAATCGGCAATTTGATGGATTGCCATGTTGCTGGTAGTTGAATCCATCAGTGTCAACAGCTGCACTCTTTCAGCATGGGGCCATTTGGGCAGTCAGTTTAGTTGTTCTTTTATGTCAAAACATTCCCATACATTGCTGTTTTCAGCCGATGCTATTACTGATAAAAATAATTCTGACATCAAAATTACAAATAGATAATTTTTACTGAAAATTAGGAGCTAAAGAGGAAAGGATTCTTGTGTAACTATGTCACTATTAAGTATTTTATTGGAATCAAATTTACTTATTCTTGAATCCGAACTTGGAAAATTGAAAGTCAAAATTTTTGTGTCCTCTCAGCTAGGACTCTTAAAAGAATTAAGCACAACGCAACACATGGTCTCCAACTCCTGATATGACCAACAGGGGCCCTGGGCATTGATGAATTTGGGGGCCCCTATCTATGAATTTGTTTTATTTATCATAAAATTTTGGTATAAAAAAGATTATTTCAGAACAATATTTGAAATATGTTGTTCTGAAATACTCTTTCCTTTCAAGCCGGGGGCCCTGGGCAAAGTCCCGATTTTCTCATGCGATAATAAGGCCCTGATATTTTGTATTCAGTGGCGTATCTAGAAATTTTTCATGAGGGTGGTGGTTACGACTACTACAACTGACGTGTGTGATAAGGGAGTGAGGAATATACATTTTGTATGGCAAATTCCTCATGGGGGGGGGTGACCCCCTATTCCCCTCCTTGCCTAAGCCACTTTTTGTATTATATATGGTTGTTCGGAAAGTAATGTCGTTTTCTTACATAGAACTCAAATAAATTTTTAACAGGTATTGATTTATAAACAAGCTGTGTCTAGGCATAGGACCTAAGGGATAATTTCATAGATAATCCTTTTTTTCCTTTAAAATAAAAATCGACACAAATCCCCTTTTTTCATGTCAACCCTCCACGAAGAATCATATTCGAAATGTTCTGAAATCGATTTTTAGGTGTTCGCGAGGGCTGTACTTTATAGGAAGACATACCTGACAACTTTCACGGATCATCCATATATATGGATTTTAGTGTTAATTTATTGATCAGGGTGTCTACCGCTCCGGAAAGTCTGGAAAAAGCCGGGAAATTGGAAAATGGGTCCGGAAAAAAACGGGAAATTGGTTAATGGGTCCGGAAAATTCACCAAAAGAATCATTTTTTTTTTTCGGTATCCCTTTTTTTAACCCTTCCTATTTGTCAGTCTCGAAACCGAAAGCAACTGCAACGTATTTTCCGGACCGCGAAAGCATCAAGCCATGTGTTTGCATAAGGAGGGGAAAATGGGGGCTCATTCATCGTGACGGGAGGGTAAAAAAACTGTCGTCAGTGCGTGATCATCCGTCTGGTTTGTAATAGAATTTCATTCATTGATTATTTATTTTAACTCAGTGTTTTGGATTTGAAGTGTAGAAAGACGAAAGTGGCTAAAATTTGTGCTAGAAGTAAGTATTGTGGACGGGATTAGTAGATGATCATACGTGATTTATTCAATCATTTTATTTTCCACGTACGTATTTATTTTTATTGCTTAATATTTCTCAATATTTATGTACGCATGCTCGCATATAACACAAGCAATTGGCCCCTTTTTTTCTTAGAAAGTGTGCGCTCTTTGTTTTAGTTTCGTTTTATTTTTTGAATTTAAAGTATTGGATAGTGTTCAATTTGGAGGACTTATCTCTTCATTAGAATGGTTGCTGAAAGTCCGTCGAAGAAGTCCTGCGGGGCGCCCGGGCCTCCCAGCAGATATTTTAAAACATTAATATTAACTCTAATAACAATAAGATTTAAACACACCCCCCCCCCGGGTATGGAAACTTATATACGCTTCTGGTCCTTCTACCTCCCAAAAGTCAGGAAATTGACTTTCAGAAATTTGGTAGACACCCTGTTGATGCATGGATATGACGAGTAATTTTATGGATTGTTTGGGAATTTTCAAAGTTCTCAATTTTTTTTCAGTCCGTCTAGAGAATATATATTTTTCTCTTCAACACTCGTTATTTTAGTCCCAGGCCATATGAGTAGAAATTAATTCCTATTTTGAATTTAAATTTAATTTTTTACCCCCTCCCCTCTCAAGGAAAGCAATGAAGAAAGAAAGAAAAAATAAGAAGCTTCATTAAATAGGGCAGGTTCAGGTTTCCAATTCAATCCTTTTCCATCCTTCTTGAGAGTAAATGTTTTCCCTTTAATACTCTTTTATCGTATTTTAAATTTAATTTTTTAACCTCTCCCCCCCATAGTAAAAATTAAAGAACATTTTCACAAAAAATAAACTTAGTTTAATAAGTAGTAACAACAGCACTACTTAATAATAAAAAATGGAATTATTTTTACTGATGAGAGGTGGAAATTTACTGAAATGAGCACAAAATTTTAGTAATGTTAATTTTCCCAGGTTAGCAAGAATTTTATGGATATCTCTTTCATTCTTTGAGATCATGCAGGATATATGAAAAGAATGTTTTGCCCCCTACCCCAATAAGTTACGAATTTTGGAAAATGCTTTCCAATCTAGCACCTATGCTGAGAAACTCGCATATGTGCCGGATTTCACATTATTATCTTCAATAGTTTTGTCTAGGCAAAATATTGACATATGGAAAAACAACATTACTTTCCGAACAGCAACCTTGTCCTATTGTTGCTAAATCACTATGGTTATCAAAACAATAGTTAATCCTTTTGAAATTTCCCTGACTTTTAAGTGTCAGTAAAACAGGGTTCATACTCCCTCAGGGAAAACTGGAAAACCCAGGGAATTGAAAATTAGCTCTTAAAACTCAGGGAAATCTCATGGAAAAATGTAATTTTGCTTTAAAAACCTAGAAAATCCAGCTTCAACCATGGAATTTTAAGAAAATTTACCCCCCTCTCTTTATTTTTATGGCTTTCACCCTATTCAATGGTCAACTACTTTGCTAATGAAGCACTCATGCAATTGGAAATGGATTATACAAGATTAATCATCTATCACTTAAGACTGCTTAGGATGAATAGCACACTTGCTTCTGATTTTGTCTCTTCAGTTCTGAGCATTTGTGATTGCCCCACTTATCATTTGAGTTGGAGGGGGTTATTCTTTGTGTTGTGTACTGTGCACAAAGTTAGATTGTGTAATATTATCACGTATATACAAACGCTGCAGATATTTGCTAAAATACAATGTAGAATGTGTGTTCCTATGTTAAATATTTCATTGTTTATGCATAGGATTCGTGGATTTTACTTACTTCTAAAGAATATGGCAATTTTTACCAATAGCCTTGTGTAATGGCAATAGTATAAAAGATATATCTTGAAACTATCAATCAGTGAAGTGGTCCCAAAAATTCTTTTTTACTTCTTTAAAGCTTTTGCATAATTTGTTATTTTATAGGTGAAATTGAATTTAAAATAAAACCATGTTTGATATAAATGTAATCCATTGATTTATGCGATAATTGAGGAGGAGTATAATTTTGATTACCATAGTGCTATCATAATTTCATTGCCTTAGAATGAGGCATATAAATAAAAAGTATTTAGTCTTTATCTTATGTTTATATTTTTGCAATAACCTGGAAATTCTTGAAAAATCACCTGGAAAACTCAGGGAATTTCATTTTGAAAAATGAGTAGGAACCCTGTAAAAAAATTAAACCATTTTACAAATACTGCACTTTATGAATTTTGGTTTAACATGTATGGATGACATTTGATTACAAATATTAAAAACTTAACAATTAATGAATCCTACTATAACTATTGAACAACAGTGTCCAAAAGTAAGAATAGTAACTGATACGCTCCAGCTACAATAATGTCAAAGCCTGTTATAGCAAACAAAAATTGTTGTCCCCTTGTTTAACTGTTGTATTTCTTTACTGTTCAGATAAAGCGAACCACCAGCTTTAGCGAGCAAAATTTTTAGGCTCTTGAAATTCGTTGTAATGAGGTTTGACTGTATATAAATGTAATTAAAGTAAAGAAAAAAAACGTTTACTAAGAGTGTTCCTTTTGAAAAGTGATAGGCATCACAAAACTTTTGAACATCCTTAAACCAATACAAAAAATTGATAATGCTTCTGCACCAAATTCACTTATAAATGGGCATTTTATTTTTTTGAGTCTAGCATTATAGGATTCTTTAAAAAGTTATTCAAAAGTTTGCATTTCTTAAAAGAAAAACCTTAAGCTACAAATTTTTACTTTCCGAACATGTACCATATAAGGAAAGTATTGTAACCATGAAAAAATTTGACTTCGAGATTCTTGTGTATTTACATGTTTTAGGTCTAAATTCATTTATGCTACTTTTACGAGATATGTATGTATATGTGTGTATGTGAGCAAACATGATAGCTCCTAAACAGGGCATTCGATTGAGCTCAAATTGTGTATATATGTTATAAACAACCGTCGCAAGACCGGTATTGATTTTGTGTGTATAGGACTTATAGTTTTTTTACAGTTCTATGACAAAGATTTCTTTTACATTATGGCCTATGGGGGGAAGTTCTTGAAAGTGCGCTAGCATTTAAAAAGTGCATTCGATTGAGCTGAAATTGGGTATAAATGTTATAAACCACTAACTTAAGACCGATATTGATTTTGATGTGTATAGGACTTACAGTTTTTCTACAAGGCTACAACAAAGAATTTTTTTACATTATGGCACACGAGAAGAAATTCTTGAAAGTGCGCTAGTGTTTATTTAAATGCTTGGTATTTACCTTAATCGTAAGTGTTCGGAAAGTTGAGTGGAGTCACTCCAGATTTTTCTTCTAAACTTTCAGCATAAATTCCAACCTGAATAACCAACATAAATTAATTACTGAAATTACTAAAAATTTCTTCCAAGTGTTGTCTTAAGATTGAGCATTAGTTGTCGATCGAAAGATATTTGTCGATCCGAAATGTGCAAAACAACACACTTCTTAACTTCTAGAAATTTAAAATAAACCTTTATTTATGTGCTTAGTGTGACTTGCTAAAAGCTACTTAGCAAGTCACACTAAGTCAATCTGTTTAATAATGAAAATGACATTTTGAGTTTTCAGCCTTTGATCAGCATTCTGTGGAACTGGTCAAACAGCAGTAGCAGATAACAGATTGCTGCAATAATCAGCAGATTTCCACTTTGCTAATTATTGCAGCAATATAACATAACTATACATTACTAGCAGAAGTATCCACTTTTGCACGGGAATGCAGATTATTAAACCATTTAATACGAATTGTGCAAACTAAATTGCCATCACCGATAAGTTGATCCTAAACAAAATGAATATTCAACCTGTGACATCAAACTTATTTGCAATATCCCACTGTGCTGACTACACAATCAGATAGCTAGAAGCTGTTATTTAGAAGAATGTGCAAATCAAATTAATTTTCCCTCATGCTTTTTACATAAATGTTTAAAATTTCAAGCTCATAAGTAAAAAAAATAATAAAAGTGACCTCATGATTTGGTCTGATAATAACCTCTCAAAATGCTTACCAAAATAGCCTTTGTACCTGGGTGCATAATGTGCATAAAAACAATTTCTGCTGTTCATGATTATAGGGATTGTTAGCTTTCCGGCAAAGCATTTGTGATGGAGACCATCACATACCTTATTTTAATTATCAATTACTTAATTGTTAATTATTTCTAAACTTAATCCATGTTCAAAATTTATTCTTTGCACTTTCGATTCGGATTTTCTTCATTTCGCCTGTGTTGCACTAAGCAAGTTGGTTCGAATAGAAAAACAATGGATATTTTATTTACATATGATACAAGTTAAACATAGTTGCATACATGGGGGCCACTCTTACAACTGCGACCGACGTTCATTAATATCCAGAGTGTTCTAGTGTTTTTGTTTACGTCTCCGCTGGAGGAGGTGAAAAAGTTCGCCTCCGACATCACCCAGAGAGGCACAAATATAAGCTGGGTGGGGGAGGAAGAGAGACTGAATTCCAACAGCCTGTAAAGTTTTATTTCTGCACTTGCCTTATTTAAAAGCAATCTTCCGTTTCCATTTATTTTTCCTTTTTTTATTTATTTCACTTTTGCATTTGTAAGCCCTAGTGTTTCATTTTCGATGGTTTGTTTATGACCATAGAAGGCATCAAATTATAAATAACATTGGCTTTCATTTTGGGTTACAATTTAGTGGATAGATTTTTTGTTTTATCTTGTTGGGGATTCAAAATAATTATATAGAAATGTATTTAATGTCTACTGGCACCTCTTTGGCCGGCCCTTTGGCGTGTTTTGCTTCTGTTACTACTCACTTGGCTTGCATTTTCTTGATACATTTTTCACTTTGCTGTTGCCCTGAAAAGCTGCGTCTCTTTGGATCTGCCCAGCCACCGCAGGATATATATTTTGATGTTTATATATGTGTTGATATATTAAATAAAATGTAAATGCCACTTTACGATGTCTTGCACTTTTATCACAGCTTTGTCTTGAGATAACAAACCTGGGCAATTCTGCCTCACAGCATTGGCATTATGTGATCGAATTATAGGAAATCTGGGGATCTTTCTAGTAATACAAATTCAGACAATCTTATAAGAAAGCAGATCAAAAAGTGTAAAAAAAAAAAAAAAAAGCAGATTGGCATAGCTGGGAGAGTTGTTTTTCGGTAGTTAGTCAAGCTATAACCAATCTATTCATTACACAACATATACATCTTATGTGTGTTTTTTAAAGTTTTTTATTTACTTTATATTTTTCTTTGTCAGCCACATTTTTTTTTTCTTTGGTTCTGTGACATGAAGTGCTATTCTTTGAATGATAAGATAAATCTAAGTGAAATAATCACTTTATTAATAGCAAATTTTGAGAAATGTGTATCTATTTGGTCAAATATATGTTTAATAAGTGCGAATCTGATTAATATTTTTAAATTGATGATTTAGAAAGATAGATGCAAAAAAATTAGAATCTTAGGTACTAGCACTCATCATGTCACATGAATATACAATTTGTAGTAATGACTATATCCGGGGTAAATAGCTTAAAGTATACTTATTTTGAGACAGAAAGGGTTGATGTAATATGACGAATTAGAGAGCAAGATGTAAAAAGATTGAGGTTACTAGCACTCTCCTTGTCAACCTTGTAAAAAATTTTGTAATAATGAGTATGTCAGAGGCTGATATTTCTTCAATATGCTAATTAACGAGATATTTTTATTTTATGCAAGTGTATTTCTGTAGAGTTGCATTACTTCTTTCACTTCGGGCCTGAATAGGTTTTTGCATATATTTAAGCATAAACAACAATTGCAATGTACTATCTTTGGAAATCCATATGATTACAAGTGCTGGGGATGTTTAGTTTAATTTTATTTGGAAACTAGTTGTAGAATAAATATTCAAAGATTAAAGACAATTTTATGGCACCAACAAATAGATACAACTACTAAATTTAATCCCAACAAATTGAGTAGTGTTCCTGTAAAAGAACTATTCATGCTATTTCTATAGAATGTAGCCTATATGCTATCTTAATTCCAAATTTTATCAAAATCTGTTCAGTTGTTTTTGCAGACTTGCCAACCTGGGAAAATCAAAATGTGTAAAACAGCGCGCGAACAGAAATTTCGACAGTTTTTGCTATACAACGCATGAGCGTTATTTTTTTACCTTTCACCATAGAATGCACGAGTATTAGTTTTAATGCATTTTATATCACAATTATTTGTTTGAAGTTTAAGTATTAAATAAAGCTAAGAACAATAAAAGAAAATGAAGTTGTTGAATAAAAGGCAAATCAATACACCATCTTCCAGATTCCTGGTAACAATTTATTAATTATAATCACTTAACTGACTTGAAAAAACTCTCATTTTGACTGTGCTGACTTCAAGAAGCAGCATAGCTTTTTCGGCTTTCATAATAATAAGGCTTTCCAAAATCTTATTAGACAAGTTGTGCCGGAATTCATTTCCGTTTTTCCGAATAATACTGAAAACCCTTTCACATTCAGCATGGTCAGCTGCTAAAATAGGAACATTGTGTTCGATCAAGAAAGATGTAAATAACAGTTCTGCATGAATAATGTCCGACTGTCCCAAGGGCGGATTAAAGGGGGGGGCGACCGCCCCCGAGAAAAAAGAAATTAATGTAAAAGATCCTAAATTGCTTCCATAAAATGGATGTATATGTCATCTTCTAACTAACCGCCCCCCCGAGAAACTTGCATTAATCTGCCACTGGACTGTCGTCCGTCCTCTTTGAAAAATGTTTGTGGACTTTTGCTGCTGTTAGCACGTTTCACATTTTCACTGTGTTTTGATGAACTCACGTGGCGAGAAATGTCAGTTTCCTCCGTGAGAAATTCTGAAATCACTCCGGCACACGTTACAATAAGCAAATTTCGCTTCTTTGACATACTATACATGCCTATTTTTTGCTATAACTTTGTTTATAAGTTATGCTGTTTTAGTGGCCATTACAGGTCATTTATCGAAAATAATCCTCAGAAAATCAATCGAAGTATGCTCATACTACTGTTTACCCCTGTCTCTTAACCACAATGCGAGCGCGCGCTGATGGCTGATAACGTAGAACACCACGTGAGACACACAAGTCACAGAAGAAAGACATACTCCCTAGTAAGCGATTCTCCCATTCGCTCTACTCTATGACGTCATGACTGGGTAAACCAATTAAGAAATACTCGGCGTCCCATCTGCAAAAAGATTTTTTTTTCTTTGCCTCAGTGGCCCAAGCATAGAACATCATTTCAATTAAAAACCTAATACATTTCTTTTTAATATCAATTTCAGTTTTAAAGAAATAAACACAAGTTAGGAAGAAAATATCCGGAAATGCGTAAAAAAAAGCGCTGTATGCGTAAAAGCGTAAACAGCAGCCGAAATGCGTAAATTTTACGCGTAAAGCGTAAAAGTTGGCAAGTCTGTTTTTGTGTGATCGCCATAATTTTTCACGTTTAAAGTATTAGGATTCCACTTTAAATTTTATGCAGAAATTACTTTTTTTAAATAAAAGAGCACTGATATTCTGTAAATTTTATGTATAAAAGTTGACAATTCTATTGTTGCTGTTTAAAATATTGAAAATTGAAAATTTTTTATTAATATAGCAGATTGACACACCATTTTAAAATTCTTAGCATCATAAAATGGTGTTTTGTAGTAGTTTATCATTTAGTATATGACTTTTGATTTCAATGATTGTCTCAAAAATACACCCCTTTGCAGCTGCAAATCAGTGATTTATTAAATCTCCCCTCTTTCCCCAGGTAGTAAAATCTCCTTTCTAATGAGTTGTAAAAGAAAGTGAATGGCCAGCCTAAGATTTTGTGCACATCTAAATATACATCCCAATTACCTTGACTTCTTGGAAAGTTTTTCCTGGCCCAGTACAATTAAGTTCCTTGCGAACCAGTGTTTTCATTCCTTTGACTCATTATGCTTGGAAACAGTTTTTCGTAAGTGTCTGCCTTTTAATTTGTGTGTGTTTACATGTTAACATATATATACAGGGCATGCTATAATGATTAGAGCAAACTTTTAAGTGGAAGTTATGACACGTTAAAAGGATTCAAAATTGAATAGCAATGCATGGTCATAAATGTCAGGATATGTCATTAGGTGATGTTGGATTGAAAAAAAATTGGTGTTTCTTCTTTTGATTTTCCTCAGTCATCTTAAAAGTATGCAACATTAGTCGAGTATGGAGCATGCAAGCTTCTACTTAGTGTATGGCACACTGATTGCAATGCACGATCAGCTCAGTGAACAATTCTCAAAGAGATGTACTGGTGTCCACTCTGTGTTTTTGAATGTGCATCACAGTTTGTGAGAATATGGGTATCTAAGAGGTAGTACGAAGAGTGCGAGTAGGTTGAGTGACTTAGCATGTAACAGAATATGCGGGTACCATAGAGAAGAATCAAGAGTACCAATTTATGTGCCATTATTGGCGGTTTAAAATTTACAATACTGAATATTGGGTTTTGCAAGCCAAATTCTTATAACAATATTATCCCAAAATGGTAAAGGCACTGCTTCTCGCAGATTATTCTGCACATGTGCGTTTTGTGCACCGATATCTTAATGTGGTCAAGATGTAAATTTGCATGTTATGTTTTGTTCATGAATGGGTCATATTTCACACAAGGTGATGCGCTTAACCAACATAATGTGCATTTATACTCAGAATGAGGCCATGATGCTCAACATTACTTTTCAGTCAATGCCCTGACTGAAAGGATCAGTAATTGCATAGTTAGACATACCTTTCACCACCACTTCAGTCTCTTCCATAAAATGTGAGAAGAAACATGTTGCTTCAACATGATTGGGCACCTTCCCATTATGGAAGATGTATTTGGAGCCATTTGAATGTGCTATTTCATGAACAGTAGACTGGGAGTGGCAAACTGGTTTGTCTGACACCCATGCTCCCCGAAAGCAGCCCGGATTTCTTTCTTTCAGGTGCGTTAAAGCTGCTGTACAAGAAACACTTTTTAAATCTGAAATGGATTAGGTCATAAGAACTGTTTACCCTGCTGCAGATATCTAGGCAAATCCAGGTGTTTTTGGCAGTGTCCACCAATACATGGTCTGTTGCTGCAATGCCATTATTTCTTTTTAAGGTGGAATATTTATGAGCAATAAAAAAATTCTAAATAACCCGTGTCTTGTATTCCTTCATTTTTTTTAACCCGACACTACTTTCTCAAAATGTTTGCAACCAAGGATTGCTATGCAAGTTTGAATCCTTTTGAGAGGCTCTGTCTCCCCTTGTAGTTTGTTCAATATGGGAACCCTGAAAACTAATAAAGTGTGTTTGGAATTGTTCCTTAAATAATTTATCTGCTTTAATGATTTTATTTTTTAATTTACTTTCCTCTTTTTGCTAATTTTTTGTTTTTTTATATGCCCTACTTTGGTTTTCTTATATTTATCTCCTTTTGATTGGCAAGTTAACCTTTGGTTCTCACTTTCCTGTGAGTTGGTAGATGTTTTCTGTCTCGTTTAATTTTGTAACAAAGTATTTTATTGTTATTACAATTATTTGGTATTTACTTAATATCAAAGCAGGGGTTTCATTCACGGTGAATGAAAAGAATCTTATGATTTTAACCTTTAACTAGTAAATTGCTGTAGAAGCTCATCTGATGCTTAACAAAATATTTTCAGAATGAATAAAATTTAGTAGAAACTCACTTTTCAGATTCATTTTAGAATTAGCTAAATTGATTTCAAGATAAATAGTAGATTCCCCACCCCCATGGTTAAATACCCAGTAGTTTAATAATTATGCTTGACATTACATGTGTTAATGCTCATTCACATAGTATCCACTGATAGAACAAATGGTTAGATTTTCAAGCAAATCTTTAAATTACATATCATTTATTATTCCTTTGAAAATGAATGAACAGGTATACATATTTTAAATATTTAGTTTAAAAACTCCAAACTTGATGAATGATGTTCAGTTTTACTTCAATTTAGTAAGAAAAATATTCTACTAAAAAGACATCTGGTTTATAAAATATACGCATATTAACAAAACTTTAATTGTTACATACTAAAATAATGTTATTTGCATTTAATAAAAATTTTATAGAACTTTAAAATATTCTTAATGAAGATAGGAGACAAAGATCTCAGACAAATAAAATTCAAAACAATTGAACATTTAAATTTTATTAAAACAATGAACAGAAAACATTAAAAAATAAAATTCAGGATGTTTAATTTATAAATGGCTTAATATGAAACTTCCATCCCATTTGATAAGAGTACTGTAACATAAGTTAACATATGAGAAAACATTTTAATGAGTCAAATACCATCGAAAACATAGTTTATAGTATATATATATATATTTACACACATGTTGCATCTTATAAAAGGAAAGAGAACTTTCCATTATAATACAGTATGGACCTTCATTTTGATAAATATAATTGCTACAAGAAAATGAAACTTTTAATTTAACATGTTACAGAACAAATCCAAAAATTTAAGTATTATTATGTTTAAATGCAGTGGCATGTGTTTCCCATTGAAAGCCAAAATATTTAACATTCTCATTAGTTCTAGTTTCTAATTTTTAAAAATGGAATCTGCATTTATCAACAAATTAATGATTTCTGTGCTTGCAAAAGCTATCTGGTCACAGTAAATTATGATCTAACCAAATAATAATTCAGTTGCCTTCTCCAGGTTCCAGGAACAGGTAGATAAGGCCGCTCGAGCTTTGTGCTACAAAAGATAAAAATAAAATATGCAGTTAGCCAACAAAATAAATACTTATTACTTTATAAGATGTGCCAAAAAGATAGTAACATTCTTTAATTCTTTATCCATAAGAGAAAAGTGGTCAATGTAAATTTAAAAAATATTGAAAATAATAAAAGACGACACAAACAAAAAACTCAAATTTTCAAAAATAATAAATATGTAAAAAATAATTCTCATTAATTTTCAAAAATAATTTGTAAATTGAACCCCTATGTATAAAAAAATACTAATTAGTATAATGTGCCCTATACACTAATGAGGTGATGTACTGAGAATTGTATGCCAAAAAATGTCAGAGGTATGAAGAACAATACACTCACTTGCAAAAGTTAAGCACGGAGAGGAAAATGCTAATTTCCGGAAACCAATCAGAATTGAAGAGGATGCAATTTGCTGCAGAGGTAGATGGAAGTATGCAAAATATGTTAGGTAATAGCCAATCACGCTTGCATGTCTAGAAATATGCAAAAAGGGCAGTCTTATAAGATGCCTGCTTTATAAAGGATAGAAGGTGTTTAAAACTTTCGAACAATTTGTTTTCAAGACATACGTGTTTCTAAGACTTCCACAAGACGAATAGAAGATTCTGAGTGCTGGCATGCTGTGGGGTGCATTGAGCAGGACAGTCGATCACAGATGTTTCTCTTTTCTTCGGCGTTTATCATTCTGTAATTTCACGTTTATGGAAAGAATTCCAAACCACACAGACAGTTGTCTGAAGGCCCATAGCCGATCGCCCAAGGGTTACAACCCCACGGAAGATCGATATATTGCTATTTTAGCCAAGTGGAATCGCAGAGCAACCTCCACACGTGTGACATCTATGGTTACAGCGTCCATTGGTAAGGCGATATCTGCAGCTGCTGTATGCCGAAGATTACAAATGAGTGGACTGTACGCCCGGGTACCTCGAGTTTGTGTTTTTCTATCCGTCCAATCAAGAGGGGGCACGATTAAAGTGGTGCCGGGAACATGACAATTGGACTGTGACTGACTGGGGCAATGTCATGTTTACTGATGAGTCAAGATTTGCTCTGGAGCCAGATAACAAGCGTATAAGGATATGGCATGAACAAGGAACATGCAATCAGCCTGAAAACATCACCGAACATCACGCATTTTGAGGTGGAAGCATTATGGCGTGGGCAGGGATTTCATTAGGATATCGCACCGACCTGCACATCTTTAAACGGGGTTCTGCAACGGCTGTCCGGTATCGAGATGAAGTCCTAGAACCCATTGTGAGATTGTACGCTGCAGCAATCAGCCGTACTTTTGTTTTAATGGACGATAACGCACGTCCTCATAGAGCTGACATCGTAGATGACTACCTGGAGAGTGAAGGGATTGCACATATGACGTGGCCAGCATATTCGCCCGACCTTAATCCCATTGAAAGTCTTTGGGATGCTCTCGGCCGTGCTGTATCTTCACGTTTCCCACCTCCAGCCACTCTTATTGAGCTGGAAACTGCTCTACAAGAAGAATGGTGATTGCTTAACTCTGTGGTGGTTGACCACCTAATTGAAAGCATGGTCACAAGGTGTGAACTTTGTATACAGATGAGGGGGGATCACATACCCCATTAATGTCCATTTTTTTTTTTTTTTCATTTTATGCTGTTTATTTTCACTTTATACATAATTCTGTTTAAATCTCCAGTATGTCATTATCTGATAACTTACAAAAATTTAATATTGTTTTCATTTCTGTATATAATTATTCATTTTGTTTTATGCATAAATATATATGCTACTTTCCTGCCGAATTTTGTGTAAATCAAAGCAGTATTTGTTGATTTTTTTGCATTTTACATCTTCGTGCTTAACTTTTGGAAGTGAGTGTATATGCTAACTTAAACTACTTTTGAAAGGCTTTTATAGAGAAAAAAGACAGATGATCCTATGAAGGGTGCGTACAGAAATTGCAAAAGAAAATAATTTTTTGCAGTCTAGCAGTAAATGTTTATATTCAAAATCAAGAGGAACCCATGACCATCTTTAAAGATATCTGAGGCATTTTATAGTGAAAAGCTGGAATTTTGTACATCATCTCATTTGTGTACAGGGCACATTTTACAAACTGTGATTTTTTTTTTTTTTTTTTTTGTACATGGGTCATATACAAATTTAATAAGTATCACTTTTTGAATATTAACAAAAGGAAATTTTTCACAATGTAGTTTTTTTTTACAGTCTTAATTTTAACCTTTTTTTCAATTCACGTTGCCCTCTTATCTCTAATAGATAAAAAATTAAAGTATGTTACCATCTTTTTGGGATATCCTTTGCATAAAGAAACCATTATATAATTTAAAATGTAGGTTTGCAAGACTTCATTTTTCAAGACTGTTACTCATAAAAACACATCTTCAATTCTTACTATCATCAATATAAGTCATGTTTTACATATTTTGCATAGTAATTAAAATATGATAGTGAGTTTTCCAAATCATTTAATCACATTTCTGGGTAAATTATACGTCATAATACAGTAATGTACATTTAATAATTACATTCATTATTATTAAATATGGCAAATTTATGGTGTACATAATATTTGTACTTGTAGATAAAATTCCTGGAATTCTGAGAATCATTGAATTGCTCTTCATCAGTTAGATCATCTACATCTGGAGGCATTCATATTATATCTGCTTCTATTTCTTCAGAAAACAGATAAGCAGTTACCTCTTCTATGCTTTTAAATATTTTATTTCTACTCATTTTTAAGTTTTCATTTATAATTTATCTGCAAAAAAATGTAAGAAACTTGAGAAACAAATCTTAAAACTGAATAAGAACTATACCCAAATGCCCAGCATCCTCAAATGATGACGGATATGTAGTTGTTGTTGTTGCAAATGCCCTCTGACAACCGCGTTGCGGTGACAGATCCCCTATATAGGCAGGCGATGGGCCGAAGGAGTGGCTTCCATTTCAATGAGCCCCAGTGGGAGGAAGTCCATCTTAGCTCGGGGTCCCGTAAATTTGAACCAATTCCAGAGGAGGGACCAACCCCCTGAAATCGGCACCCCCATAGGTGTCGTTTAACAACTTGGAGGACTTTGGAGCCACGAAGGATTTTATGTGCACCAGCTCCCGTTAGCGTACATGGTTCCACAGCGGACGGGCCGAGAGGGGGAAGTCCCTCCCAAGCACTGGCCAAGCCAAAGCCAGATGCTGCTTCACTTGCCGTGTTCTTATGGGAACGGAGTTTAGCACCCAGTCCACTGCGGGACTGACGGATATGTTTTTCAGTTTATTACAGATATATTAACACAGCAATAAACATTAAAATATAATGAAGTAAATTGGAATATCTAGATAATTTTTGTACCAAATTCAAAGAACTTACTTCATATACCTAATTCAACACAGTAGCATAAAAAATGCACAACTTGATAACAAAAAAACTGGGAAATTATACTTTATCTTTCCCACACATTTTTACTTAATTCCCCCCAAAAATTGCCTATATGACATTGTATGGTGCTTCCATCTCCTGGACTAATATGTAAATAAAATAATATTTTTTATTTTAAGGCAAGAAATAGTAATTTTATTCAGTATCATCAAATGAGGACACTGGGTCAGGGATCACTCTAGAGCGTTTCAGAGGGGCAGCCCGCCCTGGTGCCCTTTTTCTGGTAAAATGCCGCCCTCCTTGCACTTTTTCTTGATAAAATTCCGCTCTCTTTGTTTTTGTTTTTTTTTTTCAATCAAAATGCTGCTCTTCTTTTCTCCACCCCTCCTTGTTTCCCCTTCTCTTTGATTCTCGTTACCATTGCTGGCGCTCGGCTAGACAGGGGCCATGTAGTCCCGGCTAGACCCCAAAAATGCCTATCTCCAACAACAACAACAAGGAAGTTGATTTGTTTATTCTCTTATCAATGATGTGTGGGGAGGAGCGGGGGGGGGGGGCATCTGCTCAGTGAGGGTTTAAACCATTCGCTGTAGCTTGAGGTCATAAAATATCTCATTAGAGAAACAATCTGTCATCCAGAAGAGTAGTCATAACAGTAAATTATTTCCTACTGCAAATAGCGCTTTACCGTGTTTTATAAATGCTGTAAGTAATTAATAAACGCCACTTGGTTATTGTTTATTTTTTCAGATTTTCAAAACACATTCATCCAAACTTAGGGCTGGCTGCACGGAAAGTTCAAGACAAGGGCAATTCCGGAAGTCTGGGTGACCCCCTCCCCCCACACACACACACTCCTCCCCGTCGATATACTAAAAAGAATAGGGAAAAACTGATTCATTGACAGGGTGTGCAGCAGTCAGGAAATACTACTGGAAAATATCGAATTTCTGTCAGCATAGGGGCTTGATGACCAATTGATGATTATTCTATAGGGCCATGGGTGCCGGCAGCATAGGGCAAGGGGGGCAATGCCCCCCCCTGTATTTTTGTATGCAGTGTTTTCCCTTGCTTTTTTGCTCTTTCCAACATGGTAACCATATGTTAAAGTAGTCTTTGCCCCCCCCCCTGGAAAATATTTTGCCGGCGCCCATATATAGGGCTATTTTAGGCAGATATAGGGGTGGGAACTGTCAATACAAATCTTGTGTCTATTTTGCAGCCCCTCCAAAAAAATGAAATCGTCGACAATAGCGAGAATGCAATTCTCCTCGACTGCATGGGCACGCACCCCTGGGATGTTCATTTTTACTGTACTACACGCTCATCAAAAGACCAATGGACAGTGCGAAAATGCGCAGTGGGGAGAGCCATTGAGACTATTTTGATTTCATCGATTGGGAAATTAAAAATGTGTGCAAGAGGGTCAAATTCTTTCCGATCCCTGAAGGGTCGGGAGTTATTTTATAATTATGTAATTACGAATATTACACAACAATAATTATAAGACTTCTTGCCTGTTTAGAAAATCCTTTGCCACTGCCCATGATAGGAAATACTATCGTTCCCCCCCCCCCTCTGTTTTTTATTATGTCATGCACTTGCAATTTATTTTTCCCTCGGACACGTCTTATCTAAACTGGCGTTCTTATTACAGACTATTTCCAAAAGTTATGCATATAGTGCTGCAACTAGAGGTCAAGTCGCCCGGAACAAACCTTTGTTTTGCCGCTCCCTTCTTTCCATTTCAATTTTGACGTAACAGCACTATGCCTGTGGCTAGTGTTCCGTTTTCCCTCCACTAGTTGCAGACTAGCATATATACAGAGAGAAAAGTTGTGGTGATGCTGAATACGATAAAATTTGAATCTAAAACTGAATGTTTTCGGTCATTTTCGTGTCCGAAAATTGGCGTAATAATGAAAAATTTGTGGGCAAAACCGGATTCCTGTTATTTTGCAATTACAAAATTTAATTTTTTTATGCTTTTTTTGTTTTGTTGTTGTTGCTGAAATAAAGCATAATGGATGCCTTACACAATTTTTGTAAAAGTGTAGATTTCATTAAGTGAAAAAATTTGGTTTTAAATTTGTTTAATCATTTGCTTAAAAAATTGCTATTAAGAAAACACATTTTCAGACATAAAAGTATGTTTATAAAAGCTACCCTTATGTGTTTGTAGACAATAATCACAAAAGTTGTCCTTTTTGTGTGATATGATATGCCCTTTTCCCAAGCACTGTCCTTTTTCTGTAATGTGCACCCTGCCCTTTTTCATTTCTAGAGTGATCCCTGACTGGGTTCTAATAATGCGTAAAAAAGTGTCGAAACAGCATTTTGGCCTGGCATGAAAAGTTTTTAGAGAATGGGAGCTGTTATGTCGTAGGGAATAAATAACATTTGGACTAAGTGGAAAATTAACGGGTTTTTATTGTATTTAAAAAGTTTTTTTTTGAAAAATGAAAATAATTAAAGAAAGTTTTATTTAGGTTAATTTTACCCAGAGAAATTAAGTTTTTGGGGTATGTGAGGACATTATGGGGGGTTTTGTGTCAGTTGGATTTGTAATTTAGAGATCCATGTGCTTGTCATTAATTGCGCGCTAAATGACAGATACATATTTTTCTAAGTGAAATACCTGATACAGTTTCTTTCATAATGGGTTGCACATATGTTGAAAACTGCCTTAATGATTTTGATAATGAATTTTACATTTGTATTTTTTGTGTTTTTTTTGGTGGCTGACAATTTTTTTTTTGTGGCTGACAAAATTTTTTTTTGTATAACGATCTTCTAGTTCCCTTAATTAATATATTAACATTAATAAATTTTAACAATTCTAATTTTTTACTAATTTTCTTTTGATTTACAACAATCACTACTGGGTAGCCATTTTCTTTTGGAGTCAGTACGATCCCGGCAGATACATGCGTTCCCGCGTCTTTGACGTTGCCAGATTCAAGGAACAAGAATTTTTACGGCCGTTCACGATGTGTTTTACATCTTGCAAATAATTTATAAGGAGTTATTAAATTCAAGTGGAAGTGCAAAGAATATTCGTTTACTAAAATATACACATCGTTATTTACAAAGTAATTTTTAGAGGCCGTAATTACGAAGTCAATAAAGAGTGCTGACTTAAACATCAACTCAATGGCCAACATTTCGCTGCAGCAATCGAAGTCTGAGTACGAGAGTATGAGGATTGCTATAAATATCAGAGCCAGCGGTGGCGTCTCGGTCTCCTGATTCGTTTTTTGTTCTCTCGACTTCTCATGCGGCTCGCTGTCTTCTTCCTGATAGATGAGTGGAGCGATGGTGCCGATGGACGGCGTCTTTGGAACGATGGTGGACAATGAGACTTGAGTGAAAGGAAGTTCCTAGGAGGGCCCTCCCATATCTAATCCATGGATAAGTTTTTTTTTATGCATGCTTCCTTTAACTAATAGTTTTTTTTTTGTCAGCCACACCAATTTTTTTTTAGTGTGACATGTGGGTTAAGCCGGAAATGTAAGCTAAATTTTTAAGGGTAATAAGAGGCATTAATATGGGATATTTTCTGGTAATATTGTTTAATTTGATTAATATAGAGTATATAAAGATCAATCATAATAAAATTTTGTAGTTTTGGGATTAAATGAAATAGATGTTTAAAGATTAGAAGTTAGGTTCTAGAGTGCCTCATGTAAATTGTTTTAGTATGTTCAACAATAAGTTTTATGTTGGAAGATAATTGTAATGTAGTAAAATTTGTTAAGCTAAATGTTATGTTAGTACATTATAATCGAGATTTATTCCTAATTGTGGAAACCTTGGGCAGAAGAATAAAGATTGTAAATTTTTAAGATTGCTTGTAAATACATTGTTAAGTTGCAAATGATGTTGCTTCAGGAGTTTTAATCTAATATAGTTGTTTAATGTTAATAAATGAATTGTTTCCACAATTTTAGAGTGTTTTTGTGTGCATTTTCTTTTTCACTCGAACTATATAGGGTTTTTGCAGGAATTTAGATATAACACCAACGGTTTTGTACAGCTTTTAAATCTATACGATCACTAAGCCATTTTAAGTTTATTCTTGTTGCTTTATTGAATCTATTTGTATTTTGAAAATTTAAGGAAATGGTTTATTTTACGGCACCTCTTTTGAAACGGTCAAAGAATTTTAAAAGTTAATTTACTTAAAATGAAGTCAAATTTTGAGACATTAAAATAAGTCAACAACAACAAGCAAGTAATTTTTTTAAATCCAACAATGGTGCCGTGCGTCCTTTTAAATAGTGAAAGAGAGAATGCACTCTGAGGTATATATTGTGTTATGATGATTTGATTGGGAGTAGTTATACTGTTGTTTGTTAATTTCTCTGGGTAGATTAGTAAATGGCAGAGCACAACATAACAAAAAAAAAAAGTTTTATTGTATCTTTATAAGTGTTTTGAAATTAGATTTTAACAGTATTATACATATATTATATTGTGATAGTATTTATGTCACAAGGTAGTGACAGGAATTTAGATTTAAGCCCACCTAAATTATATCCATTTGTTGTAACAATGCCTGGGCAAGAAATCCCACACTTTGGGGAGTTTTTATCATTAGTTCCACCATTCAGTGGTGAAAACCCAGACCTGCAAATAAATGACTTTTTAGATAAAATTTCGGAGGTAGCAAAATTCGCGGGATGGTCCGAAGACCACATGTTATTTGTAACTAAAACGAAATTAGTAGGGGAGGCTGCTAGATTTGTTAGATCCCAGCCTCAGTTAAATGATGCCAAGTTAGAGACTTTCAAGAAAACACTAAAAGACAGATTCACAAAAACAGGCTCCACAAATTATCTCCTTCAATTTACCACGTGTACACAAAGTAACATGGAGGCCCCTCGAACGTTTTTATCACGACTACAAGGTTTGGCGCATAGATGTTTTGAGGATGAGACTAGCAGGGAGAAAATGCTTGTCTCACAGGCTTTGGCTGGGCTACAGCCATCAGTTAGGAGATTTGTCATGTCACAGAAACACGAAAAATTTGAAGACATTTGGCAGTTAGTGCTTAAGGAGGAGGAATGCGCTAGTCTAGAACAGAGTTCAGCCACTATTAACTTTGGAGCGGTGAGCTCACAGGTCACACCGATAGAGAGAGATTTGCAAGAAATTAAACATCTACTACAGGCTACCTCTCTAGAAAACGACAAAAAAATTCAAAAATTAGAGCAGGACATGACAAAATTACAGGAGGCTGTAGCACATAAGCCAACCACGAGGACACAACAACAACACATAATTTGTTATTTTTGTGGAAAGCCCGGACACATAAGCCGATTTTGTAGGGAAAGGGGAAATCAGAGGCAGAACAGATCGCAAGGTTTTAGAAATAATAGGAGGGATAATTTAAACTAAAGAAGGGGCAAAGCGGAGGTGCACGACCGTCTTTGACTCGACCCCATGAGTGCATGCAAATCAACGCTACCCACAACAACAAAGACAAGCTGCCCATAATAATCTGTAAAGTAGGGGAAATCAAACTCAGAGCTTTAATTGATACGGGAGCTTCGATTAATTTGATGAAGAAAGAGACTACGGAAAGATTGATCAGAGAGAATTTAATTTTGGATAGGGAATCTTGTGCTTTAAGAGTAGTAGGCATAACACTCAACGATATGTTTTTAAATGACATAATTAAGGTGGATTTAAAAGTGGGAAATTTGTCAATACATTCAGATTTTTATATTGCTCCTACTACTTATGTAAACTATGATATTATTTTGGGCATGCAATTCTTAAAAGACAATAACCTAATCATAGATATTCCACATTCAAAATTAATACACGAGAAAGGGGATATTTTTTGGGACAATAGTACAGTGGGTAATGAAGTTAATTGTATTTGTACAGAAAAAGAGTTTGTTTTTGGTTATAGTGTAAAGAAACATATAATCCCTCCTTTAAGCGAGCAGATAATCGAAGTTAAAGTAAAAGCAAATTTTCAAAACACTCCTCATGTATTAATTTCACCATCTACACATTCCTTAAATAGTGATTGGACCATATCTCACTCGATCAATGACAATAATAGTAACAACAGTTTTTTTGTCAAAGTAGCAAATTTTTCTAACTGTAAAATCCATATAAATAAAAACACTAATATTGTTCAAATTGAACCTGTTGAAGTTGTACAATCGGAGGCCACTCATGTAAATGTTGGGGAAGTTAGGACGTTGGAGGATGATTTTGATTTATATGGGGGGAAATTTCAATTAGATCATTTAGATGAGGAGAAAAAGATTAAATTAATGTCAATACTGGATAAACATAAGTCAGTTTTTGCCGAATCTGTGTCGCAGCTGACAGGGTGCAAAACTTTGAAACACAGAATTTATCTCACCGATGAGTTACCCGTTAGACAAAGACCATATAGGGCTCCTTATGCTTTAAGGGAAGAATTAAAAGCTCAGTTAGACCAGTTATTAGATGCAGGAATAATATCAATAAGCGACTCTCCTTATGCAGCACCTGTTATTTTAGTAAAGAAGAAAAATAATACTTACCGATTAGTTTGTGACTATAGGAAGCTGAATTTGAAAACGATGCCTTTACCTTATCCTTTGCCTTTGATTTCCGAATTGTTAGATTCCTTAGAAGGAGCAAAGTTTTTCTCATCTCTTGATCTTTGCTCGGGGTATTGGCAAATGGAGCTCGATCCACAAGATAGACATAAGACTGCTTTCACGACAGAATTTGGTTTATTTCATTTTAATCGTCTACCTCAGGGACTCAAAAATGCTGCGTCTTCTTTTCAAAGATTACTTAATATTGTTTTGGCTGGGTTAAACAATTGGAACATAAATACTTACTTAGACGACTTAATTATTTCTTCAACAACTTTTGAGGAACATCTTGAAAAGTTAGATGTAGTCTTCACTAGGTTAGGAAAACACAACCTCAAAATAAATCCAGGAAAATGCCAATTAATTAAAGACAAGATTTCGTATTTGGGTTTCCAAGTAACAAATGGAAAAATATTTCCCGATACACGTAATATTGATGCTGTTAAAGACTTTCCAGTACCTAAGACTAAGAAGAATGTACGTTCGTTTTTGGGTCTATGCAATTTTTACAGAAAATTTATTCATAACTTTGCTGAAATAGCCTTACCTTTAACACAATTAACTAAGGGATCAGTAAAATTTAACTGGGGGGATAATGAACAAATTGCTTTTGATACATTAAAGGAGAAATTAATATCTTATCCATGCTTAATTATTCCAAACATGAACAGGGAATTTACCCTAAACACTGATGCTTCAGGTGTTGCAATAGGAGCAGTTTTAAGCCAAAAAGGGGAGGATGGTTGTTTACACCCTGTAGGATATGCCAGTAGACGTCTAAATGATGCTGAAACTAGATATAGTGTATACGAAAGAGAGGCATTAGCTGTGGTGTGGGGCATCAATCATTTTAGAAATTATTTGTATGGGGGTAAGAAATTCATTTTGTGGTGTGATCAAAAATCTTTGGAATATGCACTTAAACTAAAAGATGGTGGTCGAGTCACAAGATGGGCGTTAAGTTTACAGGGATATAATTATGAGATAAAACATATACCAGGTAGGCAAAATGTTCCTGCTGATGTGTTGTCGAGACCTGTAAATGCTATCAATGTTGTCGAACAAGTCCACACTGAATCTCTTTCAACAGACAGGGTTAAAACATTACAAGAAAATGACAGTAAATGTGCTGAAATACTAAATCAGTTAAATGAAGATAATGTAGAACTTAGAATTAATGAGATGACCTTTTTTAAGAAAAACAATTTACTTTATTGCTTAAAACACAATTCTAATGATAGACAGAATCACCCAGAAAAGTTGGTTATACCTAAGACATTAATTTCAGAGATTTTAACTTTAGCTCACGATTCTCCCACGGTTGCACACCCTGGTTTCAAAAGAACTTTACTACGAATAAAAGACAAATATTTTTGGTGGGGACTATATAAACATGTTTTAAACTATGTAAAGTCTTGCATACCGTGTCAGGAAAGAAAGGGATTTAAGAAAAACCAAAAGGCGCCATTACAAAGAATAGAAGTTACCAGTAGACCTTTTCAACAGATAGGAATGGATGCAGTTGGACCTCTTCCAATCACTGAGGCAGGACACAGACATATTATTGTTATAAGTGATTATTTTACACGTTGGGTAGAAGCTTACCCTGTAACAGACTTACAAACCCATACAATAACTTTTATCTTTGAAAAATTTATATGCCAACATGGCATACCTGAACATCTCATAACTGATAGAGGTAGTTCCTTTTTGTCTGAAGCTATTCTTAAGGTCTATGATAAACTTAAAATTCGAAAACATTTCACAACGAGTTATCACCCAAGTTCGGATGGCGTGGTCGAGAAAGTCAATGCCACAATTATCAATTCGTTAAAATTTTTAGTAGATAAAACGGGCCATGATTGGGATAAGCATTTACATTTTGCCTTATTGGCACATAGAACAGCTATACACTCAGCATTAAAAGACACTCCTGCTCATTTGATTTATGGAAGAGATATAACTCTACCAGTGGATTTGATTGTTAAACCCACCTTCAGGTCATATGCAGACACACGAGATTTAAGTGAGGACATAGAGGTCAGATTACAAAAGACATTTAAAATAGTCAAAGATAATTTAATAAAGGCGGCTGAAACCCAAGAGAAATATAGAGAGAAACACTGTAAGGACAAGAAAATAGTTGTAGGAGATCTAGTCTTGTTGTACACACCTCAGCTGAAAGTTGGGCAATCTAAGAAATTCACAGTAGTGAACAAAGGGATTTATAGAGTTAAGGAGAAAACAAGTAATGTAAATTATATAGTCGTACATGTAAACAATCCCAATGATCAACAATTGGTTCATGTAGACAGGTTAACTAAACTCACTGAAAGAATAGTATTTCCTTCCATGCCTGAGTTAAATAAACCTGAGGAGGCGAATGATGAGCCTGTTTTAGAGGATGTAGAGCAAGACATAGATCCCCTCAATTATCAATTTTTACCTTGTTGTAGGCGTAGGAGATATGAACACACAAGTACAGTAGATCCCAATAATGACTCGCAGGTCGTAATAGAGGAGGTCAGGTCACCAGTAGATAGCCAAAACAGTGATACTGTGTCCAGCTCTGATCAGAGTAATTCTGAACACTCAACAGAGAATGAGCAAGGTAATGTTGGTAACGATGGTCTGTCAGACTCTAGTACACAAGTTATCTCTACTCCACAACCAAAAGGGGGGTATAATTTACGTCCACGTAATGCTCAAGGTTTTGTAAAGTAATATTTCGTTATTTATGTGTTAAAATGTTTTACTGTGTATGGTCAATATTTAAAAAAAAAAAAAAAAAAAAAAAGTGTGAGTTAAGTGAAGACTGGACATCAGACTACACTGACAGCTGCAGATGAAAGTGTGGACTTTCTGGTGAATCTCCAGTGTGATGACAAGCTTGAATAAGGAGTTATGGTTACATATAGAATGAAATGGGACAATTAGGGACGTTTTGTTTTACCATCTTCATAAAACATAAGACTCCTTCTAAACAATGGACTTATCTGCACTAAAGTCTTCACAATTCACCGAGTGAGATGTTGTATCTTTGTCACGTATTGTTTTTGAAATTATAAATGAAGTGCTAGTCAAGGTGTGATATAGTGTTTTATATATGTATATTTTTTTTTCTTCATGATGTGTCGAGGCCAAAGAAAATTATTATCAACAACACACTTTGTAGTAACTGTTGATTTTTGTATGGTGTTTGAGAATGATACATGTTATATGATCAGTATCGATAATGTTGTTTTGTGATTATGATGTGTTATGCCATTTGCAAAGGTACACAAAAAAAAAAATTGTTTTACAATTTTTTTTTCCGTAAGGGGAAGGTATTTGTTATGTCGTAGGGAATAAATAACATTTGGACTAAGTGGAAAATTAACGGGTTTTTATTGTATTTAAAAAGTTTTTTTTTGAAAAATGAAAATAATTAAAGAAAGTTTTATTTAGGTTAATTTTACCCAGAGAAATTAAGTTTTTGGGGTATGTGAGGACATTATGGGGGGTTTTGTGTCAGTTGGATTTGTAATTTAGAGATCCATGTGCTTGTCATTAATTGCGCGCTAAATGACAGATACATATTTTTCTAAGTGAAATACCTGATACAGTTTCTTTCATAATGGGTTGCACATATGTTGAAAACTGCCTTAATGATTTTGATAATGAATTTTACATTTGTATTTTTTGTTTTTTTTGGTGGCTGACAATTTTTTTTTTGTGGCTGACAAAATTTTTTTTTGTATAACGATCTTCTAGTTCCCTTAATTAATATATTAACATTAATAAATTTTAACAATTCTAATTTTTTACTAATTTTCTTTTGATTTACAACAATCACTACTGGGTAGCCATTTTCTTTTGGAGTCAGTACGATCCCGGCAGATACATGCGTTCCCGCGTCTTTGACGTTGCCAGATTCAAGGAACAAGAATTTTTACGGCCGTTCACGATGTGTTTTACATCTTGCAAATAATTTATAAGGAGTTATTAAATTCAAGTGGAAGTGCAAAGAATATTCGTTTACTAAAATATACACATCGTTATTTACAAAGTAATTTTTTGAGGCCGTAATTACGAAGTCAATAAAGAGTGCTGACTTAAACATCAACTCAATGGCCAACATTTCGCTGCAGCAATCGAAGTCTGAGTACGAGAGTATGAGGATTGCTATAAATATCAGAGCCAGCGGTGGCGTCTCGGTCTCCTGATTCGTTTCTTGTTCTCTCGACTTCTCATGCGGCTCGCTGTCTTCTTCCTGATAGATGAGTGGAGCGATGGTGCCGATGGACGGCGTCTTTGGAACGATGGTGGACAATGAGACTTGAGTGAAAGGAAGTTCCTAGGAGGGCCCTCCCATATCTAATCCATGGATAAGTTTTTTTTTATGCATGCTTCCTTTAACTAATAGTTTTTTTTTTGTCAGCCACACCAATTTTTTTTTAGTGTGACATGTGGGTTAAGCCGGAAATGTAAGCTAAATTTTTAAGGGTAATAAGAGGCATTAATATGGGATATTTTCTGGTAATATTGTTTAATTTGATTAATATAGAGTATATAAAGATCAATCATAATAAAATTTTGTAGTTTTGGGATTAAATGAAATAGATGTTTAAAGATTAGAAGTTAGGTTCTAGAGTGCCTCATGTAAATTGTTTTAGTATGTTCAACAATAAGTTTTATGTTGGAAGATAATTGTAATGTAGTAAAATTTGTTAAGCTAAATGTTATGTTAGTACATTATAATCGAGATTTATTCCTAATTGTGGAAACCTTGGGCAGAAGAATAAAGATTGTAAATTTTTAAGATTGCTTGTAAATACATTGTTAAGTTGCAAATGATGTTGCTTCAGGAGTTTTAATCTAATATAGTTGTTTAATGTTAATAAATGAATTGTTTCCACAATTTTAGAGTGTTTTTGTGTGCATTTTCTTTTTCACTCGAACTATATAGGGTTTTTGCAGGAATTTAGATTTAACACCAACGGTTTTGTACAGCTTTTAAATCTATACGATCACTAAGCCATTTTAAGTTTATTCTTGTTGCTTTATTGAATCTATTTGTATTTTGAAAATTTAAGGAAATGGTTTATTTTACGGCACCTCTTTTGAAACGGTCAAAGAATTTTAAAAGTTAATTTACTTAAAATGAAGTCAAATTTTGAGACATTAAAATAAGTCAACAACAAGCAAGATTTTTTTTAAATCCAACAGAGCGTTTTAGACAGGAAAAGAAGTGGTAGGCCACGAACATCGGATGAGATTGTACAAGACATCCGTGAAGCTTGCTGTGACGGTACAGAGCCGCCCATGAACACAATTTGGAAGTAATTTTTTTTTTACAATGTCGTAAAAAAAATCATGAACCTGTGAAGTATTATTGTACAGACTGCATATTCATACAATGATTTGTTGCTTTTCTATGAATTTTTAAATGTGTCAAGGACTTTTCGGACACCCTGTATTATTGTAACCAAGGATACATATTAAATAACACGGTGGTACTTACTACCTATTATCCCGGCGGTCCACCAAGACAAGTGATTTTTCACAAAGATTAATGCTGGACACAAGAAATTATTGATAGTTTTGAATGCAATTGGCAATAGTTTGCCAGCACATTTGACGAAAAAATAGATAGGTAGGAATGACTGCCGGGATCAGATATAAGTACCTGAACCCCCCAGCTTCTGCAATTAAGAAGTGTTTCTGTAGGAATTTGTACAATACATTATCATCCAATACAGTGCTTTTTATAATCATTTTATGAATGGAAATGTCACAATATATATAATTATGCCTTTTCATACATTTTGCAATCTTAATACTTGGAATCGCTACCACTGCCAACATTGGCTTTTATGATGACACCCAAAATTTGTAGCAAACCTAACCTAAATAAATTTAATGACAGATGCTGTTAATACAAAAAAAAGAGTGTGCGTGTAATCTTTACGAGCGATTGAAGTAAAATTTCTTTGACGTTTATGATAAATATCACTGAAATTATTAAACTTAAAATAAATATCATGTTATAATTTAATTATATTTATTATTCATGTACTTTACAAAGATTATATAAATGTTATATTCATATTATTCATTGGAAATAAGAACTTAAATATCATCATAATATTTTATGAATGAAATTATAGGTTTGTGTTAACTATACTGTGAAACAAATTTTACTCTCTAAATTTGCTAACTTTCTTGAAAATACAGCATCTATCGATGTACTGAAACACGTTGTTGATTGAAGTCGAGAAGTATTCATAGTTAGATCCAATTTTGCTTTTTGAAAATCAACTGACGGCTGAGATTCTTGGTAGCGAAAATTAACATTAAAATCTCCAGTAAGAATCACCGGTTATTTAGAATCCAGGAAGTGTCCATGTTGTAGTATTATTCTTTAACTGTTTTCTTATACCATTGTTCCATCGGGAGTTACGGTTTCAATGGGAGGAATGTCCATAGTCTAGTATTATACTTTAACTCTGTTCTTTAATTGATATTTTCCTCTGATTGTTGGGTTCGAATGCAGGTAGTGTAAAATTTTTTTTGTGTGTTTTTCTATCACAGTATTCTTAAGTGTTGATTTCGTCTGCTGGTAGGTTTCGAATTATTTATCTGTATCTGTGTTTTTAAACTGCAGGTTCTATCTATTGTTTGGGAATGATTGCAGCCAGAGTCCGTTTCTTTGTAGTGTTCCATCCCGGTGTTAAACCGTTGCTCCGTCTTGAGGTTGGGTTAGAATCGACGGAGTGACCATTTGTTATTAATTTATTTTGGTCTTAAACCCTTTGCAGCCAGTGTTTGTTTCTTTGTGATGTTACATACCCGTGTTCTTAAACCGTTGTTCCGTCTGGATATCGTTTTAGCATCCAGGAAGTGTCCGTGTTGAACTATTATTCTTTCACTAGCTAAGGAGTCCGTATAAGGCGTAAGATTTCTTAAAATAAAGTAAATAAAAAACTTTGTAAAAAACACACATAAGATGTTATAGGTAAGAGGATACGTACGTTTCAGCCAAAAATTGTTTTGGCCTTCTTCAGTCCAAGCCCTTAGTCGCAAGCAACACAGGGAACTGAAAAGAGCTGTCATCTCTCATCTCTTTTCAGTTCCCTGTGTTGCTTGCGACTAAGGGCTTGGACTGAAGAAGGCCAAAACAATTTTTGGCTGAAATGTACGTATCCTCTTACCTATAACATCTTATGTGTGTTTTTTACAAAGGTTTCTATTTACTTTATTGTTTAACACCAGTATTTTGAGTGTTTTTTCCATTTCTTAAAATGTTAAGATAGGCGTAAAGATTTCTTAAAATGTTTTCCCGTAGGGTTTGAATCGAGAGAATGTCTTTGTTGTGGTATTTTTCTTTAACTGTGTTCCTAAACTGGTGTTTTCTTCTGTCGGTTGGTATCGAATGCACGTAGGGTATTGCGTTTTTCTGTGGCAGTGTTCTTAAACCTTTCTTTTCCTCTGCTGTTTTTGGTCGAAGTATTATTCTGTTTAAAAATTTTTATTCGGCTCATTATTATAAATAACTCAAAAACGCATGAGCAATTTAAAAGATTACATATTATTTAAGTACAGACAAACAATATTTATGTATCATGGCAACCAATCATGTCAAGTTTTTACTCATAATTCCATTAAATATTGTATTAATGCCATTGAAAACATGTGAGTAAAGCAACGGAATGCACCATAGTGCCATTTTCTGTATTCGGTGCGTAGGCCTTGTTTATCGGAGGTGACGGGTTGGGTCGCAGCCTGTAACAACAGTGAGAGACAGTCAGCAGGATCGCCGCCTGTTCAGCGAAAGACTTCACACAGTGGCTCTGACAAGATCCGGTCCACTTATCCACTGAACAGGGTTATCAGACAAGATCTTGCTTCAAAAAAGGTAGGCAGTAATGTCGATGCGCAGGGAGCACAGTCGACGTTCTCAGGAACGAACGCCCGAGAGCTGTTCCGCAAATAATTAAACTTACAAATCTGGAAAAAGCTTGTTAAGTGTGACGTCAATATGATGTAAAAATACACTCATGTCCATAAATTAAGGATAATGAAGTTCAGACAAAGGAAGAGAAAGAAGCAAAAAAAATTTGACTTATTTGTAAAGTCTATTTATTAAACAAAAAGTAAAGAGCAAAAAAGATGCTATGTGTTTGACATAATTAATAAAAATTGCAAGTTTTACTCCCTTGACCAAATTTCAAAAAAGAACCTATTTACAAAAACAGTATAACATGGTTAGTAGGATGGTTAATACGGAGTACGTCTCCCGGACGATGCAATACAGGCCTGACAACGCCTAGGCATGCTGAGTATCAAATGATCAATCTGATCTTGGGGAATATTACACCACTCATCAAGCAATGCACTCTGAAGTTCCGGTAGACAGGTGGGAGGGGGTTAACGGGCTGCAATTCGTCGGCCAAGCATATCCCACACATGCTCTATTGGATTCAAGTCCGGTGAGTATGCTGGCCAATGCATACGGGTGATATCCTCCGATTGAAGGCATTCGTCTACAATGTTTGCACGGTGAGGACGGGCGTTGTCATCCATAAACACAAATTCAGCACCCATGGCGCCAAGAAACAAACGTACATGTTGTTCCAGAATGACATCCCGATAGATGTGTCCTGTCATCGTTACACTCTGAACATGCAGGTCAGCTCTGGAACCAAGAATAATTCCTCCCCAAACGAGCCATCCTGCACCACCGTAACGGTGTCTTTCAATGGTGTTCTCTTGGTGGTAACGGGTACCTGGCGCTCTCCAGATGAATGTCCGGCGAGAATCGGACTCCAAACTAAACCTGGACTCGTCGGAAAACATCACACAAGACCACTGTTGCGGTGTCCACAATGCATGCTCTCTACTCCAGGTTAATCGCAGGCGACAGTGAGTTGCGGTAAGTGGAACACATCTGACAGGCCTACGAGCATATAGACCAATGTGCCCTAAGCGTCTGTACACGGTCTGCCTTGAAACTGTCGTACCGGTAGCTGAAGAGAGCTGACGAGACAGGTCTGATGCTGTACTCCGTCTGTTTCTTTTGGCAGTAACTGCCAAATAGCGGTCCTCATTTGGCGTTGTAACTCGGGGGCGACCTGTGCTGTAACGTCTACTCACATTACCATCATCTTGGAATCGTTGCCAAAGCCTGGAGATGACACTCTGGGCGATTCCAAGTTCCTCGGATACTTCCAGCTGGGTACGTCCCCATTCCAGTCGTCCGATAATTCTGCCACGTAAAACATCATCCAAATGCCTCCTTTGTGCCATAACTATGCGGTTTTTGCACTGAAAGGCTTTCACAGCGCTTGTGAACAATTTTACTTCTTTGCCACCATTCTTTATATACCCCTCTCTTACACTCTCGTCATTGTGACGTACCATCCACGCCATCTGGTGGTTTCCTGTAATTTGCATATTCTTCTTCAAGATGTGTGTGATCATTCCACAGGTGAAATTTTTATTTTAGAGATCAATTTCTGTGTGATTCTGAATTATCCTTAATTTATGGACATGAGTGTAACTTGCAATAGCTAATTTTGTCACGCAAATGATTAACTTTTTTGACTCTCGGATATGAAATGTTGCTGAAAATAGCGAAAAATTGCTTAAAAATGAGAGAACGGGTGGATTTTCAGATTTTTAAAGTAGCGCAGATTGTTTTCTATATTTTTATACATGATTATGGAATTTTTCAAGGGGGATCGTACAAACGGTGTAGAAATTATCAGGCTTTTTGTCCTTGACATTGCAATGTTTTTGTAGTCATGGCGGAATGAAGAAGCAAGGGGGTAAAAGACACTTCATTTCCTTTACTGAGCGTTACTTCCGTCAGAAAAAAAAATCTGAGTTACCCCCTAGTTGCGCCTAAAGAAGTTTTACTTAAAAAAAAAAAAAAAAAAAAAAAAAACATGATTTTTTTTAAAATGAGTCCAATAATTTGGCTAACACTGCCCTGAATAAAAGGAACAGTAACATATAGGGCCATGAAGCTGGCTGCCTCGGCAGCTAGTTTTAAGAAATCTTTATTTATCATTTATTAAAACTGCATGTTTATCAAACTTATATTGTGTGTTGTTAAAAAAATACGTGAGTGGACTCTAGCAAATTTTCTCAATTTTGACTTCTAGTCGTAGGATTTTTCAAGGGGTTCTAATGCATACATGTTACATCTGGAAAAAATGAGCCTAAACTCCAGACCATTAGATCAAGAGCTGTGTTCCCAAATGTGGGACCTTTACACTTCACCCGCCTAGCGTGTTCAGTGTTTCATCCACTAGGCTAATTCAGTATTGAACATCCACTTAATAATAAAGTTTCAGCAATGATACAAGTTTAACTCAAAAGCAGTTTAAGTCAAACTGCTTAAAATATCAGAACTCCTAAAACAAAGCATAGAAAGTAGAATAGCTTATGAAAACTCTTACTTCATCAACTCCCATATCTTTGAGCCTTTTAATCTTGTCATCGAAGTCTGAATATGATGCCGGTGCTGAAAATATTGAAAAATTCTGCATTACAAAATCAAAAGAAAATCTTTATGCATTTAAAAATAATGCTATAAAACATTAAAAGACAGTAATCTTTTAAAATAAACTTTTTTTATTTAATTCACTAACACCTTTGCTTAATTTTTGATATTTCACAAGAATATAGTGAAGCCCTGAAATAAATAACAATAATAAAATGCTTTGTTCAAGATAGAAATTGTAAGTATGTTTATGATTCATCTAAACAGAAGCAACAGAAAAAGGGTAAATCCCTACTTGCTTATGCATGACTAAAATCTTATTTAGACTAAATAATTTAAAACCTGTACATTAGGATGCAGTGAAAAAAACTTTTTTTAAAATTTCAAAATCCAATAGCGACCAAAAGGTGTGTTTTGTATTGAATAAGAAAAATGCAGAATTTCAAAATTTTTGAAAAATATCTTGAGGGTCCACTATTGCACCAAAATTTCACAAAAATTCGAAAAATCGAATATTTTATTATTTATAAAATACAAAAAACTATGATTTATAATATACAATAGCAAAAAATAGCTGGATTACATGCTGTTCAATGACTGTACAAAATTTTAGAATTCTTGAGAAATATCTTGAGGGTCCACTAAAGCGAACAAAAAAGTTCAAAAAAGAAAAAAAATCATTTTTTTAAACAAAAAAATTGCTTGAAGGAAAAACTTTTCCATTGTTTATTTACAAATAACTATATTTAAATAAAGTATTAAAATATATATTGAGGGTCCCGTGCAAAGAACAAATAAGAACCAACACAGCGAAATATTCCTTTTTAATCAGAACCAGGTGGCGCTGATTGTATTTTTCATCGCGCAATGTATTTACTTTTGAAGAGAAATTATTGCTGTGAGATCATCTCACAACTCGTTTTGTGTTTTTGTAAATTCTATTTCTAGACATTAAAAGCTATTTAGCTAAAAGTGAATTTATTTAGAAGGCAACACAGCATTTTATTCCTGCTTTGATATTGCATTTCAGCGTGAATTTGGATGTGAAAACTAGGTGATGTTGAATACCTGATTCTTGGAAAACCAAAGCAGTTAGGTGATAATATGTTGCCCACATACGAAGAAATTATGCCGTTTCATTTATTTGTAGAGAATAACTTGAAGCATGATAAGAAATCTAAGGAATCTACAGTCAGCGAAATTTCAGTAATCATGGCCGAAAGATTAGAGTTAATTTGGAATTGCGCCTCAATTCCAATTTTTTCTAGAGAAAGAATTCTTCAAATGATTCGATCATTTCACAATAAATATTAAAACTTTAAGAAATGGTTTAGCAGTAATAGAAAACAGAGCGAGACTGTCCAGCAAAAAGTTAATAGTTTTTTAGCTCAGTGTAAAAAGTTGTTTGATATTGCTGCTTGCAAATGTTAACTTGATAAGTGAAAATGCAAACGTTCTCGTAAAGTTCCCATAAAAGAACAGGCTTTTCTGAAGGTCCAGAGTGGCGAACGAAACATTTCTATTGGCGGTATTAAGATTGAAACTATAAGAATGATGCGGAAAAATGAAAGAAAATCTTTGGAAGCAAGTCGTCTTGAAAAAAAAAAAAAAAAGTCAAAAATCGATTATAAGTATTCAGCGGAAAATTTTGATGGAGAAGAAATTTCGGACAATAACTTTCATAATGTAACTGATCCCGGTGGTAACTGACCAGGGAAAAAAACAGCACCTCGCAAACATGAGTTAGCTTGCCTAAATTTCCAAAGGTTTGTGATCAGTATGCAATTTCTGACAGGTTAGCAGCAATGATTGCTTCAGCGGTATTGAAGGACGTGGGTATAATATCTGAAGATATGATGCCAAATGTTATGGATGCAAGCAAGGTTACATGAGAAAGACTGGAAACCCGCAAACAATCTGCAAGACAAGAATGAAGAAAGTATGTCTGTGGTATTTTTTTCGATGGTAGAAAAGATTCTACACTTTCTATGGAGAAAAGACGAGAAGTCTATCATCGAGAAACAATTATGGAAGAGCATGTGTCTCGTAAAGGTGGTGTTATCAAACTGATGGAAAGAGAGCTTCAAAAGCCACTGCAATGGCTAATTTGCCTGTTCCATGCAAATGAGCTGCTGCTCAGGCACTTAATAGAACATATAGATGGGCCTACTGTTAGACTATTAGGTTTTTCTAGTACGGTCGAAAAAAAAACCCCGAAAAATTGTGAACAATTGCCTGTTGTTAAGTTTGTTCCTATCCCACAGCTGTTCCTATACCACAGCTAACCAAAATTTGCACTTATACGTTGCTGAGCCAAATCCACGATCTCATAGCATTAATATCCTACATTGCCAAAGTATATTGCCCAGTTTGGTTTATGATAAAGGCATCTCCATCATGCATAAGTGGAGCTATCCACTAATAGGGTATGATCAAGCTGTCCCGATACCTTAGCGAAGAACTTATGTCAGTGATAGATCCTGTTATTCAGCGAAATGGGTTCTTTGCCCACCCTGAAAACATTCTTTTTTCTATGCTGTTAGACAAGAGAACACAAATCCAAGAGCTGGCAGCTCGTAGAATTTTGAAAGCCCGAGAACAACCCAAAATGTAAGAGACTTCAATGTTCCAATGCTGAATTTCTAGGTGCAGGATAATATTGATTTGATCGATTGGAAATGCTCTCATATCCAAATTACTTCACCACCATTTATTTCATAAATCAGGAATGATGAATTCATGGAAATCAAAGGGATGGAATTAGAATCGCAATTTTTTGACATTTTCAAAATAATGCCGTTGAAATAAATTTCAAAATGCCATGCTGTAAAAAAAAAGTGACATTCTAAATAACTGTAAAATGTTCACAATTTTTCTTTCCTTTTATATGTACTTTATCAAAGTATTAAAACCATTTTCAGGCAAGCAATTATTTGTAATGAAAAGAGATTTTTTCCCTCTGTTTGTACTTCACTGTTCCCTGCAGTGGAGCCTCAGGATGTTTTCTGACAATTCTAAAATTTTGCACAGCCATTAAATAGCATTTAACCCAAATTTTTATCGAAATTGAATTAAAAAAACATATTTATTTTTATCTTATAAATAATGCTAAAATACTCAATTTTTCGAATTTTCGTGATACTTTGGTGCAAAAGTGGACCATCAAGATATATTTCAAAAATTTTGAAATGCTGCATTTTTCTTTTTCAATACAAAACACAACTTTTGGTCGCTATTGGATTTTGAAATTTAAAAAAAAAGTTTTTTTCACTGCACCCTACTGTACATACCTGCTTATGTGATTTTTTTTAAAAATTAGTTTTATTTGCAATTTCAGGTATTAAAATTTTGTCATTAATCAATAAAATTTCAGTAAGAGATAACACTTATACACAATTTGGAAAAGGGAAAAAGAAACTACAAAATGTGTTAAACCTCCAGCATAGGCTTGGGTCCAGTGTTTAGCAGTAAGTCTGAACATTTCTGGATCTTCTTTATATTGCCTTGCTACTACAGCATCTTGAGGATCATCAGGTTCAGCAGCAGCCAATAAAGCTTGAAGAGATAGAAGGACAGTTCGCAGTGTCATGGCTGCAGCCCTAAAATTATTAAAAATAATAAAATAAATTACATTCAAAGTTTTTTTTTTTTTTTTTCCAAGTTAGTAGTAGGGAACTGTTAAAAATGATTGACAATGGAAATTATAATAACTTCAACAATAAAGAAATTAAAACTGCACAAAACCAAATTTCAAAATCATCTGGCAATTTATAGCATATAGCCACTTGAATAAACCTGCAGTCCATTTCCAAACTAAATAAATTTGTGCATTGAGCTGCTCAAGCATTGCATAATGACTTAAAAAATAATCAATGCTGGTTTGTTCACAAAATTAAACCACTGAAAAGCATTAAATAAACAAAAGCGCTTATTTATTATTATTTTTTTAATGGCTTAGTGATTTTATTTCTTATCTTCCACCAAATCTGCACATATCTTCCTCAGTACCAATCAATAACTTGCTTAGCATCATTCTTCCAGAATCTGACGTGGACAACACATGACTTCCTTGTACGAGTATTTAAACAAAAATATTTTCAGCCCACTTCATCGAAACTTATTTTGTTTGAAAGAGATAAAATATTGTAGTAAGGTTTAGAGATTTCTAGCCAAATATTTCCGATACCGCCAATCTGGGTTCAGTTTGAAAGATTTCCTTCTGGCACTTAATTTGGCGATATTTCACCAAAAGCCGATAAACTTGAGATAGTTTCCGAGATTTGGGGATAGCCAAAGTAGTAATTGACCACAGATTTTCAATAAATTGAATGTATCCATAGACCTTAATATATTTAAAATCATTTGAGAGATCCTGTAAATAAATTACCGAGTCGATTGCAATTTAAAAAAAGAGAAGCAGAGTTAGATGTTACAATAGCTCTAAATACAAAATTCTACATATAAAAGTTTTAGAGTTATGCAAAATAGAAAATAATTTTTGGTGCAAAATTTGGTGATATTTCACCAAAACTTGGCAGGGTTGATGACAAATGGCGAGATTTTAGGCATGGACCAAACAATGGCTGACTATCGCCAAATTTGGCAATACTTTGCCAAAACTCGCCAAGGATGATGGCAAATGGCAATATTTTGGGCATGGACCAAATGACTATCGCCAAATTTGGCCATATTTCAGCAAAACTCACCAAGGTTGACGACAAATAGCGAGATTTTGGAAAAGGACTAAATAATGACTGTCTACAGATGTAATATATTGAAGATGTCCATAGACAATGTATTAATTCTTTTGGCTGGTCCTGTAAATAAAGTCTCTTATATGAAATTTTAACATTCTACGACTAATAGTTTTTGAGATTTTAGAGTTAAATATATACACGTATACACCAAAAGTTGCCAAGGTTGGCGACTTTTTGGGTAATTCTTGAGGGAGGCACATGACCATGGTCGGACCATTACCTAAATATATGGTAGGATGGTATTGTGCTTGAAATGGATGAATGTCCCTAAAATTGCCATCGACAAATGTATTAGAAATCTTTTGAGTGTTCCTGTAGCAGACCTATAAATGATAAAGACACTTTTTTGATAGAGAAATTCATTTTGTTATCCATAAAAGCCTATATCCCTTCTGAGTTGTTTGAAATAGCCTAATACCTCTAAAATACGCTTTAATGAATTTCGGCCCATAGAGCGTAATGTCTTTAGAATCTTTTGGGCGGCCCCTTCAGATAAACTATCCAGTCGAATGAGACCGAAAGGAGAGGTGCACAACCAGTGTGTTACAACAATCCTAAATATAAGTTTCAACATTCTATGTCTAATAGCTTTTGAGAAATGCGAGTTTAAAATGAATTTTGGTTGGAAGTTAAAAATGGATAATTTTCAAATCCAGACAATGATACCAGTAAAAGAGATCCACCTCAGTATCTGCTACCATTTGATAAAGGCATTGACAAAGATTATCAATCTCTCTATTCTAAACAAAAATCTGATGTGGACAACATATGACTTCCTTGCACGTCTATTAAATAAAAAATATTTTCGGCGCACTTCATCTAATCTTATTTCGTTTGAAAGAGATAAAATATCAGTAATAGTAAGGTTTAGCGATTTCTAGCCAAATATTTCGATATCGCCAAGCTAAGTTCAGTTTGAAAGATTTTCTTCTGACACTTTATTTGGCGATATTTCACTAAAAGCGAGCAAGCTTGAGAGAGTTTGCGAGATTTTGGGGATAGCCAAAGTAGTCATTGACCACACACCTTAATGTATTTAAAGTCATTTGGCTGATCCTGTAAATAAATTCCCAGTCGATTGCAGTCAAAAAATATATTCAAAACAGTTAGATATTACAATATAGTTCTAAGTACAACAGTTGAAAATTCTACGGGTTAAAGTTTTAGAGTTCTGTAAAATACGAAATAATTTTTGGCGATATTTTGGCAAAACTTACCAAGGCATGGCTATCACCATATATGGCAAGATTTTAAGCACAGACCAAACAATGACAGACTATCGCCAAATTTGGTAATATTTTGCCAAAACTCGCCAAGCCGATGACAAATGGCAATATTTTGGTAAATCTCGCCAAGGTCGACGACATATGGCGAGATTTTGGGCATTGACCAAACAATGATCCTTTAAAGTTGTATTATAGTGAAGATGTCCATAGACATTAAAGTATTGAAATTCTTTTCGGTGGTCCTGCAAATAAACTCTCCAGTAGATTGGAATAAAAAATCGAGATGCACAACTAGATATTACAACAATCTTATACATGAAATTTCATAATAGTTTTTGAGATTTGAGAGTTAAATATGCACACACGTACACCAAAAGTTGCCAAGCTTGGCAACTTTGGGCATAGTTCTTGAGGGAGGCACGTGACCGTGGTCGGACCATTACCTAACTTATATGGTAGGACGGTATTGTGCTTGAAATGGATGAATACCCCTAAAATTGCCATTGACCGTGATGTATTGGAAATCTTTTGAATGTTCCTGTAGCAGAACTATAAATGATAAAGACACTTCTTTTAATGAAGAAATTCATTTTGTAACTCTTAACAGCATATATCCCTTCTGATTCGTTTGAAATAGCCCAATACCTCTAAATTACGCTTTAATGAATTTCGGCCCATAGAGAGTAATGTATTTAGAATCTCTTGGGCGGCCCTGTAGATAAACTATCAAGTCGAATGGAACCGAAAGGGGAGCTGCACAAGTAGATGTTACAACAATCCTAAATATAAAGTTTCAACATTCTACACCTAATAATTTTTGAGATATGTAAGTTTAATGAATTTCGGCCCATAGAGCGTAATGTATTTCGTATCTTTTGGGTGGTCCTGTGCATGAACAATCCATTCAATTCAGACCAAAAGGGGAGTTGCACAACTAGATGTTAGAAAATTCCTAAATATAAAGTTTCAACATTCTATAACGAATAGTTTGAGATATGCGCGTTACATACATACGTACACACATATGTATGTACAGACGGCATGGAAAAACTTGCCAAAATAGACTCGCGGCTGGTCGAAATGAGTTGCAGACGCATTTATATGATTGTGCATGCTAGCTTACGATGAGATGCATCGAAAAAATTCTTAAAAGTAAATTTAGAGGTAGTCAAAATCGGATTTTTTTTTGTCAAAATTTGGCATTACTTCCTTATACACCGTATAAGGAAGTAAAAAATCCTAAATTAATCCAATATTCATCTTAATGGAGATTCTCTGAAGTTAACACTCATGGAAGAACCCATGTACAGACGGCAATATGAAATTAAACACACATGAGGAATTAAAATTTGATACGCTATTTGCCTTAGCTTATCAAAATGCAAATTGTTTGCCTATACAACATTAAAACACAAAACACTCAATATGTGTCAGGCTTTCATATTTCCAAAGAACTTCTCTCTCTTCTCTTACACTACAATGACTTCTGGCTTTTTCTAAATTAATAGCAAGCTTTTCAAATCATAAACACAGCCGTTACACTCACTTTAGGAATATTCATTGACTTTACATAAAGAATTTGAAAAAGCTATTTTATAGATAACATGAGACTAGTATTTTTAGAAAGTTTTAACTTTACTCCGAGGAATTGGCATAGATTGGAAGATAGTTAACCTTTTATAATTAGCATGCAGAAGATATATTTAAAGTCATGATATATTTGATATGATAATTTAAAACAAGAGTTTATATCCTATTGAATGGCATACAGTGATGCTCTAATTCTATATTTTACATACAGATATTATAAGCGGGGGTAAGTTTTTATGGAAATGATCCAAGAAAGTGAGGGCCAAGCAAGCATTAGGGGTTTTCTCACATTTTTTAAAAAGTGAGTGATACATCGTTTTGTTTATTTCATTGAGAATTATTTGATGGTAAAAAAGTTTGTGGACTATTCCCTTCTAGAAAACTGTGTTTGAAAACAAATTTTCCTGTCCTAATTACAACTCCAGAAAAGTATTTTTTGAAGTTTCTCAAAAAATTTGCAAAATGTGAGAAAATATCTTTTGCTTGGTACTTCCTCTATCAACATTAAGTTTGGATAACAGAAATCTTTTTTTGATGTGAAAATAAAACAGATAAAATACAAACTGCACGAAAATATTTAAAAAAGGGGGGGGGGGGAGTGAAATACTGCAGCTATGAAAGTTAAATTTACTTTTCGATGCAAGAGTGCTGACATTCGAAAATTTCATTGGGTGAGACAGAGCATTAAAAAATTTAATCTTTTAAAAATAATTAAACGATCCTAGATCACAAGCTTATAGATATACTATATCCTTCAGTTTATCAGGGGACAGCCTTTTGTGATCACTCCTAGATATCTCTATACATTCTCAATAATAATTTCATCGTAATCCAGGGGCATACTTAAGGGGGGAGAGGTGGCCTGGGGTCCTTCTAAAAATGCAAAATCAAATATTTAAAAAACAGCTATTTTGAAACATTTATATAAACTCTAGTAACAGTAAGTTTTAAAATACCAGATCACGCCCCCTCCCCTAAATGGAAACCTGCATACCCTACTGTTATTATCAGTAAATTATAATGCAATATCTAAGAGAGAAATATGTTTTGAAATATGAAGTCGCAAAAGTTAAGGGGGAAAAAGCATAGTATTCTTTAACAGGGTTTCTACATAATTTCACAGCTTTTGCTTCCCTGAATCTATCACACTCTTCCCTGCTTTTATCTAGTGAACTTTCCCGAATTTTGAGTTTGTAGTTTTAACATTACATCCTTTGATTGATAATTTTTTTATATATTTTGCCCCCTTTTTTTGCAAATAATAATAAAATTAATATATACAAGAACCTTATTTGACATCACTGGATTCTAACAAAAACCATGTTTGATAATAATTTAGGATAAAACTAAGCATATTTCAACAGGGTGGCTACAGAAATTGAGAAAAAAAGTTCCCTGATCATCGTACTCTGGACAATGATCAAAATTATTGTGACAGAAGAAAACTTCAGTGGGGAATAAGGGGACAGGGTTCAAAATGACTCTAAAATTCCACCCTCTCATTGCAAAGGATAATCGCCAATTAATCACTACAAATTGCTGGTTTATACTATGACTCATAACTGGATTTCCTAGATGCTGCCGAAATGAGTGTTTCGTATTCCCATTCATAGGTACGATTGATTCACATGTCTATAGATTTGCATGTCTGATTTCTTGTCTGATCCTTATCTTAGTGCGAGTCCTTAGTGCAGGGTGACCAAAAAATCTGTAAAAATTCATTCAAAAAGTACAAATGATGATAGAAAATTGCGGTTTGCACAAATAGATTTAGAGAGTGATCGGATTTTTTTTTTTTATTATTATGATAAGAAAGGTTGTAGTTCTAAATGTTACTGATAGGTGGCGCTTACATGCACAATGGGAACTAAGTCTCCAATAAAAATAATTCAAAATCTCTCTAATCCTTTCCATGCAAACCACATTTTTGTATCGTTATTTGTTCTTTTTAAATGAATTTTTTAAATTTTCAAGAGCTGTTGACGCATCGTGGGTACATCAAAGTTTAAAAATTCATTGTAAAAGAACAAATAATGATACACAAATGAGTTTTGTATGGATAAGGTTAGAGAGATATTGTATTTTTATTTTAATTGAAAACTTGCTTCTCGTGCATGTCAGCACCACCTATCAGTAACATTTGGAACTACAACCTTTCTTGTCCTTAAAAACAATACGATCATCATGTGCAAATCGAATTTTTTTATCATTATTTGTTCTTTTTCAATGAATTTTTTTTTGTGGACTTTTTGATCACACCGTACCTGCGGTTTTGGACTCATATAGTGCCTACATCACTTGAGTCTAGGATTCTTAAAGTGTCTCCATCAGTTGAGCATTGTATGATCCAGAACAAGCTTATGACCCTTGAGTTAGATGCTGATCCACAACTAAAATCGGTCTAGTTTACTTGGCAAAAATGAAAGTTCCCTGATTTTTGGATATTTTCACAAAATTCCCTGACATTTCCAGATGGATAAAGTACCTTGATTTTTCCATGATCTGTCGCCACCCTGTTCAACTGCACAAGATATGCTCATAAAGAACACATTTAAAAATTTTTTATAAGGTTGAATGAGAAAATGAAAATAAAACAATTTCTACACTTAGGTTCAAACAGCAAATATTTTCTTGATTTTACCGCAAAATTCAATTTTTCTTGCATTTCCTGACCTTTCTTCAATTTCTGCTAATTTCCCCGACTTTTTTTCCCAAATCCCTGACCAAAACTTATTTCCCTGACTTTTCAGGTCTGTAGAAACCCTGTTTAAAAATTTAAATTTTGAACTTACCACTGATCTTTTAAAATATCTAAACAAATTGCACCAGTCACAGAGCTGATGTTTGGATGCCATATTCTTGTAGCAAATCTAACCTAAATAAAGATGCAAAGATAATGAAATTAGTGTAGAGTTCTGGGTCTTTTGCTAAATATATTTTGGTCCTTTTCTAAAATAAACAAAATGACGTACGAAAGATTACAATTCAAATTTTAATCAGTTTTGACAATAATGAGAACAGCAATGACTTCTACACACTATAGTCCGAATTATAGCATTTCTATCTATATATATAAATACTTTTAAAAACTGAAAGAAATCTAGGCAAGTAGTTTATAAACACAGAGGAATAATTAAAGTAGTTGTTCCATATATGGTACCAGGAGCCTTGTAGGGTTGTCTGAGAATTCTTAGTATCTATTTTACATTTTTATTACATACATTTATAATACTACATAAAGAGCAATACTTGATGAAGTTTTTGAACAGATAGCCAAGATTATAAAAAACTTGCCAACCCTGCCTAAAATGCTAGTTTTGGGGTCTTCTACATATTTACCTATAAGATATGCTATTTTTGATATAGTGGCTTATTTATTTCTTTCTTTTTCATGTTCAAGGTATCAAAAAATTCTGAAAGATCCAGTGATGTCATTGAAATTGATGAACCTGGAATGTTACAAAAGGAAAACTCTTTAGCAACCGAAAAAGATTTAAGTGCCAGTGCAACTCGCTATGAAGATATTTCAGTAGAATGCAATCAGTCAAAGAAAAGAACAGAAAATGCAGAAGGAACTCCATCTGAAGATGAATGTAATGATGAAGTTTTTGATATTAAAGCAAATTCCAGTAAAGAGCATAAGAGCGCTGGTAAGCACCGAACTACATTTAATCCAACATGGCTGCAATCATTTCCATGGCTGAAACATTCAATGTGTAACGGCAAAGACATTTTACTTTGTCAATTATGCATCAAATATCATGGTCAAACTACAAAATTTCAAAATTCTCCTTGGATTAAGAATGGTTGTGTGACTATTAGACTAAATAAAATAAAAGACCATGAAAAATCACAAATGCACACTAATTCAGTAGTTGCTGAAGCAAGTCTTCTTGGAGATATCTAGAAAGATGAAGGCAACTCAAAATCATTTAAGGCTGTACTCACAGTAATGAAGTGATTAGATTTTTTAGTGAAACATAATTTACCACATGTCTCTTTATTTGAAGAATTCATCAATTTTGCTATCGACGAACTAGAAAGTCCATTATTAAAACCACTTTGAAAAGCCAAAAATGCAAACTATACTAGTTATGCTTCTATAAATGAATTCCTAGATACAATGTCTGCTGTAAAAGAAGAAGAAATATTGGAAAATGTGAAAAATAGCCCGTGTTTCTCATTAATGGTAGATGAAACCTCCGACATAAACAATCGAAAACATATGGCTGTAGGAGTCAAATATTTGAAAGATGGTGAACCAAAAATTTCTTTTGTTGAAGATCCTGAATTAACTGATGGAAAAGCAGCTACAATTCTTTCGGCATTGAAAAAATGACTGGATTTGTAAGTGATGGTGCCAGTGCTATGACAGAGCACAATGAAGGCATTTCAACAAAGTTAAAAGAACAAAATATAAAAACTGTTATAAAAAAATTATAACAGTTAACTGTATGAACCATAGACTTGCATTAGCAACGAACAATGCTTTTGAATCTCTCTCAAGATTTACAAAAACTGAAGTATTAACTGCAACATATAAGTATTATAAGTACAGCACGTTTAGAACAAATAGTCTAGTAAATGCCAATCTGCTTTTCAGTAAAGAAAAAGGCGGGACAATCAAAAGAGCTGGGTACACCAGATGGTTGTCACATGATGCAGCAATAAATTCAATTAGAATTAATTATAAAGCGATACTGGCAAGCCTGGAAAATGCTGTTGCCGAAGGAGAGTCCTCCAATTTGGCTGGTCCAACTGCAGGGGGACTCCTGGCACACTATCAAAATTTTGAGTTTTTCCAGGGCATCCATTTTCTTTGTGATGTGTTGAATGTTTTATGCAAACTGAATTTGCATTTACAAAAAAATGATGCTACTACAGGCTCTATTGAGGGTCATGTACAAACTACACTAAAAGACCTACAAAAATTAAGCAAAAAACCAGGTGGCACGTATAGCAGAAAAATAGATGAGTATCCTAGAAAACTCAACATAATTGCACCTATAGGGAAAGAAAATGACAGATTTGAAGCTGATGCAAAGCATTTTATTAATTTACCATGTGAAAAAATTTTGCAGCGCCTTGATAATCAAAGAGTGATAAAAAACTTGGCCATCCTTGATTTAAGGGAAGCGGCTGAAATAGAAAATTATGGAGATGCAGAACTAATCGAACTCAGAATATTTTGATATTGGTGAAGAACAACTTCTTCATAAGTGGAAAAATGTGAAGGAAATTTTTTTAAATAAGAACTTTGAGCGAAGCAAGTTAAGTATTCCATTCATATCATCACATCTTTTAAAATTAGAAATCACAGCAGGAAAAAGATTTCCTCTTCTGAAGACATTAATAAATATCACTACAACTTTGCCTATTTCTAATGTAGAAGTTGAGAGAACTTTTTCTCAGTTAAAATTAATTTTGACCGACAATAGGAACAGGTTAAAGATAGAAAATGTAAAAAAACTTATGATGATACAAATAAATGATGCAAATGATTATTTACCAAAAGCAGCTATGAAATGGGAAAAAAAGCTAGTCAGGAGATTGTATTAAGTTTTCCTTTAATGGTATTAAAGTTTTATATTATTGACAATATATTGATTATTGATTTTTAATATTCAAATTAGTTCATTCATTTTTTCATTTCTGAAAATCCATTTCATGGAAAAAATCATTTAAAACAGTATACTTTAAAAAGTCTAACCTTAATGATTATTTCAATATAAAAAATTTGAGTATAATGATGAGGAAAACTAGAATTACTAAGGTAATTAAAAAACTTTGTAAAAAACACACATAAGAAGTAATAGGTAAGAGGAATAGGTAAGTAATAGGTAAGAGGTCCTCTTACCTATTACTTCTTATGTATGTTTTTTACAAAGTTTTTTAATTACTTTATCGTTTAACACCAGTATTTTGAGTGATTTTTCAGTAGAATTACTAAGGAAATGTAGCATAGCTATCTCATAACAAATTTGTCTCATGTATATTAAACATATTCAGGGCTTAATTTTTAACAAAAGAATTAGAGTTGTAATTTATACCAATATAAATTACAACTCTAATTACCTAGTTTATTGTAAAATTTTATTTTAAAATGTAATTATGTCCTTTGTAATAAAATTACAGTAGAACCTCGATTATCTGAAGTAATTGGGACCGAACCTACTTCGGGTAATCGAGAATTCATCAATAATCATCTAGTTTAATATGTAGTATCGTCATTGAACTGTTACTATGACTATTTTAACTCTATAGTCATAAGAGAGCTACTACTCAAAATAAATTAAAATAAATGTATTTCTGAAACAAAAAATTACAATGGTTTAAATGGAACTTCATCTGGTCTAAATTGGCCATCCTTTGCCTGGTGGCTCTATCCGGAAGTTTTCTTTAAAGCATGAGTTCAGAGGGTGCAATAATATTTGATTGTTCTGGGACTCGGCAGTATGACCTTCCAAATTTCCAAATGGGGTGTGTTTTTGTTTAGAACAGGGGTGTTTCAAAATGAGAAGAGTACACTCATAACGAGAATTGAGCTTGCGAGAAGGAATTCTATAAAAGGGAATCCCAAAATATTTATCTGCACTCGTAGTTTGAAAGGACGGATTGCATACAAAAGGAATGTGGAAAAAAAAAAAATTTAAAAATGTATGTTTGTTAAGAGAAATTTTGGATGATAATAAAAAGTGAAGAAGAAACCGACTTTGGTTAACGGAGAGTTTTGGTTAATCGAGTTTCTACTGTAATAGGAATAGAAACAGTCATGAAGGCTATTAAAATTTTAAACTTAATATAAAAATTCACTGAAAAACAAGGAAGTGCAAGAACTGAGGTCCCATGCAAATTAAGTCCTGAATGTATTCCTTTTTCAGTGATTTCTCATTATATATATTCTCTTTCTTTTTGATTACCCATCTTTTGAATTTTCAGGTTGCTTACATAGCAATTTAAAATGCTAATTCTAATTGGAATCACTTTTGATTGATTTAATTCTATGAAAAACAACTTTTATATCAGCCATCTTATGGATAATATAGTAATAATATCCATACACATTATTAACTTAATTATTTTATCGTATATCAGATAGTTCTATGTATTTAAATTGTGTACATTTATGTAGCTTATATATCTTAATTCTATAGTGTATTCTGAAATCAATAACTTCAGAGTAAAATGATTCACGATAACTGACACAAATTTAAAAACTAAATGAATATATTGTGTCATGCATTGTGTGTTTTCTTCATAATATAAATTTTATTCAGATTTCATTCGCTTTAAAAATCTGATTAAAAATTTCAAAATTTATTTAATCATTTGCTTAAAAAATTACTATTAAGAAAACACATTTTCGGACATAAAAGTATGTTTATAAAAGCTACCCTTTGTTTGTAGACAATAATTACAAAAGTTGCCCCCCCCCTCTCTTTTTCTACGATATGATATGCCCGTTTCCCAAACACTGCCGTTGTTCTGTAATGTGCACCCTGCCCTTTTTCATTTCTAGAGTGATTCCTGCACATGTCAAAGTAGTAAGCCATTGGAGTCGCACAAAGTGTGATATCAAGGACCTGTAACCGTTTCATAGAGACTGGAAATGCAAGACAAAGACAAGGCAAGGTGATATATTTGCAAGATCGATATTTAATGCTGATGGATTGGAAACACCGAAATATGAATGCCACTCTTCTTCAACAACCACTTCATTTGAATAACTGCAGAAGAGTTTCAACTCAAACTGTCTGAAACCAAATCCACACTGCAGGTCTGTATGCTCGCTGACCAATGGTATATGTTAGGTTAACAGCAAGGTGTCGTAGGTCCTACAGGGAGTGGGCAACAGAGCATGTCAACTGGACGAGAAACGAATAGCACAATATTCTTTTGTCTGATGAGTCTTGCTTTCCTCTTCATTCTGATAATAGGCATACTTTCATCTGGAGGGAGTGTAACACTAGAAACTCCCCTGCATTCGTGCTGGAAAATGTCAGATTTGGCAGTGGGGGAGTGAAGGTTTATGCAGGTATCTGCATTGATGGGCGCACCGATCTCCCCATCCCTATTAAAAACATTTTCTTTCAAGGAAAAACCTTTTTATATTCATTTTTTCTCACATGCATAATTTGTGTTTTTTCCCCTTTTGTACCCAAATGTTCAATAAAATGTTTATTTTCTGATAAGCATGTGCATTTTTTTTCTCATACACACTACCACATCTGTTGATTATACAGTAGAGAACCAGAAATCCGCACAGCTTGGGATCATGGCTTGTGCAGATTTTAGGATTTTGCGAAATTTCGGGCCATAAAAGATAAATCATTACATTTCTAATTTTAAAAAAGTAGAATATAATTACAATGAAATAAAAACAGTCAAAAGTATTTCACTTATATTTTCACATTAAATACAAAAGCATGAAAAAAAATTACATGAAGACTAGCAAAGCAAATGGTTTCAAAATTTTGTTTTTCTAATTTTGAAAGCATGTTCTATGGTGATTTGTTTTTAAATATTTTTTCCTACTTTCAGTTTTTTCTTCTTTTTCTTTGTTTCTTTTCCTTATTTATTTTTGCAAATTGTATAATTGTCATTAATTCTTTAATTCTTAGAACTTAGCTGTCCTAAATATTTAAGGTATTCTTCTCCTAACTTTAAACTTTTATCAAATGAATTTTATTATTATTATTACCCAAATTTTCATCATCAGAATCATATTTATCTGGATTCAAGACACTTTTCAACAATTTCATCACTGGCAGATGACTTTGAATTTCATTATTTACATCAGAGAAGGTGTGCGGATTTCGGACGTTTGCGGATTTTAGGTCCGCGGATTTTTGACTCTTGACTGTATATCAATCATCTAAACAATTGCCCACCCGCAAGAACCACCTATAACCTCAATATCGTTTAATTGTTTTGAGCAGTGTAACTGAACATTGTTATAAAATTATATTTAGTCATATTTATTTGTAAAAATTTATAATTATCAACCTAAAAAATTTGGTTCTAAAAAGAAAAAAGAGGTAAGACATGAGACATTTGTTATAACACAGCTAGTTCTGAGTATTATTAACTTGTACATGAAGATATGAATATTGCAAAAAGCAAGAAAACAATAAAGACTGAGAAAAAAACTCTTGGTGAATAAAGAATCAACAAATGAAACTAAATTAAAAATTAATTAGGCCATGCAATATAAATAAAGTAGTTAGCTGAAACGTACACAAATATATTATTTATATATAGAGAGAGAAAATTATCAGTTTATTTACAGTAATATTGGGCAATTCCACTGTAAACATGAGTGACATTTGTACACCTTTTTTCTCTTTCACAAGTTCAGCATTAGAAAAATCAAGTATCAATTAATATTAACTTATTTTAATCTTTTTATAAAACAAATTACATGGAAAACATAGTTATCTAAAATGTTTTATAATTAATTATTGATTTTATAAAACTTGAGACATGTATGTGACATGTTGTCCATGAGTTGCCACATGTATTACAAGTTTTATAAAATTAATAACTATAACTATAAAGTGTCAAACATAATTATAAAAAAGAACTTAAAAAAACTGTAGAAATGTCACATGCGACAATGGAATTGCCCTTATAACAATTGTTTCATTTACAAACGCCGTTTACACATATAGCAATATCGTAAGCATTGTAGCGTTAAGTAAATATTTAGTAAGTAAATTATAAAACAATAATGAATAAATTTCTTTACGTGATCATTTCTGGAATTAATAAGTGGAACGATTATAAATAAAATTATTCGATTAACAGATTTTCATTTCTTTACTAACTAAAAAATGCTCTGACATAAATCAAAATATTTTCTGCACAAACAAATAGAAATCAGACAAACGAAACTCAAACTAACTTTATCAAGAAAACTAATTACTTTTGGAGGATTAAATGGGTAAGTTTCTGGTACTTTTATTTCTAAAACAAAGTTTCCTCCTTCATATGGCGTATCTGGTGGGCCAGCAATTTGTCCTTTCAATTCAGTGAAATTGTCGTTAACCGCTTCCACACTAATTGCACATTTTGCAACCTGAAAGGATGATAACCATTCAGCATAAATATAAATTGACATAATCAGATTTGTAAGAGATAATTTTTAAAGAACTATACTAAACGTTTAAATAACCAAATTATTTCTAACAAATTTAAATTATATGTAAAACTTTTATTTATGAAAGAACAGGAAAGTGAAATAAATATTTTTAATAACCTCTTCACTCTTCACAACTTCTTTGAATTCTCTTTTAATACGTTGAACAGCTATATTAGCCATGATCGTCTCGCCGCCATAAACTAACTAGAGGGGACAATTTTAGTCATTTAATCAATAAAAAAGAAAATTTTGATAGCACAAATAGAATTAATTCATTTCAAAATAATTTCTCATTCATCACCAAACCTGAGAACGAGAGAACGAGAGTCGAAGTAAGTTTAGTTAGTATTGCCATCTCGCTGTGTTTGAATTATATATATTTTATTTATTTATTATATGTATTTTAAATGAGTAGAATATTTAATGATAAAGAATGAAATATTTTTCGTAGTGTTTATTGCTTTCGTGAATTATTATACTAAAATGAAAAGAAAGAAAACACCCCACAAACTAAGAAACGTTCCATAAATTATCATTTGCATTTGGGAGAAATTTTCTGCAACGGCGCACTAACTTTCTACATTCGCGCAGCAAACAATATTTTTAAAGTGATCGGAATTTCGGGATACATAAAAGTACGTGCCCACACATACCGAAAGTACTGGATCGAAACGCTGCTTGATTGCAAGATATCCCATATCTTAGCAAAATTACTAATATTTATTTATAATTTACTTTAGTTTTAAATTTGTGCTATTTTTGTAACTATACATTTTTGCATGTTTGAAGCTTCAGCGAATAATCGTAATAGAAATTTGCTACAATCAATCATACAAGCATCCAATTACGTATTGTTTATTTACTCTTATTAAATATGATTATAATTACTTTATCAGCATGATGAGATTCGTTTATCATAACAACAATATTAAGTTGGGGATATATTGTTTTTTTCTTTTACTTTTGTTATGATCCCTGCATAATGGCAATTTCACTTCTAAGACTTATTGCTGATCATTATTGCTATTCCTTGACTAAATTAATGCATGCTGTGCTTTTTAGTTGGTTAATCGCTTTCTCATATTAAAAGCATGGAGTCTCCTATGCAAGAAACAGTATATGGGACAAATTCGGACGACAGTCATGTTATGTCCGAAAAAGTTCAAAGTTTGGCTTCGAATATTTATTCAGAGTTGGAGCGCATGATAGAAAAATATGATGAAGATGTTGTTAAAGAACTCATGCCTCTGGTCGTCAATGTACTGGAAAGTCTTGATTCAGCTGTTATGGACAACCAGGAGCATGAGGTAGAAATAGAGTTGCTCCGAGAAGATAATGAGCAACTTATGACGCAGTATGAGAGAGAAAAACAACTCCGAAAATCAGCTGAGCAGGTTTGTAACACATCACTTGCAAAGTAATATTTGCATGCTTTGTTTCATAAATCCTTGTCAATGTACTGTAATGATAATTATATTATTGCATTGCTTAGTGAAAATAGTAGCTGCTCAATCTTAATTATGATGTAACTTTTTTACTGTCGTTTGTATGCATGATTTTTTGTATCAACCAATAAAATTTTAAATTATTGATTTTTCTTTGTTTCAAAGTATTCCCAATTTTTTAATTAACGTGCCAAATAAAATAAAAGAAATTGTGTCATTTGCTCCAAATCAATGATACTGTACTGATCTGCTTTTAAAAAATTTTAAACTTTTTTGTGCCAGCTTTAGTAAAAAAAGGGTCAATTTTTATGTGTCCCATACTTTAAAAAAAAATTAATAATATATATATTTTTTTAAGTTCTACGTTTTTCATTTTTGGTAGCTTCAACAAAGCTTTTGTATTATTATTATTATTATTTTTTTTTTTTTTTTTTTTTTGTATAACAAGGATATACGATTATTCTGCTGGACTGCAAAATTTTCCAATTTGATTAAACACTTGAAGTTTTCTTAACAAAAATTTTCTTTTACAGTGTAACTGTTCTCAAAGCAGTGATCTCTACAAATTGCCTCATATATGGGTGCTTCTCACAAAAGGGGACAAAAGTAGTCCCTGCTAGTCATTGGCGGATCCAGAGGGGGCACGTGCCCCCCCCCAGACGAATGAAGTTTACATTATAGAAGATTGACTTATTTTGTAAATTCAAGTCATTCTATAGGATGTTAGTCAGTCTCTTAATGTGACAAAAATTGTCTTGTGCCCCCTCCAGAATTTGTTTCTGGATCCGCCGCTGCTGCTAGTTTTCTAGAGCTTTAAAAATTATTTTTTCAAGTTTTAAAAGATCTTCATGAAGCTGAAGATATAATTTTATAAAAAACAAAAAAACATCAGAATCATGATTTTTTAAAAACATTTTTAGAGTCATAAAAAAAAAAACATTTCGGTCACCATCTCTATCATTTCTGTACCATAGGCAGACAGGCTAACTGAAAAGTGACTTATGCCCATATCACACCTTCTCCTACGTTCAATCTTCAATTCAATCAAGTACAGTAGAACCCCGATCTATCGTTCCCGCATTCCTCGTTTTCCCGAATTGATCGTTTTATTTCTATGGTCCCTGCACAAACTGTATTCAAATAACGTTAACAAAACCCGCAGGTATCGTTCATCAAAAATTCGCTTTCCCGCGTTCATAGTTGTAAAATGTTTCTTCTGACCGAAATGAAATTGAAGATGAAGTGGATGAATATGGCTTACAAATCAAATTACTTCCTGGTATGATATCTTGGGTAGATGATGGTATAGGTAAAAAGTTCTTACATCTATCAAGGATGAGTATGGTGTGAAATGTAGTGATTATATTTCTATTGATTTAGAAGTAGCAACGTGCGGTATCCTAAGAATGGAAGAAATGTGATGCAAAAAATGAAAATAATCGCGAAGAAGCTGAGAATAACATTCATACCGATGAGACTGAGCCAACACTAGTGCCTAGTTTATCCTACGCAATAACGGCATTTGAAATTGTATGACTTTTATATACAAAGATAAATACACATAAAAAGAGAAAAAAAAATGTAAATCTTGAAAATTCGGTTACCGGGTGTCCTCGCCAAGCGCCGATGTGTCGCCAAGCTTGGAGTTTGGTCGAAAGTTTGTTTACTTTAGCCTTAGAGTCAGATGTCTGTTGTAACCTGTGTAGATTGAGTTGAGGTGTTGGATGATGCTGCAGTTTGATGAAAAAACGCTCGGTGGGTTCATTAAACGATACCAGGATGTTTGGTAAAGGGATTTTGTGATTGGTTAAGGCAATTTAACTGTAATCGGTGAACAGAGGTTTTAAAACGAGGAAATTTGAAATCGGTGAGTCAGTTCTTGTTTTGTGTTATTGGTGTTTGGTGTGTGGTTAGTATATGTTGGTTTTGTGGTTAGTTAGTAAAAGAAAGCGTTTTGGTGTTATGTTATTAGCTGTTGTGCGTTTTGGATATTTTTCAGGAGTTTCTTTAGATAAAGGTAAGTGTTTTTTTATAAGAATTTTTGCAATTGCTTAAGGTTTTCAATGTGAATTGTAAATGTGTATAAGTAGGTTATTTAATCCACCGATGTTGTTTTGAGTTGAAAACGGGCCTGTGTTTGCCCAGTTTACATTAGCTGTATGAGTAGGTTGCTTAATTCACTGTTGTTCTTTTAGTTAAAAATGATTATATTTCTATTGGTTGCCTAGTTTACATAGCTGTACAACTAGGTTGGTGAATCCACTGAGGTTTTTTTAGTTAAAAACGGCCCACTGGTTGCCGAGTTTACATAGCTGTACAACTAGGTTGCTGAATCCACTGAGGTTTTTTTAGTTAAAAACGGTCCACTGGTTGCATAGTTTACATAGCTGTAGAACTAGATTGCTTAATATTCTGAAATTTTTTTAGTTAAAAGTGGTTTACTGTTTGCTCATTTTTAATTGCCTGTTACTGAATTTGCTGACAATTTTTAGTGTTAAGTATGGATGGTGTATTTTGTTTTATTGTTTTTTTTTTAAAGTGGAATATCTGTGGAATTTTAATGTGTTAAAGTAATTTGTATTTCCTGACAGTGCTCAACATGTTGTATTATTTTATCATATTCTAAAATGGTGTTTCACACTGAAAAATTTGGCGAAAAAAAAAGCGCCAAGTAGCGGGTGTTGGCGAGAAAAAAAAGTCGCCAAAAATAGGCGACACCCGGTAACTGAATTACTCCCCAAATCTCATTCATTGGGAAAAAAGGGAAAGCAGTATGAGAAATTTTATGCCTATTCAAGCACATACCCAATATACCCGTAAGTTGATTTTATTTGGAGTGCTGCCATCTTGTGGAAAGTTACAAACAAATAAATATGTATATTTTAATATTTGACTGGTTGTCCGTTCCTTTGACTAAGTTCGTCCACAACCCGTTGTAGTGGTGATTTTGAAGCTTAATTGAAATTTTGGTGCTTAATTGAAAGATTAATGGAAAATCCAGTATAAAATTACTGATTTTTTAAAAATAAGTATCACTTAATTTTTACACAACTTCAATTTGTTTCTTTTACAGTTTGGTAACAAATTTAGTATTTTTCGTATGCTGTACATATTGTCTGCATTCATAAATACTGTTTTCTTCGTATTTTGACTTTAACTTGCATTCGTCGTTTTCCCGCATGCATCATTTTTTACTACGCACCCCTTGAAAAACGATAGATCGGGGGTTCTACTGTATTTCGTTCAACTTGTTCGACTATTTCACTCAACTGGTTTGACTGGAAAAGGGAATGAGCGAATCTGTGATGTCACTGCAGCGTCTCCGTTTGCTTGCCTGTGATTGGTCTATTGGAGAAGTTGAACAAGTTGAATGAAATACTCAATTTTTCCCGTACCGGGTGGAAAAAGTTGCGGATGTTGAACATGCATATTGCACAATCCTTTTCACCCAACTGATCTGGGAAAACAGTTGAACAAAAGTGTTGCTTGAATTGAAGATGGGGAAGGTGTGATATGGGCTTTAGTGGAGTTCCTGCTTAGAATCAAGCTAACCTCCAGTGGGGTTAGAACATATAATGGACGAATGTGAAAGAGCTGCAGTGGCCGCGATTGTTCAGCCAGACAGACTTGTCTAGAACACTAATAGTGCATGTACAGTGAGTGTGATTGTCGACCTGTCCCCCCCCCCCCTCCATGGTAAGGCATAGTCATCACAGGACGGGTTGCTCGACGTGTGTGTTGGGTCAGGCCCGGACTGAGAGAGTAGGGGGCCTGCCTGTCTGAAGAGAAGGGGGGGCTCCGGGTTATTGTGTAACCGATAAATAATAGGATGTGTTAACTTTTGGGATATGGGGGAGGTATGGTGTTATTATTAATTAATTATGATTGATAATTAATGCATTAATAAAATATTGATCTATTAATTAATATGCATCATTCATATTAATTAATCCCTTGCTCATTCGGGAACCGTCACTCAAAAAGTTTTGAGAACTACATTTAAAATTAAGTGTTTTGAAGCCTTCTGGGGAGCAATTGCAGCTGCAAAATATTTTGTATATACCAAACTTCATTCAAGTGCTGTCAGTATAGCACTTTTTTTTTGTATTTTCTTTTTTTTTCTATTTGGGGGCCCACCCGTCTGCAGACAGTCGGACACCCTGGCCAGTCCGGGCCTGTGTAGGGTGAGCAAAGCCAGACATTTAAGGTGTGCAGAATAGCCTGGGGCCTCTTGCAGCAAGCAGGGTCGGAAGGTTTGTGAAAAAAATTTTGGCAAGTTGGAGAATATGCTGTCTGAGGGGGTTTCATCCTGAGGTCCTTTAGCATAATATCATTTGTCAGGTACGGCGGCCGTAGCGGATGACGTGCAGCAGCTTGTTTTCCTTGGATCAGAGAGAGTTAAGATGGGTCTTTGCAGCGTGCACCCATACAGGAGCTCATAAGTGGCAATTGGTCGGATGAGGACCTTGTAAAGTAGGACCTTATTTCTTGTGTTGATCTTTCAAGTGAAGATGAGAAAGCTGACTCCGTAGAAGGGTCCAACCATTTTTCCTCATCTTGGACATATGATTTTTCCAGGTGAGGTATTTATCAATTTCCATCCCCAGGTAAGGAGTGCTGTTAGACCAATCAATGACATTGTTATTTATGTGAATTCTGGAAGGTGGGAGCTTTCTTCTTATTGATATGGCCTTACATTTTGAGGTATTTAATTTGATTTTCCAGTTTTGCATCCACCAGACAATCTTGCCCATGTGGTTCTGGAGATGCTGGTTCATTATTTTATCTTTCTTAGCACAGGCGATGACTGCAGTATCATTAGCATACAAGGCAAGCTCCGTGAACTGGTGGTGAGGAATATCGTTGACAAAGACATTGTACAGAGTCAAGCCCAGAATGGAGCCTTGGGAACTCCACTCATGATGGGTGGGAGGATGAGAGTTTGTCTTTTACACGAACCACAAAGCTCCTACCTGAAAGGTAGTTTGCGAGAAGTTGGATAAGCGAGTCTGCCACACCCATACAATAGAGTTTGTAGATGTGTCCAGTATGTCAGACTTTGTCGAATGCCTTGGAGACATCAAGTAGTAAAATTGCAACACTCTCGTGTTTTTGTTTGCCTTCTGTAAGGAACTCGATCACACGAAGAAGCTGGTGTGTCATAGAATGTTGACTGCGAAAGCCAAATTGCTCCGGGAGCATAAGATGATTGGTGTTGATGAAACCGGCCACTTTGTTTAGAATGTCACATTTTTGGACCTTCCCCTAACAGTTTAGAAGGCTGATAGGATGATATGTGTTTGGAAGAGAGAGATGCCTTTGGAATGGGGCAGACAACGGACAATTGCAGTCTTTTTTTTTTTCTTTTCAGAAATCTGTTCAGAATGCTTAAAATATCAAAAAACAAAAAATTATGGCATTCGGGTCACTATTTATTGTTTTATTTAAAATTTAAAAATGCCCATTTTCAGTTTTGCTCAAAAATGGAAGTCACGTGACGTGATAATTGTGCCAGTGACGTCACAAGCCCCATTCTGCTGCCTGAGAATTTCTGTTTACCATTGCCCATGAATGTGACATTTGAAATAGCTCTTCTTTAAATACATATTTTACTTTCATTAATCATTTATTTCGCAATAGACCTCACTAAAAAATCTCTTACAAGTATTGCATTGTACCTAGTAGCACTAGTAGTAGTGTTTCAACACCTGAAAAGGTATTTATTTCAGTTTTTAAAAAAAGTGCCGAAAGGAACCGTTGGTGCCTGTTAATGAAAAAGATGAGATGTTGCTGTATGTATAAGAGATGTTGAATTTACTGCCCCAGGCAAAGTGGTGGGCATTAAAGTCTCCCATAATGATGTTTTTATTGTAGTAGGCAAAAATGTTCCTAATGTCCTGAACTGGGAAAGAATTGTTCAGCCTGACATACTCAAGCAACAGCCTGACCAGACTCTTTGATATACGAAAGAAAATTTCTAAATTCAGGGAGCTTCCCATGGAGGCTATTAGCAATCCATGAGAGAATTCTGAGCTTATTCTTCATCATCATTGCTAGGCATAAAGTGGCGAGTAAATGTTTCCCTTAAGGCGTAGGCCTTGTCAATCGGTTCAGATAAGTTTTTCGTGATTTCGGCGACTTCCTTTAGGAAGCAAGTCATCTGGCATACGTCAATAAGTTGTGAGACTTCCTTCATTACATTGAAGAGCTCAAGGATGGGAGTTACTGATTTGGGTACTTACGTACTTTACCATTGATTATTTTCACTAACAATTTTTTTCACCAAAGGGTTACGATAAACTGTATCGCAACAGTGAATCTGACGCTTGCCACATGCATGCAAAATTGCTCTTCTTGGTAGGCCGACGGTAAAATACTTAAGTACCCTGATTTGTTTTGCATCTCAGCCTGGGTTGGAGGGGTGCCTTGAGCCTTGGGTAGTTTATTTTGCTTTGGTTTGAGAACTTGTTTCACCGGATTCAATCCTACCAGCAGAGTAGCTTATGCAGCCTCGGACTTCTTTGTACATTTACGTGTGCCTTGATTTGGTCTGGCCTTTCCAGACATGCTGTCAGACTCCTCAGGGAGTATAGCAATATTCTGTGTGGAAGGGGGTGCTTCCAAGGCTTTTTTAGATGGAGGTTTGGTACTGGAAGTTAGCTGCGAGGCCATCTTGGTCTTCATATTGACTTCTGTGGGAGCTTTGTTTTGAGATCCTTGTTTACTAGTCTTTGGTTTGTTCTTATGTTCTTCGGAATATTCTTCTTTCTATGAACATTCTTTGTAATTGGAAGTATGAGACCTGCCGCAGTTGGCACAGAGTACCGGGTCTTGATTCTTGGTTGGACAACTGGAAAAGGTATGTTCACCGGTGCATTTAAGGCACCTGGGGGTGAGAGAACATCTTGCCGACTGGTGTCCCAGACCTTGGCAGTTGTGGCACTGCTTGGTGGTTTTGGGGGCTTGTAATGCTCCACACTAATTCTTAAGTAGCCGAACTTTTCGAGGCGATAAATTTCCACAAAATTATCAGTGGGGCTGAGGGCCGCAATGCACCATAGGCAAAGCTCATTCTAGGTAGGAAAAAGGGCATCATTATTTTAAAAGGACAATGTGTTTATTAAAAAGGGCTGTACATATCCTTATTAAAAGCACTTCTAATTCTAAAAAAAAAAAAAAAAAAATTGAGTAAAACAATATTGATTATTAATAACATAATAATTAATTAGTAATCTTTATTAATAAATTAATTACTAGTCTTTATTGAAAATTAGATAAGATTAAGTTGATAAAGCTCAGTAATGTAAAAGAGTTAATTACTTTTTAAGTAACTTTGTTAATTAACTTATTAAAATAAGTTATAAATAGTTAAGTTAATAAGAATATCTCTTAATAGATTTTAAAGTTTTTTTTATGTAACAAAATAATCACCCAAACATACCTAACAGACAAGAAAATGCTTAATTAAGTAAACATTTTGCATAAGAAGGAGATTTTAGTAAAAGATTTATTTGGTCACCTTGTTAAGAATCATCAATAAAAGTTTAATTAAATTAAGAAACACTTAATAAAGTTAAGTTGCTCTAAACCTAAATTTTCTTTTTATTAATTTTTAAGTTATTACACCTATAAAAATAATTCATTCAATTTTTCATCATTGTCTTTGTAAAAATTAATTCAATAATACAAACAATTAAAATATTGCATAGTTAATGCATGAACACATTAATAAAACTTCTGTTCAAAATAACCATATAATGGTATAAATATCTATTCCAGACATTCAATATATATTCCACTACAAATTCCAGTCAATTATTAATTTTTTTGAAAATGAACAACAATAGCTAAAAATTTTTTCAGGATTATCATGCAGCCATTATAAGTTATTCTTCAGTTGATTGTAACAATCAGCTGGTCATCTTAGCTGAAAAGGAGATAAGAACCTCAACCCCATCTTTCTCCCCCTTTTCCTTCCCGTCTAGCTGAGGGAAAAAAAAAAAAAAAAGTAAAAAAGTAAAATATATATTTTGACAGTAAATTTCTAACTTTTGAACAAATTAAGATGTCTTTTTAAAATTTGCACTCTAAATCAATTTTTGCCTTTAAAAGTGGTCCCCCGTAATTTCAAAATAGATCCATTTATTAAAAAAATTATAGATGAATGAATTTTTACATAGTTGATTTCCATTCCCCTTCTCATCGCAGAGACAAACCTTGCATCTTTAAGGAAGGGCCGCTACTACCCTGACAGGGCCTCCTGCATGCTTCCAGGAGAGGGAGAGAGCACAGACCTCAAAATACACAGACTGGACACCTTTATGCTACCCACTGTGACTAAAATCATTGGAGCAGTAGGAGGAGCAGTGAGCTGCCAAGGGTCCGAAAATGGTGATTGGCGAATTCACCCCACTTCCTTTGGGGGGGGGGGGGGGCTCACCACACTTTCCTCTTTCTCCGAATCAAAAGAGTACTGATCGTTTGTTCATGAACTTGTAAACCATCTTCGGGACTCTCTGGCAGCTCTCAGCCTCTCCCACTGTTCCTGATCATTTTAGTCACAGAGAAAGGATAGGGGTGACCAGTCTATGGTATTTTGAGGTCTGTGGGAGAGAGGGCAGAGGGGAGTTCTGTTACCATAAAAATTGTGCCAATTCCTCCCTTTCATTTGTCAAGTTTAAGAGTTGAACAAATAAAAGGGCTAAAGAAACTTCCATAGACATTTTTAAAATCAAATCTTTGCGGGCAAAAGAGAATGTCTTAGTTTTTCATCATCAGGGTGCTAACATGAATCCAAAGGCAACAGGGCAGAATTTTTTTTAAAAAAGGGCATCAGGGCATGGTGCCCCACTGACCCGCCTAGAATGAGCTCTGCCATAGGCATCATTTCTGCCACACCAGGTCTACAGAAAACACCAACGCAAAGAATGTCAAAGACATATTTTTTTCTTTTCATTAAGCATCATATAGAACATTTTTCATGAAAAGAACTAAAAGGAAAAAATTATTTCTGCTAAAAAAGTGTGACAGAAATGATACAAAATTATCAATCTTATTTTGTTGCGTTTTGTGAGAATCACCCATATGGCATTATCAAACAGCGATATGTAACTGAATCAAAACAGTTACTATAACAAGTGATCATTTTTTATTTATTTATTTATTTATTTATTTATTGGTCTTTCCAGTCAGCAAAATGTATCAGTATATTTAGCTGAAAAGACCTATAGAGAACTCTCACTTAATATTTGTTGTTGCATCAAGTTGCTTTGTAAATTTGATTTTACTTCTCCTAATTTTTACAAAAGTGACTTTTTATTACATCATAATTTAATTTTAGTCAGTACAACTTCATTAGTACTTAAATAACTTTATATAAAGTATGATACCTAAATATTTCATATTCATTTAGAGACTTCTTGAAATAGAATATTCCACTGAAGATGAAAGAAGAAGTTTACTGGCAAAAGTTGAAAGTTTGGAATCGATTGTCCGTATGCTGGAACTGAAAGCTAAGAATTCCTCTGATCATGGTAAGCTTATGCTAGATTTTAATATTAAATTATGTTCAGTGTAGTTGAGTATAATCTTACAAAGAATGAAAATTTTCTTTCCAATTTAAGTGTTTATACATTATCACAACCATAGCCAAATTTTTAGTAGTTCATCGAATTTTAATTTTTTTTAAATAGGAGGAAGAGTCCATTGAAGTATGACTTTTATCTTATTCATATAGTACAAGTAAATTTTAACAGCTAACAACAGAGCCTGATTAAACCCTGCATGGTACTCGTAGACAAAATTTGTCGTTCTCTTACACTTAATACTTTCTCTTATGTTGGCCCTCATATAGTATTTTAATTTATAAAGTTTCAATGAATTGAATGCTAAATATATAAAAAAAAAAGTGGTGGAGACAGTTATGTTGTCTTGCCCTACTGTACTATATGAAACTAGCATGGTGTTATGAGTTTCAAAGTGCTTTGCAGTTGACTCCCTCAGACTGTCTTCATTTTCCCCTATGATTGAGTATTTTTCTTAATTGAAAGATCTCTGGGTAAATACGTGCTTTAGCCCACCGCTTTGCAATTGTTACAAACTGGCGAGTTGGCATTTTCTGTGGAACGTCTCTTCTATTGCAACCTCTTCTGCTCAGTTCGGTTCGTAATTTGTCGGTTCCGTTACTTTGGTTTATTTCTTGTTTGGTAATGTGCATGTGATGCAAAAATGCTGTGGGATTCAGCCATGGAGGAAGCGCCCTTGATTTTTACGACTATCCCAGTAGCAGAATTTTGTCGTTCTTTCTTCAACAAGCTCTGGAAATGCAAAAATCTTTCTGCAATACAATATATTTCAGAAAGGTTTTTGATATGATACCTGCATCCATGTACACACAAAGATATGTATGCAAACATTGTTCATATAAAATTACAATTATTTTGTCAATTGTTAGTTTATGAAAATCAGTTGTTCAAATAACATGTAAAGTTTTGCAGTCCAGAAAAAAAAAAAAAAAAAAAACCCACAATGTCAGGGTTTAGAGATTATAGGGTTATGCAAGGAATGAGCTAACACCCCCCCCCCCCCTTCCTTTCTTTTTGCATGTTTTCAAGTAAGCCAATAACTTCAAAAATCATGTTTTCAGTGTCAATACCTATTATTTTATCTAAATTTAATAAATATGCATCCTGTTGGTCTATAATATATAGACTTGCAAAATGTTTTCAGTAGTATCATAAAGATTATTATTTTTCATAGTCTAAATTTTACATTTAACTATTAAAAGGTTTTTAAAAACTTATCTCAGATTATGAAATGACTATTTTATTTTATTAAAGTTATTTTTATGTAAATTACTAAAATATATTTGTATACAAATAGAATTTATTTTATTTTATTTTTAAATTTAAATTTTCAAACGGCTAATTCATTCAAAATTAAATTTATTTAGATTATTTCATGAAGGTATTATATTTAAAAAAGAGAAATTTAACTAAGTTTAAACTATAAAAGAACTTTTTTATTCGAATAATATTTATAATTTTAATTAGCTTAATTTAGGTCTGGAAGTTCAAATTTCAAAATTTTCCAAAATCCAGAAGTTTTGCTAGTCAATTTTCTTTTTACCCTAAAGGTGTAAATCATATTTCATTTCTTCTCGAAATGACGGTGATTGATTGCAGTCAATCCTTATATTGTACTGTTTTCAGTTGTGAATTGTTGCATTTGTCTAATCGTTATTGTGGCATTACATGCCGTGGCAAAAAATTGAAGATGGCATTTGGGTCTGTGAATCTTATTCTCCCCATGGTAAATAATTGCTTTCAATTAACAAATGCTAATTATTTTTTTACTGCTTTTATTTAAGGATATTTCGCTTTCATGAATACCCCGTATCACATCATCAAACACCTTGTCAGCTGTCAAATCACTTCTTTCCAGGTCACCACAGCAGATGAGCTTAGCTACCGCTAAAACTGCAGTTCTGCTGAAAGAAGAATCCAAGATGGCGTCCGCAGTCTTAAGTTTCTTCCAATCAACTTCATTAATCATGAAATAAAAAATTATCAGTAGATTTCTTTAAGTTTCTCTGTTTACATTACTAAAAGAGTGATCTAACTGATAATACATCTGCAGCTCATATGAAAGTTGTCTTCGGCCTGTGATTTTGCAATTGTTTGAAGACTATCAGTCTATAGAGGATCATGCTGTTTCTGCGATGATGTTGTCATGTTGGCTTGTTTCTGCTATGGGGACGCTATTTTCCCAAGATGCACCGCAGATGCAAAAATGTAAATAAATTTGCTAATTAGGAAAACCAAATGTTTTTAAAAATGAAACAACTATTTAAAATAAAAATAACAAACTATTAAAAACAAACAAGGGGACCTTCTAAAATACACTACCGCTGGCCCTTTACAATACCCAAAAAAACATCACTGGATCCAGCCATCACTGTAAGGGGGCCTCTCCAAAATGTGCTACTTTCCGGCCCTTTGTGAGACTCAAGAAAAACATCGCTGAGTCTGGCCTTTGCTATAAGGGCGCCCCTCGAAAATATTCTACCGCTGCCCCTTTGCTGAACTAAAAATATCAGCTTTTCATGTTCTCCCTGAAAAAAAAAAATATTTGAAAATGCACAACTCAACAGAAATATGAAAAGTTATAATTATATATAACCTAATTCATATTTTATGATAATTAATTTTTTATGTATGAAACAAAGGTAAGAAGTTTAACTTTTACTCCAATACTTTTTTGGCAAGGTGGTGTTGTCATTGTGTACAAGCCTAAGCAAATTAGAATAGCTTCATTACAAAATAACAAGAAATAATAACTACACATGTGCACAAATGCAAATTAACAGCTCAGTGACATGAAATTGAGCTAGAATATTCATTACTTTCACCTACATACATCAAGCAGTTGCTAGAATTAAAAAATAACAATTATCCATGTGTGAAAATGCAAGATATTTTGGATCTTTCCACAGCTCTAAAATATCAAATTTGCAATATTTGGCACATTATCATCCTCCAAAAAATTGTCACCAAACGGTGGGCTAAAACACATTTTATCCTGTCACTGGAATAGTTGGGGCCCATGGCTACAGCCTTCTGAGCCTTAATGGATAATATGACCCTTCTCCATTAATATACCAAACTCTCAAAACTCAGTAGTGTAACAATAATTCTAGTACAGTAGCTCCTCATTATATTGCACTTGTCGGGAGACAAGAAAAATGCATGATATAACCAGTGTGTGTTGGGGGGGGGGTGATATGATGGAATTTTACTTTTATGATCACATGCACTTAAACTAAATAAATTTAAAAAGAACTGCAATAAAATATAATCACACATAAACGAATAAACATAAGAGTTTAATTTACATTACTAAATTTGTGTACAAATACATATTTCATTTCCTGCTGAAGAAACTTTCCAAAGTCATTCTGATTTGATTTTTCTCACATAACTTTCTTTTCAGCAAATATCAGGTAGAGAAAATTAATTTTATCTCTTTGATATGAGTTGTAATTTTCAAATGTACTGTATGCTTCTCATGTAAAGTAACGTACCAAAGAAAGAAAGAAAAAAAATTGGGAGACATAGAAAAAGTATGATATATCCAAATGCATGATATAACGAGGGGGGAACTGTATAAAGTAACTTTAAGGCAGTGTTTCGAAACCATTTTAAATATGTGGATAGGCAAAAATATGAAATAGGTTTTGTGGACTAGCATCAGCAAAAAGCAATAAATATTATATAAATGTCTACTTTATTTATTTAACCACATGTTATACTATGTTAGTTTTAATTAATTTGACATTCGTTGGATTATTTTTAAATAGATTTTATGTACATCAGGGCTCATACACCTTCAGGGAAACCTGGAATAGAAGGAAAACTCAGGGAATTGACAATTGGCTCTTAAAACTCAGGAAAATCTCTTGGAAAATTAAGTTTTCCTGTAAAAACACGGAAAATCCTGCTCCAACCCTGGACTTTTAAAAATGTTACCCCTCTTTTATATACACTCTATGACAAAAAAATCGACGCACCAAGAAACAATCATCCGATTGCTTTGAAATTTTGTATGCATGAATGTTTTGAACAGATATGCAAATGATTCAAATTTGGTGTCCAATGAATGAATAGTTTGATCTCTAGCGCATCGGAACTGCGCATCCAGCAGACGTATATAAGGAGCAGTTCTTCAACGGTTGTTAAAACTTTCGGTTTGATTGCGATTCAGATGACCTTTCAACAACTTAAAAATGCCTTGCTGCAGGATTCGTGCTCATTATGAGCAACTGTCAGAGTTGGACAGAGGTCGTATCATTGGATTGAAAGAGGCCGGTTGGACTAATCGGAGAATCGCTCGTCATTTGAGTCGAAGCGATGCGACGATTCGAAGATGCTGGCAAGGATGGGTGGAAAATGGCAGAGTGCAGCATCAGGATGGTAGCGGTCGACCTAGGGCTACAACAGATCATGAGGACAGAGTGATGGTCCGATCAGCTGTCACAGCGCCTTCTTCATCTCTATCAACCATCAGACGTTCAACCCAACCACCAGTGTCCATCATGACCATTCACAGACGGTTGAGAGAGCGAAATCTACGCTCGTGCCGACCGTTACGCCACCTGCCACTTACGCCTGCACACTGCCGAGCCAGATTACAGTGGTGCAGGGCTCGATCAGGTTGGAATGATGCCGACTTTGGACGTATAGTCTTTAGCGATGAATCCCGCTTCCAACTGTGTCCTGACGATCATCGAAGACGTGTTTGGAGATGCACAGGGCAGAGGGAGGATCCTGCTTTCACTATTGCACGCCACACCGGCCCTCAACAAGGCTTTATGGTCTGGGGTGCCATTTCCTTTGACAGCCGGACCAATTTGGTCGTCATTAGAGGTACACTTACTGCACATCGGTACGTAGACGACATCCTAAGACCTGGTTTGCTACCGTTCCTTTTTCAGTGCCCTGGGCTGGTTTTTCAGCAGGACAATGCCAGACCACATATGGCTCGTGTTGCTCTAAACTGTCTGCAAGCTTGTCAAACTCTTCCTTGGCCTGCCAGATTGCCAGATCTCTCTCCCATCGAGCATGTCTGGGATATGATGGGAAGGCGATTGCATCTGGCACGGACTGTTGATGACCTCGTTCGATAATTGGGGCGAATTTGGCAGGAGACCATCCGGGAGCTTTATCGGTCTATGCCACGCCCTGTGGCAGCTTGTATCCAGGCTAGCAGCAGGTCAACACCTTATTAAACTTGTTACTGTAACTCTGAAATAAATTATTCAATTGTTCTGAAATTTTAATCATTTACTATTCTGTACATTGTCTTCCTATCCACCAATTTTCGTCTCAATCGGACACCTCCTTCTTGGTGCGTCGATTCATTTGTTATAGAGTGTATTTCTTTTCACTGCCTTCTTCACTCCATCTAATGGCCGACCATTTCCCTAATGACATTTGTACACTATCAGAAATGGATATATACGAGATGAATCATGTATTTTAAACCTTATTTTATACTTTTACTTAAAATAACTGTTTCTTTAATTATTGTTTTACATTTTCAGAACGAGGTCAGTTCCAGTGAGGAAACCATGACCTCCTTCCGAGCTGTTATTTTAGAACTTTTGATTTGTATACTTGATAATTTCACACATTCAGTGCACATTTTGACAATTTATGGACCTATCTAAAAACTCCAATGGCTGTCTTTAAAAATTCAGTCTGAAGCCACCCTTGTTTCAGAAGCCCCCCCCCCCCAAATATGCCCCTGGTACTAAAAAATATGGAAATGTTTACCAATAACCTTTTGTACTGAGTATAGCATAAAAAATTATCGTGGATCTGTCAATCAGTGAACTGGTCCTGAAAGCTCTTTTCACTCCTGTAAAGCTTTTATATAATTTCTCGTTATTTATAGGCTAAGTTAAATATGAAACCATTCTTGATGATCTAATCCATTCTTTATGCTACAATTGAGGAATAGTTTAATTTTGATTACTAATATCAAAATTTGATTACCTTAGCGAGGGGGCATGTAAATAAAAAGCAGTCACTTGGTACTTCCCAGACAGCACATAAGCTTAAATCAAGCTTGACATTTCTTTGAATTTGACGTATTAATACAAGCTTGACAGTTCAATTCATTTTAAGCTTGCAGCAAGCTTGGAGAAGTTATTTGAACTGTCAAGCTTGAATACAACTTGATTACTGCTTGATTTGGAAAGAAACATCCACATAACAAATAATTTATCATCAGTCATAAATGTACTTGACCATAGAATTAAAAAAAAAAAGATTCTATATTTCCAAATATGGAAATTCTTCAAAATAAAATACAATTATACTACGAAATTGATTTCAAAATCAGTCGTTTGTCTCGATTTTGGCCAGTATTGCCCAACAAGAGTGTCACGATATTGAAAGTTTTAAAACGTGTGCTGCTTTTAAGTTTATATTATGCTTATTTCGGTAAAATCATACAAGCCGGTGCCCACCCCATGTAAACATGGCGACAGTCGCTGGAGCTTGGCGACCGCCAAGCTCCAGCGACTGTCGCCATGTTTACTAGTCATTCTAGGCAACCAGTGGTCCGTTTTTAACTAAAAAAAACCCCAGTGGATTCAGCAACCTAGTTGTACAGCTATCTAAACTAGGCAACCAGTGGTCCGTTTTTAACTAAAAAAACCTCAGTGGATTCAGCAACCTAGTTGTACAGCTATCTAAACTAGGCAACCAGTGGTCCGTTTTTAACTAAAAAAACCTCAGTGGATTCAGCAACCTAGCTGTACAGCTATCTAAACTAGGCAACCAGTGGCCCGTTTTTAACTAAAAAAACCTCAGTGGATTCAGCAACCTAGCTGTACAGCTATCTAAACTAGGCAACCAGTGGCCCGTTTTTAACTAAAAAAACCTCAGTGGATTCAGCAACCTAGCTGTACAGCTATCTAAACTAGGCAACCAGTGGCCCGTTTTTAACTAAAAAAACCTCAGTGGATTCAGCAACCTAGTTGTACAGCTATGTAAACTACGCAACCAGTGGACCGTTTTTAACTAAAAAAAAAACAACAACAGTGAACTAAGCAACCTAGTTGTACAGTTAATGTAAACTGGGCAAACACTGGCCCGTTTTCAACTCAAAAAAACATCGGTGGATTAAACAACCTAGTTGTACACCTCTTATAAAGTCAGTATGATTAGAATAGCACGTAAATAGCACTTACGAAAACATAAACACTTCAAATATCAATTTAAAATTCACATTAAAAACCTTAAACATCGAAAGATTCGTTAAAAAAGAACACTTACCTCTATTTTTTTGGTAAATAACCGCTCAGAAATGTCCCCAACACCCACCGGCTTATAACGTACTATATTTCTAACAAACACCCACAAATTCTTTTCTTATATTAACATAACACATTTCATTCCCTTCCATCAATAACGCAAACAATTTCAAATTCCCAAACCTGACGAAACACGTATTCTTTATGGTTGCCAGTCACAACTACCACCGGCAGTTGGCGGTGCATCGCTCACTCTCGCGTCAGATTGTTCGCCAATGATTTGTAAACAAACCATTGACATGTAAACAAGGCACCGTATACGGAATATAGTCCCTTATTTCCCTATTAGTAGAGTGTAACATTATTTTAATTTTGATTCATCCCATGGAAAAATAAAAGAAACAGATCGGCATTGGCTGCTCATCGATCTCGCCAGAAAACAGCGTGACAACGATAACAGTCACTTCAAACTTTAGTCATATTGGCGCAAGGCAGATTAGCTGAACAGTTAGCACGCTGGCTTCCTAACCCTTAGGTCTCGAGTTCTATCCCAGCCAAGGACGCTTGATGGAAACAGATTAAAATAACTTGAAATTTCAGCATAGAGAGGAAAATGCGTGGAAAAATGAAATATGTGGGGCGAGTTTGCAGACGGGTGCCCCGTGTGTTTAGGAAAATTTTTTAAGCTTGAAATTAAGCTTGCTATGTCGAGTTTGATTCAAGCTTGCTATGTCAAGCTTGATGCAAGCTGGTGTAACTTGAGTAGTGTAAACTTGAGTGTTGGATAGTGTAAACTTGAACACACTTGATTCAAGTTTATTAACTTGATAAATAAAGCTTGCTGCAAGTTTGATGTGCTGTCTGGGTTATATTGATTTTTTTGATAACTAAAATTCTTGGAAAATCACTTGGAAAACTCAGGGAATTTCATTTTTAAAAATGAGTATGAACCCTGATACATGGACTGACATTAGTCTCATAGACTAGTACTGGTCTGCGGACCTGTGGTTCAGAAGCACTGCTCTAAAATATAATTATACCACAATTGTATCATGTTATGTTTTTTTTTTTTGTTTGTTTTTTTTTCATTATTAGCTGCTCGATTAGAAGAAAAAGATATTGAAATGAAAAAAGAATATGCCACCTTGCATGAAAGATACACGGAAGTAAGCAAAATATTTTTTAAAATTCATTTCAAAACAAATTCAATAGATAATTATTCTTTCAAAAGTTTTATACAGTCTGACCCACTTATAACAAGCCAGTATTTTATGAGATTCCAGGTTTAACTAGGAAAATGGATTCTTTTGCTTGATATAATTTTAAAAAGTATTAGGGTGTACTCGTTTAGTGAGAATTTTTTTCTGTTGTCCTCGTATTCAATGCGAGAAATAATTACTGTGTGAAAAAATTATAGAAAGACTGAAAAATAATTTTTTTTAAATGAAAAATGCACAGTATCTTTAGAATTATCCCTTTTCCTCTTGCGAAGAAAAAAAAAAATTCTTTCAAATTTTCCAACAGGTTCAATCATTATAGCACAGACTGGAGAATAGCCCTGTTGTATCTTTTCCAAGAAGTGTAAAGGGGGGAAAAGAAAAAATGCCGACCAATTCGCAATGCAATCGAACCTGTTGGCCCAGATTGGATTGCACTTTTAACAAAAATGCTAAATCTTGCACGTGGTTTGAGAGTCTGGTGTAAGAAAATTCATTCTCGGCATGTACCAGTCTTTGAGAGTGTGTTCTGCTTGTTTGAAACGTGAAAAAGAAAAGTTTTATCCATAAGAGAAAAAGGAAAATTTATAAAACTTTTAGATAAAGGTGGAAAAAATGTTACAATAGGTAAGCAGTTTGGACTTTCATCTTTAACTATGTCAACTCTTTTTTAAAACAAGGAGTCCTTAATGAAATCTTATAAAGTGAATGTGACTGATTGCAAACGACTGAAGGAGAGTGAAAAAAAGACTTGCATGTAGCTCTGCTAAAGTGGTTTGTTCAGCAACAGAATTCTCATTTGTCGATAACCAAACCCATCATTAAAATCCAAGCTGAAAAATTGCAGATCAGCTAGGTTATACAGATTTTCCATGCTCTAATGGATGGCTGCATCGTTTCAAGCCTCACAACATCTGCATTAGAAAAATTATCGACAAAGCCTCCAGAGTGAGTGACAAGGATGTGACAAATTGGCTGAATACCACATGGAAAGATTTATGTGAAAATTATGCTGAAAACAACATTTTTAATGCCGATGAGGCTGGTGTCTTTTACAATATAAACCCTTATCAAACAATTAAGTTAAAAGGTGAAAAATGTGTGGGCAGTAAGTTGCTGAAAAATCGTGTAACTGTGTTAGTATGTTTCAACATGTCAGGTGAAGATTAAAAAAATTTTTTATTGTTGTTAAATCTGCAAATCCAAGATGTTTTAAAAGGGTAAAATGACTAACAGAGACTTACAAATCGAATAAAAAAGCATGGGTGACATCAGAATTATTTTTATCTTATTTGGACGACTGGGAAAAGGAGCTTCAAAAACAGAAAAGAAAGATCGCACTCATCCTTGACGATTATTCTGCTCAACCACAGAATTACAGCATGTCGACTAAGGTGTTATTCATTGCTATTCATGGCCTCAAATGCTATTATAGAAAACAATTGATTCTCATAATAGGGAGAATCAATAAAGATCAGGATCTTAAAATTTCTATTCTTGATGCTATTCACCTGTTGACAGATGCTTGGAAAACTGTGATACAGTCAAGTATCCAAAATTGTTACAAGAAAGCTGGATAGATTGACAGAAGTGATCGTGATAATGACTTGCTACTGTCAGTATGGTTGCTACAAAAGAACATTAACAGAGATGCTAACCCTCAATGACACTTTTTAGTAGTAATTGTGAATATTTTCAGTAGTTTTCGCTGTTTGTCTGTAGTCAGTCACATTGGTAATATTTTAGTTTTTTTTTTTTTTTTTTTTTTTTTTCTAAACTATTAAAAAAGGTTTAATTATACACTATTAAAAATTGATCTTAATAAAAAGTAAATAGAAACTTACCAGAATGGAATGCATTACCGAGCTTTTGCAGTTAGTGCCACGGAGAGAAAAGTTTAAAGTTTGAGAAGGAGGAGGGGAAGAAGAGAGGCTCCAGAAAAAGCCAGACTCAACACTTTTTCTCTTCAGCCAGTGCAGATTACGAATTCGGTACTGATTGTGTCCCATAATTGTTTGTTTTAGGCTTTGGGTGTTGTGCAATAACTCTTGGTGCTTTTTTTTAATCATTAAAAGAATGTAGCTTGAAAGCATTATAGAATAAATCAACTTATATTTAAATTTCCTTAGTCAGTAAACCAATTTTTTTTTATATTCCGTAAAAACTACGGAGAATCCATACTAGTTGGCATCTCTGACATTAAGCAATTCAACGATATTTTAAACATCGATAAGTACAATAATATTATTGAGATGTCTTAACGTTGGGTATACACTCCACTGAGGATACTGTCACGGAAGTTATAAAAGCCAAGGAACATGAAAAAACAAATGATAATGAGTTGGAAGAAAAAACTGTGCTTGAAACAGCAGCACATACTTGTGCTGCAGATTTATTAAAAATCTTGATCAGTTTTTTGAAAGGACGGAAAATACACATGATGGACCTTTTAATGTATTAAGTATTTTGTGGTGGAAGTTAAATGAAACTAAATTTTGTAAAGTGAAACAGACAACTCTGGATAAACTTTTTAAATTCTTAATAAATATTATCAAGGAACAATTCATGTAAGCTGCTTTTTATGCATTAAATTTTAGGTTCTTTTAACATGAATTCAGATTTAGTGAGCGACTAGACTTAATGAGTATTTCTCTGAGTTCTGAGCTCCTCATTAAATACAGGTCCTACTGTATTTAATTTTATTATAATGGTAACTGTTTTTTCCTTGGGAAAAAATTAATATAAAATCCAAGCATATTCTGGAATCTGTCTACAATTGTTGTCAACTTTAAAATGTTGACGTAGTTCATTACAAAACCATTTTCTGTGTACAGTTGTCCTAAGCCTTTAAAAAGTTAAAAGCTATAGTTCAAATAAATTAATAATTAATCAGGTCAAATAATTAACTGGGAAATTAATTGTAATTTTCAGCTGTTTAAATTTTATAGTTTCCTTTAATTACCTGTTCTTACTCATTTTTTTATTATGATTTGCAAAATCGTGAAAGCACAGATGAGAAAAGTAAAAATATTGCTCAAATGTAATGCAATTTTTTATTTATTTGTATTTTTTGTGAAATAACTACAGATAAGTATATTTTCAACAAATTGTTGTTAAAGTATTGTTATATATGCTTGTAGTTATTCAAAACACACATGGACTACATGGAGAGAACTAAAATATTGTTTGGTTCAGAAAAATTAGAAGCTTTGAATAATAAACCAAGGTAAGGCATTCTTCACATTTTTATACCTTTGTCCTATTAACTTATTTGTGCATCAAGTTTCTGCATTTGAAAATAGGAATGATTTAAAAATATATTTTAAAATTTATGGATTATAATCCATAGTAAGAATGGCAAAATATCCTAAAAATCCATTACATATATTTTGTATTCCATGGTCTTCTTCATTGGTCTCTCTCCTTCTACAAATGAGCAAAATCATTCCATGTATCATGGAATGATTTGCTCCTTTCGCATGAATCATATTGTTTGCAGTACCATTCATTGAGTAAATCATGAGTTTTTCACGAAAAAGGCCATACATTCTATTTTTATAATCTGCCGTTTTCTTGATATTGACATTCTTTGAAATTGTTGTATTTTGTGCAAAATATGTTGAGCTGTGCTAAGTTTATTGGATTTTTTTCTTCTTCTATGACTTTACAACCTTTGATGGGCCTTAGTGGTGGCCCTTGGGATGGCTAGTATTCTATTAAGTGTTAAGTTTTCAGATTTTATGCCTAGTTTTTTTTTTTTTTACTTTGTAAATATGTACACATTTGTGAAATTTTTTAAAGCCATGTCACTGCATATAAATCCAACAGATATCTTGAAAAGCATTTTAATTACATGATAGATTATTCTTTCATTTTTAGGTCACTTCACTATCCTCATATGAAATCTGATGTAACTTCATTTGTCTCTCCTCAAGAAGTTAGTTCAAAAATCTTAAGTAGTCCTTCGGACATACCTAATCTTATCTCTCCTAATCAGAGTTCTGATTCTACAGCAAGTCTTAAAAGTGAAATTCAAGTAAGCATTAATCTAAGCACTTGGAACAGAATTTTTAAAACTATGTAATCCACAAAAATATACGTATTTTGGATCAAAAAACTCAAATAATAAATTTTGTTATAACACTTATTTTTATGTATTTTTTTATTAGTAATGTATAAATCAAGTGAATTCTTAAAATATATGCAGGACATCCTTAATTTTACTAAAAAACTTGATTCAGTTACAAAAACTTGAAAAGTTTGAACTTAGTTTTTATTTTTTCAAATATTGGTGGAAGGATGATTTTATTCCTTCTTGTGAAAAAGTATATTACATTTTACTGTAAAACAAGTTAAAATGCATGTGATGTTAAAGTAAATAAATGAAATACAATAACCCCTTCAAGGGGAAAAAGAAAAAAAAAAGCATTTATGCAGTCTTTTATACTGTAAAACTGCAGCAGAATTTTTTAATGTATATTTTGTTGTAATAAATCATATTTTTTTCCTAAAACTGTTTTTGCATATAGATGATATTTTCATTACAAATGATGGTTCAAGATTACTTAATTATTTTTACAAATGGCATTTCTGTTTATTAATGGTTTTAATTATCTGCTTAATTATTTAACCACAAAAGTGTATTATTAATGGCTGTAGCAAGTTTTCCATTTTGTTACAAACTCAAATGATTAAAAAAAAAAAAAGAAAATTCAAAAATCCGGACATTTTAATAATCCAGACAGGGTCCCATCTCAATTAATCTGGATTATCAAGGCTGTCCTGTATTGTTATGGAGGAACATAAGCCTAATTTAAAAACAGCTACAGTTATTTCGTATTAGGAACAAGGATGTGTCCAGGAGGGGGGTCTAGACCCCCACCGAAATTTCAATTTTGTTAACACAATAATAATGGTGAAGTTTTTTTGTGTTTGTGTGAAAAATTCAGACTTTATCACTGTTTTACCCCCTCCGAATTTTCTTTTTCTGGATACATGCCTGCTTAGGAACTACGTTACATTTCAGTTGATTGAACTCATTGGCTATCCAGCAGCTTCATTATTTGATGAACTGTGTCTTTGGCTTAACAAATCCTACAGAAGTAATAGAAGTTGATGTTCCTGTAAATATAAAAGAACTTTAAATTTACATTTTGTTGTTTGTTATAACAAACATTGTTAGATTTGTATTGTACATCATTTTTTGAAAGTAACCTAATTATATAAATCCAAATTTGTACTCTTAATATATTTTTTTTAAATTTCAAAGCTGTCATTCCTGTACTATAACACACACCTGTAAATTTTGATAATGTTTCAAAATGAAAATTTCATGTTATGTGCCAGAATATGGGGTCAGACATGCCAAACCTCAGGATTCCGCCCCGTCTCAGGCTTTTTGATTCTGTTTAGTGCCTAAGGATTTTTCTTCATTTCCTCAGGTTTTTAAAGAGTTTATTATAAAATCAGAGCTTTCCTCAATTTTCTTCATCAGGTTTGCAGAATCAGTTCATGTTTCTTTCATGTTGTTGCATGAGGTTCAACAACCTGAGGGCATTGATTTAAATAATGCATCTGAAGACGTTCTAAAAAGTTTCATGATGTTATTCTCCTTATTTATGTACATATATGCTAAAATTTTCAAAGCTGTAAGAGATAAGAATTTTTTTTTAATATAAAATTAGATATTATTTAAAATTTTATCTTTATATAGGACTATATATATATATAGTTGAACTAAATCTAAAACTACAACAAAATTACAGTTGTGCATTTCCCCCTCTGATGAGGACAATGCATTTTACAGTGTTTTGATGTATTAACAATGACTGCCTTAGGGGGTTTTTTCTATATAAATTTTCTAAATATTATATATATATATAGGTCAAATATGTCTTTTGCAATTATTTGAAATAGAATTCATTTAAATTATTCAACTTAGCACTATTCTATTACTTATGTTTGCATGGACGTGCATAGTATTTATGAAAATAAAGTATGTCTGCATTGATTATGCATCCAGTTTATGCTAAAAATAAATGCATAAAAAATCTCGGGCTTTTTGACATTAAAAAGCAGGAGATCTCAGGCATTTTGATTTTGGAAAGTTGGCACGTCTGTGGGGTAGTCGTAGTTTGTGTTTTTCTTCTAGGAGCTCCTTTTTATAATAAAGTCCTGCATTAAACAACATAATTAATGTTGTTAATTTATTTGTCTTGTACTTGTGATGCTCATTGCTTAGTTTTGGTTTAAGTTCTAGCTTATTCAAGTGTCTACTTAATATTTGTTCTTATAATTAAATATAAAAGTGTTTTGTCTGAAATAATGAAGTACTTAAAAATGAATTTTATTACTTGTATGAAATTTCTAAACTGTTAATTATGTATTTTACATCTCAAATTACATTACCTGTTAGGATGCAGCTTATTCATCTATTGGAACTAGTCCACGACGTAAAAGTGGCTCCAAAAAATCTATGACCGAAAGAGGTCAGCTTACTGATCGAGTAACATTAAGTGATCGCAGCACTGGCACAAGTAAATATTGCTTTTCTATTTTATTTTTTTTTAATCCAGATCTCTTAAAGTTGTTCTTGAATTATCTAGGGAAATCTATAGTTTTCCCAGCCTGCCACGATACATCGAATTAACGTCGCCATCGACGTAGTTTCGACGTAATCATCGACGTTAAAATCCTTGGATATGTCCACGTGCTTGCCCGTCGAGTGCTGAACTTCTAGACGGCGTATCACCCGCGAGGGGTGACCGTGAGAGATAACAATCTCGCTTAACTACGGCGCAAGAATGGAAAAGGGTGACCGCCAGGAAGAGAAAATCCCTGATATTGGTTGAACTCTCGTCGCTACAATGGCAAAAGGAGAGGGGTGACCGTGAGAGATAACAATCTCGCTTAACTACGGCGCAAGAATGGAAAAGGGTGACCGCCAGGAAGAGAAAATCCCTGATATTGGTTGAACTCTCGTCGCTACAATGGCAAAAGGAGAGGGGTGACCGTGAGAGATAACAATCTCGCTTAACTACGGCGCAAGAATGGAAAAGGGTGACCGCCAGGAAGAGAAAATCCCTGATATTGGTTGAACTCTCGTCGCTACAATGGCAAAAGGAGACAGATTCTCAGAATCCGTTTATAAAATTCAGCTCATAGTGGTTGATTTTACGTTATACATTGTCGAATTGCTTCAATAGGACAGAGAAACCGGCTTATATTCGTCTAATAGAAGTCGTTCCTTAAAAACTACGCAGAATTTGTCGAATTCTGACCATTTATAAACGTAGTAATTATGCCGCAATTCCAGACATTTAAAGAATGGGCACATACCATTTACATACGTCGTGAAGGAATGGAAATTCCATCTGCTCTGATCTTGTGCACTTTTGCCATTTAAAAGGAAACACTTTATTTTTCTATAAAATACATTTTACTATTACTTTGTTAGCTAATGAAAAATAATTTTCAATCCAATATGCAGAAATAACAAGTTTTAAATTAACTTCTGATCGTTTGATAAAGTTACAAAGTTTACATTCATAAAAATTTGAACACAGAGAAAATATATTAAAGAAAAAATATAATCTTGATTTTTTGAATTTAACTGATCAGTAACTCGCATTAATAGCTTATGTCTCTAATTTATGTTTTAAAGGATTTACTTTTTTCCCCTGGTACATTTTATGAATTGTTTTAACTGTATTAGGTATATTCAATAAAAAAGGGGGGGAGGCTGTTTAGTTCAAAGTTATGAACAATCTAAATATTTTCATATATTGGTGAAAAATGGTGAAAAAGTAACTTCAAAAATTAAATAAATATTAGTAAATTTAGTTAACTAATACAGTTTTAAATGCAATTTTACTAACAGTAAATATAATTTACTTATTTTATATAAAAAAGTTACTTTTTCACCAGTATATGAAAATATTTAGATTCTTTATAACAGTAGATTAAATAATTTTTTATTAAAAATACCCAATACAGTCAAAATGATTCATAAAATGTACCAGGGAAAAATGGAAACCCTTTAATATGTCCCATTAGTGTAAAATAGCGACATATGCTGTTTATGCGAGTTACTTATGAGTTCAATTCAAAATCAAGATTATATTTTTAACTTTAATATATTTTTTGTATATGTTCAAACTTTTATCAATATATATTTTATAACTTTATCTAAACGATTAGAAGTTAATTTAAAACTTGTTATTACTGAACATTTAATTCAAAATTGCTTTTCATTAGCTAAAACCAGTAGTAAAATGTTATATTTAAAAATATAAAGTGTTTCCTTTTTTTAAAACGGCATGTGCGCAAGATAAGAACTGCTTGAATTTCCATGCTTTCACGATGTATGTAAATAGTATGTGACTCACACATTCTCTAATTATCTAGAATTGAGGTATAATTAGTACGTTTATAAATTGTCAGGATTCGACGAAATCATCAAGGAACGACCTATTGGACGAATAAGCCTGCTTTTTTTATTACTTTTTCCCTGTAATAAAATGAGAACAGGTTTTCTATCTATAAATTTTAGTCCCCCATCCCATGAGAAAAATCTTGTCTACTTCATTACACAAACAGTTTTTTATTTATCTCTCTTAATTCTTTGATTTGTTAAATTTTACTACTCCAAACAGGTTTATATTACATACTAGATGCATACACATTAGTATACAATTTCAAAAGAAAAAAAATTACCTTTGCATAAAAAGCTTAACCAATTTCATTCTAAGTTAAGCCATAATGCAATAATGGTTGACTTTTGTTATAGTAACAGGGTGGCCACGCTTCCTTGAAAACCTGGAATGTCCTTGAATTTACAAAAAAAAAGTTCAAGGCCTGGAATGTGCTTAAATTTTGAATGGATGTCTGGAATATCCTTAAATTTTAGCATTCAATTGCTGAATTTTTGTTGTGTTATCGGTTATTCCCAGCCCTTACGATAATGAAACTACGTACCCTGGAGGAAAAGAAAAATCACAATTGTTGAATAATTGCAGTTGAAATTATTATCCTGAAATTTGTTTGTAAATAGTTTTCTTGTTTTGAATTTGTTGATTATATTTTATTACATTAAAATTAATGGAATACATATTTCCATGCGTGTATTTAAAGGAATGTGTTTCCTTCCCCTCTCCTCCTCCAATTTAAATTTTACAGGAATTCTTTTTTCGTGGAGAAAAAAGAATTAAAGTCATGTTCAAAAGAATTTAAGTAAGTAATTTAAGTCATGTCCATCAAAAATGCATAAGTTTTGTTCCTACTTTGAAAGCTGCTATTTTGTAATTGAAGAAAAAATATTTTTACATAAACATGTAAGTTTTATATTTTCTTATACTAGTATTTGTAGAATTATAAACTAATTTGCAAATTCCCTTTCACTTATACTTTCCTCCTCATTTAAAATTTATATTAAATCAAATAATACATACAAAAATATGTTAAGTAATATCTGGTATCAAAAAATGGTGGTTGCCAAAATCAAAATATTTGCTTAAAACAGTACTTGCTCCAATTTACACTGTCTCCCAACAATTATGAAATAGTATTAACTGTTTTTGGGGAATTTTCAATATATGTGTGTTTATGAAACCATTCGATTAAATTAGGTTATAAGAAAATAAAAATAATGACAAAAATATGTATGCTCATTGTGCATTTCAGGATATCCTTGAAAGTCCTTAAATGTCCTTGAATTTTTTCTCTGAGAAAGAGTGGCCACCCTGTAGTAAGCTCACATTAAGTAAAATCGTGCTTATTATGAGAAAAAAATATTTTATATGTTTAAGGTAAGCAGTTGATTTTATGGTAATTGTACCTGTATATTTCCCTCTATAATAAATAATAACAAGACTTATAATTAGCGATTAAAAAGAAAATGATTAAAAGAAACAAAGCACATAAGTATTAGTTAAGTAATTATTTAACTCACCTATAAAATTTTGACGGCCGGAATTAAAATTAGTAGTTACCCCGACAAACTTTAACAACACCGGCCAACACAATTTAAAGAGCCAGACAAACTTATTAATACATGTCAAGCTAACGATAAATCGTGTTAGCATTAAACTTGAAAATATTCCAAGAGATTCTTGAAAAATATCCACTTTTATAGTTAAAACTATCGAAAATGTACTCTTCTGTGCAACGCAGCTGAGCTCAGCCAGTGACCACACGATGAAAATGAAGCTAGATCTGCCCTTGCATAAAAAAACTGCGAAGCGAACCACGACTGAATACACACACAAAAAGAAGAAAAAAAGGCATCTGTGACGTGACTTCAGCGTTCCCCAAAATTCTGAGAAATCGGGTGGGGTGGACAAGTCAAAGGTCGTGTGAAAGGACACGGTAACGTTTGTCTCCCCTGCACTGTTTATTCGATGTTAAACTGACTATTAACTAAGCTGAAAAAAATTTCTCGGTGCTCCATCTGTTTCTTCTTGGCTGGCTGGGGGGTCTCTCGGATCGCCGAAGCTATGAGCGGAAAATCGCCGATCTATTGACGTAACATAGACCTCGTGAGGGTGACCAACCTAACGGTCGAAAGTCAGCCGCCTCCCTGACCAGCATACAACGGCTCTTTATAACGTCGACAACACAATATATGTTTGATTTCTTTTAAACGCTATTTTTTACTGTAATTTTTCCTCGACCTATTTTCGACATCGGGAATATGTAATTTATACGTGTGTGCGCTTGCTGGGTTTAGTACATGCTAGATTTATTATTATTCTTTTTTTAATGACCTTTTTATTCTTTGTACTCTTAAATTATTCTTGATTTATATGTGAAATGTTATTATTTTGTAATCTAAATACTTTTTTTTTTTTTTTTTTTTTTTAACTACAAAAGGCTGTTAAAATGCCAGAAGCTTTGTATGACAGAATAAGCATATTGCAATTTTAGTGTAATACTATAACTTGAAATTTGTCAAGATATATTTAAAGAGATTAATGCAAAAAAGTTTGTACATGTATTTATTTATTTCAGATAACACTATATTATTAGACTTTTAAATTTAAGAAGTTTTTCATAATTCATTCGATGTGATTCATACTGTACTCTACAGTTTTCGGTTTGAATATTTAATATTTTAAAAACATAATTACTTTGTAAAAGTACCAGAAAAAAAGATAAATTATACTAAAAATTTTATATCAAAATACTTAGCAAAAGTAATATTTCTCATTTATCGCATGTTATCAAAAAATTATCATAAATTATGGCTTCTCAGGCTTTTGACGTTAAATGATTTTTGTCTTTCTCATCAATAGGAGATGGTTGGGTTGATGATTTAGATGCTCATTTGAATGATGCCACAGTCACAACTCCTGAAATGGATGATGTAGAAGAACTAGATGGGTTTAGTTTTGATATGGAATCTAATATTAATAGGTAAAATAATTTATTATTTGTATTAAAATTATATAGATTCAAAATTTTGCTTAGTTAAAGACTGGAAATATTTTAAAAACAGTTCTAAGTTTGTGAGTTCATGTGAAGATTTTGTTACAGAGAAAACTTTCAAAACAACTTTAATATATCAATATTTTTTTAAACCTTAGCAATTGGTGAAGATCTTGCTAAGCAGATAACACATACAATAGAAATTATAACATTTTATGTATGCATTGAGTATACATAAATATGATATGAATATCTTCTACTGTATAAGTTTTTTGCTTTATCATTATAAATTTGTGAGATAGCATAAAAGTGCCAGTTTATTTTATTCAGCAGTTATTTTAAAATTAATAGGGAATATAAGAAAAATTAGAATTCAAATATGTGCTATTAATTTTAGTGAGCGAGTTCGTCCTAACAACTTATACCAAGAATTGAGCTTTCAAGACAATGATGCTTTAGGTGAAATGGATGAAGGTGCTGATATTTCAGGTATTGATTTTTTATAACATTCAATGTTTTGGGGAAAGGGTTGGGGGACTGTACTGTTGAAAATTACTCTGCAAAACATTTATAATGATGCAGCATTTCGAAGCAGGTTTTGCTATAACTGCTATCATACTTTTAGCATATCATCGATTATTAGTTATCATGCATATTTATTAAAATTTGTATATTTTATGCTCTGAAGTTTGATAAATATTTGTAAGATTGTTTTGAATGCATAGTGAATAATCCAAATTTTGTAGTGGAAAGCAAGGCCTCTTGGCCCACCTATGGCTGTGTCCCTTGATCACATGTTTGTATCTCCTTCCTTCTATATTTCTTCCTTTAGTTCCAAATGTGATATGACACCAAACTTAACCTTAAAAATAGACTGCACTTAGTGCCATGTTTACAATGCAGTACAAGCCAAGAAGAAATTTACCTGCTTTTTTTTTTTTTTTTTTTTTTTGAGAGTAGGCTACTTTGTGGGAAATATATTTCATATTGAGCACATATTTGTATATCTCTCCCTTCTTTTTCTATGGGACATTACACCTGGTGTTATTTTCTGTCTTATATTGTGTGTAAATGAAGTTTGTCTGTCATCTGTCAATGCTTGAACTAGATTTAAAAATCTATGAGTTCGGCTGTCTCATTTTTTGAAAAATATGTGATTTTTTTATTTTTTTTTTAAAGGTTCTTTTGATGAAGTGTGTTAAAACACTTCTTTATTTTCTGAAATTTTAAAAAAATGAGTCAATTTATTTAGAAATATTGATTTTTGTGTGAACTGCAAACATGCACTATTTGTTTAAACATATTAAAATATTTTAAAATAATTTTAAAGTTCATAGTATTTGTGCAGTGATTGTTATGCATTATTTTCCTATCAGTTTTCTCTTTCATTTATTTCTATATAGCTTTATTTATTTATTTTTTAGGAGCAGGAGGTTTCTCACATTCTGCTGATTATGCATCCTCTGGTTAGTAATAATTATATCTAGTTGAATCTTGAAAATATCCTCGTACAGTAAAATCAGGCCTAAACAAGCCTTTTATTAAGCAGAGACATATTTAGCCCCCCCCCCCAAAAAAAAACAGACCTGTATTACTATATTCAATTATGTTTACAACAAATATTTCCATACAAAAGTACTTCATTTTAAATTAATAAAATTCTTATCATTCTTCTAATGTCTGTATTAGACGTTTCATTTTTAGATGTAAGCTTTGAAATAGTGACTATCTATTACTGTTTAAATTTTAGCAATTTCTATTTGTTTGGTGTAGTTGTGTTTGAAAATGTGCTGTTGTTTTTCATTTTTGAAATTATGCTTGCATATAAGCTTATTATATTTGCTGTACTATAAATATTTTGGTTGCATAATTTAGCTGTTTCATATTTTTTTTTTTTTAAGAAAAAGAAAATCTGAGAGCTTTTATATTTTGTTTCTAAATCACTGTTCTAATCATTTCTGTGAATCTAGTAATTAATTTGCACTTTTAATATCTTTATATTTTATAAAAAGTAGTATCATGCAAAGAGTTCTTCTCAAATTTTCTGTGATTATACAAGGGAAAATATGTTCTTTAGAGCTGAGTAACTATGCAAAGACAAATGTGTTACTTAGAATTTTTAAACTTTCGTTTTACATTTGGCAAGAAAGGGAGAGAATGCAAAAGAATTTCTTATTGATTTAAGTAGATTCTTTTGTACCATGTTTTGAAATAATTTATTGTAGCAAATCCTTTTTGAAAATGTTTTCGTATTACAATTCAGCCATATAATGCAATAAGAGCAGATGGAGCATTTAACAGCATCATGTTTGCAGCATAATGTAATTTTTCATATAAATGGAGGGGGGTGTTGTAATAAAATAACTAATTTTTAAATGTAAAGATAATTATGCATCATTTTTCATTGACTCTTGAAATTTTAGACTCAAACTGAATAGGACTATTTTTAATGTGCACATTGTTAGTGGCTAATCTCTGATTCATATCAAGTATTTTAACATTTTACAAAAGGGTTTATTTATACGGGAAATGATTATGATGTGCATTTAATACAAAATTTAACCATCTTTTTCATTTATAGTCTCTTTTCCAAAAAATATGTTGTTCATCTTTTCGGATTGGCATAGTGCTTTTCTACTTCTAGCCCCCTGGGGTATCAATAGTTCTTATCTTAACTCTCCTGTTGAATGAAAAAAAAAAAAAAAAAAAAATTGACTGTTGCTTGAAATTTCTTTTCTGGGTGCTTCAAGGAAAGTAAACTTCTTATGAAATAACAACCATATAGGATGAATCCATTTCAAAAGAGAGTATTAATGCTTGATCATTACTGTCTTTAAGGCAGTCAATTTTCAAGGTACAACTGTTAATCTACTTGCTTGAAAACTGTGAATTTTATATTTATGAAATTCTACTTCATAAAATTGCTCACTAAATTTATTTACAGAAATTGCTTTTCTTCAGTAAAATAGTTGAAAACCACATAGCATATTGACAGTGTCTGACATGTATTTGTTATATTCATATTCCTGTAATAACCTTTTCAAAGCTTTCATTGGTGGACGCACTACAAACACATTGAAACTTGAATGAAATGAATGAGTATTGAAGTATTAAATTGATTTTGAGTTTGCCTTCAGAGCCAGATTAAGAATATTGATGAAAATAAATTAAATATGCTTATGAAACATTTGAGCAATGTTTATATCTTTGCATGCTATTGCTATAGAGTTATTATTGTGATTTGAGTTTATTTTCTCTCCCTATTTTCTTTTTGCTACACTTCGTCTGCTGCATGTGCTTAGTTGACAGTGAAGGGGACAGTGAGCGTGAACACAAGGGTGAGAAAATCTGATTCTTCTTTTTCATTTTTGTTTAACAAAACTTATCTCTCAGCTTGGTTTAAATATTTATTTTATTTTTAATTTCCTTTTATGTTTTGTTAGCTGTTAATTACATATAAATGTAATTGGATAGTTTTGCAAAAGGTGGATCAATATTGCAAAATTTTCACTTTATTAAGTCATAGCTTTTAGGGTTTTTTTTTTTTTTTTTTTTTTTTTTTTTTTTTTTTAAGAATAGTTTAGTTGTTGCAACATGTAACCTTGAAATGCAAGGTGTGCCCCAAAAATAATGCAATTGACTTGTTTAAAAAACAGATCAAGGTACCATTAATAAACATTTAAAATTCTTTAAAATATGCCCTTTAGGTATATGTGTATTTTTGGTAGTGACTTTTACATGCATGGTATGCATCCTGGAAGGCATTAAAAGTGACCTTGTTTACGAAACAGACTTTTCTCAAGGCGATTTTGATTCTCAAGAATAGAAAAACTCTGCCAAAGTCAGGTCAGGGCTATAGCTATTTTTACACTATGCATGGGCTGCATTAACACAGAGCACTGCATCTAAGAGCAGTGTTGCTAAATCAGAGGTCATCTGCCTCTCATTTGCTATTTTCACATAACTTTAAACTACCTAGAAACTTGAGAATAAGGGAAAACAGAACCTGTGCAGTGTTGTTCAATCAATGGACAGTATAAATGTGGTGTCATTTTTCATCCAGCACATGACACTCGGACCACTCAACTATAAAAGTAACCTGTGTTGATATTTTTCCTACTGTTTTATTGGCTCAAGTATATATTTTCTCATGATGCATGACTGAAAAAGCCTTGTATTGGTATCTGTCATGAAGGCTTCCCCCCCCCCCTTTTCCCTCAGTTTAAGTAGCTTTCTCCATTATGCATTGTAAAAAAAACATAAACTAGGGCTTTATAGAAATAGCAATCCTTATATTCCTAGAACTCAAAGCTAAATGATCTTGGTAGCATTTATAATGCAAGAGTTCCACATCTCTGCTCAGCACAAACAGTCCACACATGTAGCCAAAGACCAATTGCATTGCTTTCAGGGCACACTATATTTACTGTCACAGGGTGTCTACCAGGTCAAATAAATCATAGAAGTCATTGAAAAGTTAGGTATTAGGAAAAAAGTAAAGAAAAGGTCACATGATGTAGGCTTTCTAAAAATAGTGAAATTTATTTTCTTTACTCACATTTGTTGATATTGTTTTTTCACACCAATTTGCATTTTTATGTGGTAGAAATCTAAATTATCCATCACATGTGCATCAAGGAATGTTCATGAAAGGTTTCCAAAAAGTCAAACAAAGGTCAGATTTGTAAAAATCTTAAATCTCGTAGACCTCCTGTCAGAAAAGCCTTTCATGTCCTTTGAACTTTATAAACTTGATAAAAGCTGAGATACAAATGTTCAGATCATCAAATCTGATATAATCTTTCTCATTCCACACTATATATAATATATACATACATGGTACAAACTGAAATCTGTTCTAGCTCAGATAATTTGCAATCTGGGTCAGCTACAGCGATTAATAAAGTATTTTAGGAAAATAGTTGGGCTCCCCATCAAAATGCCATGTAATACTTTCTGGTGAGAAATTACAAAATTACTATTTAAAAACTATAAGAAGTACAAATAAAAATATAATTACAAAGCTTTTGGCTTTGTTAGAAGACTTGCTCAGATGCTATGAATTGATACTTATAAAACCTCAAATAAACAAACCTGCTGAGAAATTTTATCTGCACAAAATTAAGTTTTTCTTTGAAAGGAAAATGAAAATGAATGAATTTGATGTAAATCTCAATGTTTCAAATCAGAAAGTGAGTGTTACGTAAATTATCTAAAATATAAATAGTATGTATTGTGATCTTTTTAATACTATCATCATTAAATTTTAATATATGTTACTTCATTTTCTTGCTTATAGTAGTAGATGTTGTGATCAAGTATTCACATGATTATACATGATTATTATGATGCTTATTGTTTTGTCTGTTAAATTATCTTTTGTATCTTTATTTTTCAAATGCTGCCTATCATTGGTTTAAAACTGTGATCTTCAAACCTTTGTGGGCAGTTTCTGTAGATTGCGTTAACACTCATGAGGTACTGTCAGCAATAACTAAGCTTTTTCCAATGGAACTACAAGCTTTTTTGAAAAGAAGTTGGTAGTTCTTTTGGTTGGTAGCCAGCATAAGGATTTAAAAATAGTACAGTACCTCATAAGCTTGGCAAAAATTGGCTCAAAACATTTTTAGGTGTACAGGTGATTTTAATGTCTGTGTGCAGTTTCTTTTCTTATCAAGTCATCTTTGAAACTGCTGTGAAAAGTATGTGTTGTGAATGCTAAGAATTGTCAAAAGTTGCATTAATAAAAAATATGAATGCAAAAGTACAAAAAAAAAAATATTTCTGAAGTTATGATTTAACTATGTGTAGTGTTACCAGTCATATACTATTGCAGAATTAAGAAGGAGGAGTAGCATTTATAACTTTTGATTTGCTTCAGGAAGAAAAATTGGATTGAATATAGTTTTGCTTGAACATTACTGTTTCATTTGTCATCTCATGGCCTTCATATTTCTAAAAAAGAATATCTACTAGTAGCTTTTTAGGAATTAAGTGGCTCTACAGTTTTACATTTTCAAAGAAAACCATGCATGTTAAAGAAATGGAAAAGCAATCAATCTAGATATTTTAACCATGTGTATGCTCTTTAACTTTTGATTCTAATAATTAGTTATTTTTTTAATTGTGTACCATCATGAGTGTAGATGTAATGATAATAAGTCATACGTATGACTTAACATATGAGAGAAAGAGAAAATATGCCGCTTTATTAATACTGTTTATTAATACTATTGCATTAGCTTAATGCTTGCAGCTATGTGCATTTTGTATTCCTTATACCCCCTATCTCATCTTCTATGATTCAGTTATTTAAAAAAATGCTTAAAATTTCCTTTATGTTGTCTGTATGGCAACTACATTTATTTAAATACGCAGTAATTTAACAATGTATGCTTTTTTATATGAATACATATGAATATTACTGTTAACGATCTCATCATGTTTGGAATCTGTAATTGCCTTTGTTTGCATGTTGATTTTTCTGCTATATTAATCAGTATTTATTTTTTATTTTTAATGAATGCTTCCTTGCTGTTCCTATAGTTAACGACAATTTCTTCGGTAAGCATCCTGTGCACACTTTCTTTAATAAATATTTATAATTATAGATTGTACTCTGATATTGCAAGTGTTATTTTCATTTTTACTGTAATATCTGTTTGTTTATTATTTGAGTGTATACCTTCTAAGATTCATGTTATAGTTACTTTTTATTTATTCTTTGCCTGTAAGTTTTAGTGCATGTTAATTTTGCATGATACCTCTTTACAAATACTCAGCTCTCTTTGTCTTTCTGTGAACAAGCCTTTTTTTTCCTTTGAAGAGCAACAATTTTCATATTGAACAACTACTAGATATACTTCCCAACATTAAAAAAGTGCAGCTGTTGCCATCACTCGATTTAACTACCATCAACATGGCAGTCAATCAGTGCCACCTATCATGTGCCACAGAACTAAAAAACTGGCTGGTAACGGCTGCACTTTTTCAGCATTAGAGCCATTTAACTAAATTTTTTTGTGACTAGAAGTACGGAATAAGATGGTTCTACAGAAAGACCACCGCACATTAAAGGGTTAAATTTGCCTTTTCAATAGCCCCTTTGATTTTTTTATTTGATTAGAATTTGCATCAATAACATATCGTAGTTTAAATAAGTAAAACAAGCGTTAAGTCATAACTTTTCTGTGTAGAATTCTATTTTTGTTAAAATGCTAGTAAACTTGTATTCATGTTGAATAAGTATGCTTAAAGTTGAAGTGATGCCCTAAAATAAGAGATTATATGCCAGAGATATGTTTGATAGTAAATATTTTCAGGTTATTCAATACAGATATCATTAGTTTGCCTTATGATATCCCCCCCTCTTGTGGTTACAAATATCGTTTAACATAAAATAAAACTGCTTATTAGAATGAATTCAAGCTTGCATGCTTTAAATCAATGTTTCGCAGCCACTAATCTGCAGACTGGTGCCAGTCCATGTATATCAAATCTTTTTTTAAGTAATCAGCAGCAAATATTGTTCTAGCTAAAAATTATAATTGAAAAACACTTGATTTAATAAATAAATTACATGTTTATGTAATATTTATTATTTTGGGATGTGATGCTTGTCTGAAAAATATTACTCCCAATCTTTCGAATCTGCTGATGTAAAAAGGTTCGAAATCACTCCTTTAAATATAAACAATAAAAAGGTTCGAAATCACTGCTTTAAATATAAACAAAACACATAAAATGGCTGTATTATTTTTCATTGAAGCTTTCATCAATAATTTTTCAGCATTTTTATATGTAGCAAGTGGGTAGCAATATATAAACAAAACTTTTTGTGTTTAGACTAGAAAGAAAAACAAATGCTTCAAATTTTAATTCTTCAAAATCCACTAAATGCTGCATTTGTTGTATTGGTATAGAAAACTTACTGACCATTTCCCTGTGCCTTCATCTGTGGTAGTAAACTCTAAGATAGTATTAAACACAAAAGTTGCTGTAAAATTTATGGCTTCTTCATTTTGCCATCCACTGTAGCTCTTTCATTGTTTTATCTTTAATGTAATTTTGTAAATGACGGAATTTTGAAAGATATTGAATTACTTTCTGGCATGACTCTAATTTTGTCAAGATCAATGTTATTCCCATGCACAAGCTATTTCCTTTTTAGTCTTCTATAATTTAACTTGCTATAACAATGTATACCAGTCAGTATAACAATCTAAAATTAAAATGTGTGGTTATATTTAATCAATAACAATAATGAATGAGTACGTCCAGCTACAGAGAGGGAAAAAAGCCCTCTTGTACTCTATTAAGCCATCTTTGTTGCATTATGAACAATGAATGAATTAAGAGAGGATGTGGGCCTTTATTTCTATAGCCTAGGGTCATTTTCCTGTAGGTAACCTAGGATTATCTGTTACCTTAGGGTAATAGGAAGATAACCTAGGATTATCTTCCTACAGTATCTAGATGTGACCTCTTCTTTTATAACTTGATTCTTTTTAATAATAATTCAAATCTCATAAAAGAATATATGTAAACAATTTCTGATATATAACTTAGTCCTTAGCTGCTTTTGGTCATTGTAATGTCTCATTAAATAAAAACTAAAAAAAAATTACTTTCCCTTTTTTATTTCAATGTATGTGTTCGTAATATATGATTCCTAGTTGTAGTGCATGAAGATTTTGGGGCTTGCTTTAACATATTCTGTTGACTAAATAGCTAAACTAAATAACTAATTCTTTTATTATTTCTTATTATTGTTGATATTTTGCCAGTGTATAAAATTACATATTTATACCCATTTGAACAAACAATATTAAGGTTGAAGTTCTGTGTTTTAAGTCCAGAAAATATCTGTATAGCTCTCTCATGATTTTTGCATTCTTTGATATCCTAGATTTTCATGTTTTAACAAGGACTATTCCAAGGGCTATTTCAGGTCTTTTGAAATCTTTTTTTATAACATTGCATTGGATTAGCTGCAGTTTAGAATCTATCACTGATGCAAAGGGAAAAGTTAGTTTCAGTGCATGTAACTTTGAAGATATAGATTTCAGTTAACAAACTCGTCCATGAAATGACAATCAAGTTAAATTTTAATCTAAATAATAATTTCGAGCTATCTAGAAATTTTTAAAACAAAAATTAATTTATTCAGTGTTGGAAGTTTTCAGCCTTTCAACAATCTCAAATCAATTTTTGATTTGCATGACAGTGTATGTGTCAAATAGCTACTATATTAAAATTTCATATGGTATTACCATTTAGTACCAAAAATTCCTGTAGATTTATAACTTGCCATGATTTAAAAATCTCTTATGCAGTGTAATCGTGCTAAAATAAATATTTAAAGAAATTATGGTGTTATTAATAAAATTTTTAAGCATTTGAAATTGCAGATTTCCTGCATTGATTCAAATATTTAGACATTCTAATTCATTTACTTGCATGAAGAATTTTACTATTCTTTTTTACCATTGCGAATAGAAAGAACTTGAAATTGTTTATGCAAATAATTGTAATGTGATTATAAAGGATAAATTTGTCTTTTTTACTTAAGATTAGAGGGAAAAGCATTAAAATATTTTTATTTTATAAGATAAATATTTCTTATTATATGTTGATTATGAATATAAATTTTACTTTTTGGATGAAAATTTTACTTTTTGGATGAAAATTTTACTTTTTGACTTTATTTTGCTTATCATGTATTAGTTTTCTTACTGTGTTGCTTACAGTATGACTATGATTAAATTAGGTATGGGAAAAGAAGTTGAAAATCTTATATCTGAAAATAATGAATTGCTGGCTACAAAGTAAGTTTTAACCTTTTTGTTTGTTTAAAGAAATTTTAAGTAGCATTAAAGTAAATTCTTATGTTAAAAAATTAGAATTTCAGCTTTTGTGTTCTAACTCTCTACAATTTTCGCTAGCATTCTGACATAAAACAGTTCTTGCTATTGAAAGCATGCTTGCAAGAGATTGTTTACTAACTCTCTAAGGTACATTTGAAGCTTATTAGCTTTTATCATTATATAGTAGCCCTTTTTATGTACAAAATCAGCATAAAGTATGTAATTTTTTTCAAATCCACATTACCTGACTATAAAAATGATAGTTGAACTTTGTAGAAACCAGAGCATGAGCACTAAGTGTACTATTTATCATACAGTCATCTGGAAACAATCCCTTAATAAACCTACTTTTACATATGGAGGTAGGGGTAGTTAAGCTTTGCTTTTTAAAAAGGATTTTATTGAATGGAGATTTGATGTATAATGTAATTGGTTTTAGGAAAAACATATTTTATCAAGTTTTTAATTCATCATACATCATGAGTTATTCTTGTCAAACTTGAAAAGCCTAAAATTTTTTTAATGTTGTGCATTTAAAACATTTTCTTGTGCTTATCTTGTATGCAGGCATGCCATGTCTCTGGTTTCAGCCTGAATCCCAGGCTTTTTAATCCTATTTTCGGCTTTAGGTTTTTTCTTAAATTTCTCGGGCTTTTCAAGAGTTTATACAAAAATTGCAATTTCCTCTTTTTTTTTCTTTTTTTTTTTTTTTTTTTAAATCAGATTCACAAAATCAACTCTTATTCCTTTCATGTGGATGCGGCTCAACAACCTCAGGGTATTTGATTTGAAATAAAACATCCAAAAATGTTCTAAAAAGTAAAATTACATTAACGAATATGAGTAATCATTCTGTTATGCTCATTATTTATGTAGAAATGTCCTAGAAATTTTAAAGCTGTATGATATTAATAAAAGTATTTTTGTAAAAAAAATTAGATATTTCAATAAAAGGTGATTAAAATCATATTTAAAGGTTAAAAGTACACTAAAACCCTTAAAAATCACTTTTGGTGGCCTTCTCTCCACCATCTTCAGTTCTTCGGTTTTCACACCCAAAGAACTGTACAGTTTGGCAGTGCACAATCATAGAACTTGAAGTTGGTGGTAACCATTCCAGCGAAAGTGCTTCTTCTCGTTGGTCGTTTCTTCTTACCTTTTTAATCAATATTTAAAATTTTTTGTGTTTCATTTTTTTGTTGTTGTTATAAGGCATCTTTATATAATTTTTAGATATAAATACTAGGGTGGATAAAAATAAAAATAAAAACTTTTTTTCTGAATTTCAAAACCTACCTGTATGAGATGCTCTATAGTATGAAGATAAAGGGAAAAATAACTAAAAAATTTAAATTTAAAATTTAATACTGCCACAAGGGGTTGAATTTAAAAAAAAAGAGTAATATCTGCTTTATATAGAGAAAGCAAAAATACCATTAATCGGATCCTCTCTCTGCAGGAAAGATGTTCAGTAGTATGGAGATCAAGAGAAAAATAACTTAAAAAATGAATTTTAAAATTTAATACTGCTGCAAGGGGGTTGAATTTCTGAAAAAAAAGGGGGGAAATAACTAAATTTTGCTCTTTTATGGAGAAAACAAGATTATTGTCTATGCAGAAAAGATGTTCTACAGTATGGACAAAAGCAGTTTTAAAATTTAATTTTAAAAGGTAATATTGCAGCAAGATGAGTGATTTTAAAAAATGATTTAATTTTAGTTATATGATTTTAGACTCAAAATTATTGTTTTTCTAGAATATAAATTTACAAAAGTGATGATTACTAGATAATGAGTACTAAGTAACAATCCTAAGAAGTACAGCATACGTTGCAATACTTCACAACCCAGACCTCTCTCCCTGCACCGTTGAATACGATTGGCAACTCCATTTAGAATACTAAGATTTTTTCGTTATTAACTGCATTGTGTACATGTACTTGAACTAGTACTACACTATGGCTATGTTAAGAAGATACGATTTTCCCTGTGTTTTTATTTGTGGCTGTGGTATGCCAACAAATATGCTTCCTATGAGAACTTTAAAAAGTATGTATGTTGGCATTCAAAAGGGAAATGAAGTAAAGGGACAGTACCTACATCTAGACTTTCATCCTTGTGTGAAGAAGTTGCAAATAAGTCACTCGAAAACAGAAACCAAGCTTCAATTCCAATAATTGACTACTTCAGCATTTTGAGAAAAATAAAATCATACCAATAATTTTTGTTCCGAAATTTACAGACATGTAGCTGATATACTCGAGGGGCAGGGACAGGTTCTTTTAAAGCTTATGTGTTCCATTATCACTTTTCTTTTACAATCTTTCAGTGGTAGAGTCCTTTCTCTGTGTCCATTAAAGTATAAACCAAACTGCTATTGGATATAATCGACTAGAACTAGCTGAGACGATAGAGTGATCCTTACCTTTGTTATCTGATGCCAAATTTCATTTATGCCAAGAACATTTGATGCATTGCTTTGTGAGATAATGCCTACATCTTGAAGGGCAGATGACACAATTGCAGAGCATACTCAGTCACAAATGCCAAATCAATCCAATGTGCTTACTACGGCTGTAGATTTTTTCACTACAAATATGACGTGCCTCTGCTTTCAATGATACCTGGTGTTGTTTACAAGTCAGTATGCTTGTAAATACGCCACTTCAGTTTACATTCATTATTCAAACCCATTGAACTGAAAGAAACACAATTTCTGTTAGTTCACTGGTCTAATAGAAATTCTCCTCGTTCATTGGTACTTTCTGTTTTTCTTACAGTGGCTTGTAAACTGCAAATGATTTACAAGAACGTGTCGATATATGGCATGAAGCATTTGCTTTCTTTTAAGAGCACGATATTTATCTTTTTATAATTTTACTTTTCTCAAAATGCTGAAGTGGTCAATTATTGGGATTGAAGCTTGTTTCCAGTTCTCGTGTGACTTATTTGCAACTTCTTTACATGAGGATGAAAGTCCAGATGTAGGTGCTGTCCCATTACTTCATTTCTCTTTTGAATGCCAGCATACATACCTTTTTAAGTTTTCGTAGGTGCATATTCATCGCGCAATCCGTAAGCTTTGAATTATGCCAAGAACATTTGATGCATTGCTTTGTGAGATAATGCCTACATCTTGAAGGGCAGATGACACAATTGCAGAGCATACTCAGTCACAAATGCCAAATCAATCCAATTGGATTTGATTATAAGATGTAGGCACATATTCATTGGCGCGTACCACAGTTATAAATAAAAACAGGGGAAATCATGTCTTCTTAGCATAGCCATAGTGTAGTACTAGCTCAACTATGCATACACAATGCAGTAAATAAACAAAAAAAAAATCTTACTACTCTGAATGGGGTTGTCGATCGTATTCAGTGATGCATGGAGAGGGGTCTGTGTCATAAAGTATTGCAATGTATGCTGTACTTCTTAGGACTACTACTAAGTACTGAGTACTCCCTATTCAGTAATCATCACTTTTGTAAATTTATATTCTAGAAGAACAATAATTTTGAGACCAACATCATCTAACTTAAAATTATATCTTTCCCCCTTTTTTTTTAATTGAATCATCTTGCTGCAGTATTACCTTTTAAAATTAAATTTTAAAACCACGTTTGTATTCATGGGCTCCGTCATAATATTTCCCAGGGGAGGGGGGGCAAAGACTACTTCAACGTATGGTTACCATGCTGGAAAGAGCAAAAAAGCAAGGGAAAACACTGCATACAAAAATGCAGGGGGGGCATTGCCCCCCCCCCCCCCCCTGCATTGATCTCCATACTGTAGAACATCTTTTCTCCCTAGATATGTTCTGATAAACAATAATCTTGTTTGTCCATAGAAAAGCAAAATTTAGTCATCCCCCCTCTTTTTTTTTTAATTCAACCCCTTGAAGCAGTATTGAATTTAAAAATAATTTTTTTTTTTTTTTTTTGGTTATCTTTCTCTTGATCGCCATACTATAGAACATCTTTTCCACATAGTTAGGTTCTGATTAACAGTATTTTTGCTTTCTCCATATGAAGGTAAATTTTACTCTTTTTTTCCTTTTTGGGAAATTCAACCCCCTTACGGCAGTATTAAATTTTAAATTTAAATTTTTCAGTTATTTTTCCCTTTATTTCCATATTATAAAACATCTTTTCCGCATAGGAAAAGATGTTTTATAATATAGAAATTTATAATATGGTAGTATAATATGGAGTATAGTATGTACAGTATATATGTAGGTAGTATAGTATGTATAATATGGAATTTTATAATATGGTAGGTTTTGAAATTCTGAAAAAAGTTTTTTCGATCCACCCTAATAAATACTTATCTCATTTTGATTAATATTTGTATTTTCTAATATTTTTTTGGCTAATTTTTGAGATTGAATTTATTTGCAATATATAACTCTAGTAATAGGATAGTGCTGTTCATAAGCATGATATTTTTAAAAAGAATTATTATTTTCTGTATTGATTTGTCTGTGCATTTCACACTGAAATTATATGCATATGGGATCTCAGGCTTTTCAGCTTTAAAAAGCAGATCGCAGGCTTTTTGATTTTGGAAATTAACATGTCTAATTATGAATAGTTTTAAACAAATATTTGTTACCATATTTAATAATCTCCAACCCTGGTATTAATTACACTTTCTACTTTTTCTTTTAATTGTTAAATTAAATTGCTTAGATCAAAATTTTTAAATGATTTCGATTTATATATAGAAATAGTTTTTGCAAATATAGGTATTTATTTTTATTGAATGAAAGGCACAAATTTTAATTGTATGATTTTTAGTAATCATCTCATATTCATAATATCTGAACTTTTTATGCATGCTCATAAAAGCAGGCTTGGTAACATCCAGTAAAGAGCATTAATTGCTGTAAATGATTGGATATTTGTGTTAAAATATGTTTCATAATTTGTGCATGCAGCATGGTTTTATCTTTGTAATGTGTCATATCTCTTTTTCTCTAATAGGAATGCGCTGAATGTTGTAAAAGATGATTTGATTGCAAAAGTTGATGAATTAACCAGGTATTCCTTTTTTACTGTATAATACTTATCTTTGATGCATTTTAAGCAGAAAAAGAATCGTAACTCTTTAATTTGAAAATGTTCGCTTTGTGCATGAAATGTTTATACTTTTATTTCTGTTTTCACTTTTTCTTATTCAGTCAATTAAACTATTTTAGAATCCCGCTAGATGGTGTTAATATTTCCAATTTTCTGTACTATTTGATGTTTGTTTTGACATAGTTGCATTAATTTAATAAAGTTAATGCCTGTTTATAAAGATTGAAGGAAAGTAAACATGTTTTATTTTTACCTTTTTTATATGTTGCATTACTTTACTGAAACTTAAAGGTTGCTTCAAGATCCAAAAATTTACTTTCCAATCATAGTGCACTTTGTTGTGATGATAGAATTTTTTTTAGTGAGTTGTATAACTAATCTCATAATTATGTGCTCAATAATAGTTAGACTGATCATATTTTAAGAGTAATAATTTTGCAGTCTTAATACAGCTGGTGTTTGTTTAATCAGAATAGCTTTTTATCGCTTAGATCCTTACAGCATTCGAATTGAGTTGTTATAATATCAGTGTATCATTTTGTTTATCATACATCTGAATTTGAACAAAACACTCAAACTGATGTAAAAGTATTGAGAAATTCTTCTTCAGATTACAAGAACATGTGTATTTATTTTGATATTAGTCTTATTCAATGATTATTAGGTTTTTATCCTGCATATTTCTTTTTCTTCTGTTCTTAAAAATTCATGTTATTTAAATAGTCTATTTTTATGACTGATTTTGTAATTTCCATTATGTACATATTTTCTTTTAAAAAATTTTTGTTTATCATACAGATTTTGTTAGATACATAAGTATTAAGTTAATAGAGAACTTAACTTTGTGCATCTTTTAAAATTTTAAGTGAACAAGAAATACTGAGAGAAGAATTAAAGCAGTATATGAGTGTTAAAGATAAGTTAAAGCAGCGTGTTGCTGAACTTGAGGAGGAACTAAAGAAAGCTAAAGAAGCAGCTGATAAATCTAAGTCTGGGAAGTCTGATGATGAGGTAATTATCTAATTATGTTTCTTGTTTAAGTATTATGCATGCTATGGACTGTCATCTTCAGTAAAATTTCAACTTGCATATCTACTAGAGATGAGTTCGGGCTCATTTTTTGAAGCCCGAGGACGTTTAATCCGAGCTCGAGCCCGCCCGAGCCCGAAATTTCAGCTAAAGACAAATAAAATTAACTACTTCATTAATAAGATAGAATAAATTTTGGAGCTTCACATACCTTCTAGTCCCCCGTGCCGCTATTTTTTAAAATAAGTACGTCTATTTATTCCATGAATCACTTTTTAAAATCTGTTTCAAGGAGTATGTTCAACAAAGGAGAAATTTTTCACGAGCCCGAGCCCGAACGCAATCGTGAATTACAGAGCCCGAGCCCGAATCGGGCCCGGGCTCGGGCTCGGGCTGAGCCCGTCTCATCTCTAATATCTACCACTCTGTGCTGTACTCAGCTTTTAATTGTTTTGTTGGGGTACAGTATCAAATTTAATCCTTGTGCTGTTATAAGCAGTTATTGCAATCAGTAGAAAAACTGGAGTTATAAAAGGCATAAATGGTTATCTTATACAAAAAAAAATTAGTATTAGCAAAACTAGAAATTGGGAATTCTGTGATAGTTTCCTTCATTGGCAGTATATCACAATATAGTTCTATAAATTAGAATGTTTATTTCAATAAAGCTGTCTGTTTGGTAAACAAAGCAATATTCTTTTAAAATATTTAGAATTGTTGAAATTTGTGATAAACTAAAAATATATACTGGGTGTCCAATGCTAACGGTGCCCAATGGCTATTTCCTAAACCGTTAGTCACAGACACATAGTTCCAACTGCAAAAATGCTTTAAATTGTATAATCTAAAGAGTTTTATACACATGTGCATATGTAGTTAAAATCAAGCACGGAGGAACCTTAGTATAAAGTTAAAATATCATTAAAAAGCCATAAAAACTCCGTAAAAGTTTTAAAAACGAACCATTTAGAGCTTTCGGCAGCTAGGTCGCTGCCATCTTCAGAACTGAGCTCGTTCACCACTTCGAGCCACGTCTCCTCTATCTGATCATGTGTCGCGTCACAACACGTGCATATTTGAATTGCTGTCAAAGGAAGTTATTTAATGCCAGTTGATTTAAAAACTGTTTAAAAAATTATATTTTTATGTTAATTTATTGGATACGAATAGTTAAATGTTAATCTTTGTTGCAATCTATATTCATAAAGTAGTTAATGAAATTGTTAATAAATTTTACAAAGCCAAAACCATGTACATTAACTTTTCTCAAATTCATTTTGTATACAACCCCTATTTTGCGGCTCGAAAAGTGCTCTAACTTTAAGCAGCTGTAACTCTGTGAATTTTGGTCGTACAAGGGTGTGTTTTTTTTTTTTTATTGTGCATATATTGTATAAAGAAAAATTTTCTAAATATAACTGATGGGACCGTGGGACCATATAAAAATTTAAACTTCATACTTTTTATGGGAATTGATTTATTTTATTGGCTTCAATTTTTTCTGATATAACAGATTATAAAAAGCATTTTTGCAACTGGAACTATGTGTCTCTGACTAACAGTTTAGGAAGTAGACATTGGTTACCGCTAGCACTGGATATCCTGTATGGGCCATAAATCTAAACAACCCAAAGTAGCTACAAAGGAAAATTCCAAAGACTAATATATCCATTAAAAATGACAACACATAAATTGTATGACCCCATGCTTTCGAATGCAGCATAATTACATTTATCCATCGATGTTAAAACAAATTATCAGAAAGTCTGTTTTGTATCAGAAAGTCTGTTTTGTCTGTTTGCCGGATTATAGATGTGTTGAAATTTTCCATTAAAACCATCGTCGATTACGTGCTGTTGACCAGTGTATTATTTATCAATGAAAAGTAGTCTTAAAATATACATACAATCGCTGTATAAAACGCCAAAAAAGTACTAAACTACACCGGAACAAATGTAATTTAGTGTTTATTGATAAAATGTAATTCAAACTCAAAACTATAAAGCAGAAAAGATCGTTGGTTTTGGAACATTTTCATAAAATATAACACAAATAGTAACTGAAATCTATTTAAATACTAATTTAAAATAAGTGTATTAAATTATTATTAGAATCTAATTAGCTTTTGTATTTACATTAAATACATCGATTAATTTGACTTGCTTCATTTTTTTTTTCAGTATTTAACTGGTTAAATAACATATGCACATTCATCAGTTAACTCTCAGATATAAAATCGAATTTATTAAATCTCTCCGTAGTTTGTACCATAGAGTTTTATTTTGCAAGCTGAATTGCAAATTTTACTCTCTTCAGTCTCTTCACAGCTTCATAATTACGTCGAAACATACTAATTCCCCCCTCCTTTCTCTCCTGCTTTTTAAAGCACTGGCGAATTCCTTCCCGCGATAGTTATTGCATTTCGCACGGTGACAGGATGTCTGGAAACAATGCAATGTGTCTGAAAGGAGCCAAAGGCACGTGTTTACGATGATGTGTAAACATGCTGTCTTGTTTTAAAAACTCATACATATTGATGTTCTATGAAAGCACTCGCGTTATCTTTGAATATCTTTGAATATACAGGTATTTCAGTACAGTGCAGCATCAATAATCCGGGAACCTATAATCGGGCACAAGTCTCGATTTTTCTATCCCCCAAAGGGATCTGGAATCTCAAAATCTGGAACTTTCAATGCTGATTTTAATTGATGTATGGCTGATATATGTTCAGCAACACTGCACCTTTGACTGCAATTAATTTAAATGTAATAAGCGAACCAAGCCATATTTACTTTAGTTTTTATCTGGGTACTAGAGAATGCATTGATTCAAATATTTGCAGTAGTAATGGTGATCGGCAAAGAAATGTTAGGGCCGAAATACGAAACAAAAGAAAAATATTGTAAAAAACAATCTATTGAAGAAGAAGAAAAAAAATAATATAGCCATACATCAATTAAAATCAGCATTGAAAGTTCCAGATTTTGAGATTCCGGATCCCTTTGTGGGAAAGAAAAACCGAGACTAGTGCCCGATTATAGGTTCCCGGATTATTGATGCTGCACTGTACTGAAATACCTGTATATATACTGGGTGTCCAGTGCTAATGGTACCCAATGGCTATTTCGTAAACCGTTAGTCAGAGACGCATAGTTCCAGTTGCAAAAATACTTTAAATTGTATAATCTATTATATCAGAAATAATCAAAGTCAATAAATCAATTCCTATAAAAATAATGCAGTTTAAATTTTATATGGTCTTTCAGTTCTATCAGTTATTGTCAGAAAAATTTTCTTTCTACAATTTCATGCACAATAAAAACAAATTCGCCCTTCTATGACCAAAATTTACAGAGTTACAGCTCCTTAAAGTTAGATCACTTTTTGAGCTATGAAATAGGGTTTGTATACAAAATGAATTTTAGAAGAATTAATGTACATCCTTGTAATATTTATTAGCAATTTCATTAACTATTTTATGAATGTAGATTACAATAAAGAAGATTAACGTTTAAGCACTGGCGGCTCCTCTCTTTGAACACGTAAACCCCCAAAGGAAAAAAATACAGCTACTACCTTTCCCCTGATCGCAAATGCTATCGGAGAAATGGCCTCTCAAATCAGTTTCTGAGAACAGAAGTGGAGAGAGTCACAGTAGTGGCTGGGCGCTGCTAATATCATTCCGTTTGCACATTTTTAGTGTGTTCTTGGACCATTTTTTTACAGTTACGTCTTCCGAATTCTCCCTTGGTTTGTTAATCTAATTTTTTTTTTCATTTTCTTATTATTTTCTTTATTTTTATCATTTTTCATTGCAATACTTTTTGTGAACTAATACAAATAATTAAAATGTCAGCTGTCAATTGGAGCTGAAACAGTGACATTTTTCAACATTGTCTTTGGAAAGAAAAATTTAAATAAAATTACACGAGCCAACACATTTGCTAAAACTTAGCCAGATAGAGAAATGTAAGACTAGAAATCATTTTTTAAAAAGTTGCATGCATTGTTTTTCTTTAACTGCTGAAAATGCAAATATATGTCAACGTACAAGTTGCATCGTATCTGCATATTTAATTTTCAAAATTTTTTGTGAACCTCCAATTAAAAAATCCACGAGCTGCCACTGTGTTTAACTATGTGTACCTAATAAATTAACATAAAAATGTGCCATATACTGAAAATAGAATTTTTGAAAGAGTTTTTTAAATGAACTTGTGTTAAATGACTTAAAATGTGAAAAACAATTGAGTAAAACACTTTATTAAACATTAATTTAGAAAATGAAACATCCAAAATACGAATATATGCATTTTAGAAACTTAAAATAATATTAAAAATCCTGCTAGTGCAGGCCCGGACTGGCTGCTTTGGGGGCCCTCGGCTTTAGATTGAAAAAGGGCCCCTTCCTGCAGAAATTAGATTGAATAGAATATTAGGGTATTTGAAAACTTGTCTTATGTGCCTAAAAGCCACATTTAACTATAAAGCTGTTGGTGCCCTTGATTTTTTGAGGAGGTCCTTGATTCTTGAGGGGCTTGTGGAGGTCCTCCACTACGCCACTGTGTAAAGGTTTAAGATTACATGGAAATAAGTAATGAATTACTTTGATTACATATTACTCTATATATCAAATTACTCTTAAAGTAGCATATCCTCGCTAAGGCCCCCTTAGTTCAGGGGCCCTCGGCAATCGCCGACCAGCCTACCTGGCTAGTCCAGGCTTGTACTAGCATAACATCTGCTCAAAGTAGCTTCCTACTGCTGCATTGCAAATAAGCACTCATGTAAAAAACTCTTCTTGTACTTTGCGTAGCATTCTCGATGTTACACATCTACATGCTACACATATACAATTGTGTAGCATGTAGATGATGGACTAGTTGTTTCTTTTTTATATAATTTATTTTTCAAGAAACCCCAGAGAAAGTAATCTATAGGTTCAAGCCTGGTGATCTTGAAGACCACTCAACAGAACTGCCGTACCCAATTATATTATTTCCAAATCTTGGTTAGAACAGTATGGGGTTTTAGTGTTGGAGCACCATCATGATGAAACCGCATTTGTAATAGATCTCGCTGTGAAACACATTTGTCTAAGAAGTCTGTCACTGTGCCCTCTAAAATCTGTGCATACCTTTTGGATGTTAAAAGTGCCATTGAAAAAAAATGGCCCAGTTAAGGTCTCTTTCCATATGCTGCACCAAACTTTTACCGACCAACGCACTTGATGTCTGTTTAAGTGAATGATATGCAGGTTTTGCAGAGACTGATAGTGAACTATTTTGTGTATTTACAACTCCCTGTCTTGTAAATTAACACTCATTGTTCCAAAGAATGTCACTAACGAGTAATGGATTATCATTTTGCTTATTCAAAATGGAATTTCAGAAATCAAATCTAGTCTCCTGGCAATATTTCTTGTACCAAAATGGGGCAATATGGATATGCACCATATGCACTTGAAATGTTCCATACTTGCGATTTATAATAGCCACATGCTTTGCTAATGCTTCTTGCACTAGACCAGGGATGGTCAAACTTTTTCGGTCGCGTACCAAAAATCGAAAAAAAAAAAAGTTCGGCAGGCCAAATTTTTCTAAAATTTTCAGTCTACTTCTGAAAGAATTATCTCTAAGGTTCATAGTTGAAAACACTTGTTCCAGGGGCGTAGCCAAGGGGGGGGGGTCATAACCCCCCCCCCCATGAGAAATTTTTTGCCATACAAAATGTATATTCTTCACTACATTATCAAACACACGTATGCATATATATGAGTTGTAGTTGTCGTAACCCCCCCCCCCCCCATGAAAAATTTCTGGCTATGCCCTTGACTTGTTCACATATATAAGATAAAGCAAACATAGTACTGATTTTCTGGGCGTGATATTTTAAATTTGGGAAACTTACTTTCGATAATGATTTGTAAAACTCTAACTTTGGCCTATTTATAAACAACTGCTTGAGATGATTGTTAGATTGCAATTCAATTAATTCAAGCTGCAAATCTGACCTCACTGCTTTACAATTTGTGTTAAAAGGCAAAAATATCCAATCCACATACGAATTTTTTTTTTTTTTTTTATAAAAGAACAAAATAATAAAAACAAAGGAAAGACAGTAACACACATAAAAACCAAAACAAAATAAAAAGGACAAAAAAAATTAGATTAGGAAAAGGGGGAAAAAGCGGGAGGAGGAAAGGGAAAAAAATATAAAAAAAGGGGGGTGGTAGCAAAAGAGAAAGGAGAAAGTGAATAGAACCTTACAACAACATCTTCCAAGTGGAATGAACAAAAGGAACGGAAGAACACAGACCACACACAAGACCTTCCAAGTGCTGGGTAATGGGAAAAACCTTCCAAAAAATCAAAATGGGACAAAGATTGAGGAGTGCACAATATCTTAGCCTTAGAAAACTGAAAACGATGATTAGAATTCCAACAATGGGAGGCAATAGAAGATTTGGAAAGCTCGTGCTTAGAAACATGTCTGAAAGGTTGCAATTTTGTAAATCACCTCATTAGTGTATGGAGGCTGCTACTAACTACCTACTAATTGAGATTTTTTTTTTTTTTTTATGAGTACCATAATAAGTGTAAAAATGGTCACTTTTTATAAAATTAATGAAAGGAAATACTTAATGTAGTCTTTTTCCTACCTTATTTTGAACTCTTTTTCAATTTACATTGCCCACTTATTTGTAATGGATAAAGGTGTTACCATCTTTTTGGAATACCCTATGTATCATCTTTACATAATGGAAGACAGTGACCAAGTACTCATGTAACAATGTAGACAAATAAACAACTTCTTTTTGTTTGATGTTATATCAAACATAGAGAAGGGAAACATGAAATTTTTCTACCATTAACCTATCTGATTCTAAATTAATATTTTGTCAGTTAAAATATTGAGAAATATGATATAGTTAAGGAGTTTATTGGGTGTGTTTGTTGCAATGTTTTTTTTTTCTGTTAATGACATCTTATTTTTTAAATCAGAAATTCGTATTCGTGAAATAAGTGATTAATTTTAATTATTAGTTTCATTTAAATTTTTACAGGAAGAACTTCCAATGGCCCAAAGAAAACGTTTCACTCGTGTTGAAATGGCTCGTGTTTTAATGGAACGTAATCAGTATAAAGAACGTCTCATGGAACTGCAAGAAGCTGTCAGGTGGACAGAAATGATCAGAGCATCTCGTAGTGATTCATCTTTAGACACAAAAAGAAATAAATCTTCCATTTGGAAATTGTATGTAATGGTTTTTATATGTTTATTTCTTTTATAATGTTTATAGAAAACTGGCATAGTATTTGTAAACATGATGTGTTCAATAGGATCAGGCTGTAAACAGATAAATCTTATTTCTTAAATTATAGTTTTAAGATTTACTAACTTTCATTTCAGCAGTATCTCAATTAGTGGTGAAGCTCAAAAAATAGCAATGATCATTTGACATATTTAATTTTCATTAATAAATGGCAAATCTCTGCCTGTGAATGAATTATCGTAATGTATGGAAGAAACGCCGCGGCGTTTATGAGTATAAAAGTTAAAAAATAGTAACTGCGGCATTTACATATTTATATATTTTTTATATATATATATTTTTTTAAGTTCTTAATAAAGTTTTTATACAGAGTTTGAAATAATGACTTAGCAGTAGGGAAGAACAAGGGAAGTTTAAACAGGTGGTTTGGAAGGACACTGATTAATCGAAAATTAAAATCATTAGCAGAAGGGCAGCATAACAATATAGCCACTTCCCACCAACTTGAGATTTACCAGTTTGCATTCTTGACTTGCAGTTGTGTTGCACACTGGGTGCACAGTTGCTTTGTTCTGGCACCTGCAAAGATTGTGAAAAGTAAATTTTGAACAATATACCCTGTATTTTAATAATGTATTTAGATTTTTTTTTAAATCTCATTAACTAACAATTCAAATATTAGCACTAGTACAGCTGTTGTACCTTCATTATTTCTTTTCATTTCATTTATTAAACTTTGTCCTGACTCAAAGATTTACCTTTTAAAATTTAATCAATTAATATCCTCGTAATTCATACTAAGAAAAATAAATGCTTAGCTTTAAAAGTGTTGTGACCGCAATATACCAACCAGGCTCTCGGCGTTACGTGCAAATGCCATTAGGCTAAAAAATTTAAAACCTGAAAGAGAACTGCTGAAATAAATTTACACGAAGTGAGATAAATGAAGAGGAGCCATTTTTACTTAAACAATTACATTTATTCAATTACTTTAACTCTTTTACATCAGACAATTAAACTAGATAAAATCGAAAAAAATATGATAATACTATAATTACAATTACATTCCATTTTTCCCTTTCCCCGAGCTGACCTTTTTTCTAAAAAATTTACCTAACATTTGTGCACATATAAAAAAAAAAAAATTTAATAAAGAAAGAGAGAAAGATAGAAACTTATCAGATCATTGATTGAAGTAAGGGGGCCCCCATCCAACTCATTCATCAGGTAGCCATTGTCTCACGTTCCAGCAACCGAAATTCTTTTCTTGAGCGCGCCATTTTCGCTGTTCCGTACAGGGAGTTCTACAACCTTCCGGCTTCAGTAACAGGCAGTCAAGAGAGTCACTTCAACCCACGCTTCCTCCGGCTTAAGTCACCTTTTTACTTCCTTGGCTGGCAGGCGCTTTCCGCTCGTAAAGTAGTTCGGTCGAAGATACAATTATTATTAATGAAAACTTGTAGATTAATTATCGATGGGCGTTGAAACTTAATTTTTTACTATGATGAAAAATGTGAAAGTTGTTCTTATCGTAGTAACTATTGTAGAAGTTCTATTTTTGATTTAAAAATTTGAAAATGCTTGGGTGCCGATCTCCATATCCTTGCGCCGTTGTTGTTTTCTTCTTCGATATTTTGAATCGAAGTATTGGTATCGATGCACGTAGTTATGTTATTAAAAATTAGAAAGAAGGTTAGAGAATTCCAAAAAAGATAATTATAGTGAAAAAAAAAAACTTAACTGTAATTACAACCACTTAATTTTTTCTAAGGAAAATTACCAATTTCAAAACAAACATTTTTATGAAACTCTTATTGTCAGCTCTAAAAATTTATTACCAACCCTCCGAATAATGTCAGCTCTCACAAAACGTATTTTCATAAATTTAAAATTTAAAAGAAAATTGTTGTACAAAATATTTTAATTACTTGAACAATATGTATAGTTACCTTACACAAAGATGGCAACACGATCGCTAGAATAACGATCTTTTAGATGTTTGGCGCCAAAATATAGAACAAGTAAACAAATAAATAAAAATGAGTCAGCCATGAGTCATCAATAGTAATTCAACATATACCTTAATAAATTTTAAACACTTCATTATTATTTTACTTCCTTTATGAATACTGGTATATGGTGACAAAACAAAACCACCTTAATAAACAAATTGTTTAAAAATTTTAATTTTACTTGATTTAAAATTCACTAATTAAGGTAAGGATTTTTAATTAAGTAGGCTATTAATTAATTACACTTTACTTAAAATTGAAATCATAACACAGCTCATACCTTTGTGCAAAATGTCAAAATTGTTTCAACTGTCCGCAATCTTCCGTATTGTATATCTTTTAGTTCATGATGCAAATAAATGTTTGCTACCTTTTGTCTAAATATTATTTCAATATATTCATTAGAATTTATTTAAGAAGGTGTGACTTAAATACTAATTTTTACCAAGATTTTATTCAACATTGCTTAAATTTTGAGTTAAAGAACATTTTTTTAAAGTTAATTTTAAATTTATAATTTTAATTTAGATTTTAATCAAAAAAATTATTTTTCATTATTGTTATTTCTGAACCTTTTTCTGAACATGACTTAAAAGTAGACATTTGTACCTTGATGTATCCTTCAGTTTATCATATATTTTTAATATTTATTGAAATTGCCTATGTCTATTAAAATAACACTCTCCCCCCAATCCAGCTTTAGCAATCTTTTTAATGCCAATGAAAAACCAACACGAAAATCAACAGCTTATGTAAATGTACATTATAATGCACCTACAACAAATGCAGGACCTGCTTTGGATACTATGAGGAAAAAAAGGTTAGGAGACAGGCACAGAGGGCTAGACATGATTGATAATGACTTGTGAGTATCCACAAAATTCTGCATTTTATTTTGGACTCTTTTTGTAAAATTACATTCATATTTCTATTTTAATAAAGTTATTGTGTTTTATACTTTCCCAGTTGTAAAAAGTATTTTTATGCACTCCTTTAATTATTAATTCTAATTTAGTCAGCTTGTAAGAAAATCATTGTTAAAATTAGTTACTTCAAATATTTTAACTAATCAATTATTAGATAACACTATTTTACTGAACTGAACAATTTGTACAAAATTTAATAAGATAGTTAAGCATTTTTAAAATTTTGCAAAAATGAAAATAAGTAAGTATCTATGTTTTTGTTAAAAGTAATGTTTTTCTGAATAACAACTTTATTCTTTCTTAAAGTTTTTGTAAACAATAATGCCATTAAAAATTTGATTAGAAGTCACTAGTTGATTTTTTGATTCTTCCAACTTGGCATTACAGGACATAGAATATGATTCTTATGAAAAGAAGAAAAATTTTACTTTAAAAGTGTATTTATAAATTCATCAACATTTACAAAGTTTTAAAGAAAAGTAAATTTACTGTGATGTCTCAGTTGTTATACATTTCTGCTCTATACACATTAACAAAGCTAACTGAATCTCAAGTTTTTATAATATCCAAAGTATTAAAGCATGCTGAAACAGTATTTGCCCATTCCTACTGTGTATTATTGGTTGGTAGAAGCATGGGACTTGACTTTAAGTACCATTTTCTTATTAAGAGTATCTGAAAAACTGCAGCAGCAGCGTGCAAGAGAGCGGCGAGAGCAATATAAACAAGTCCGTGCTCATGTTAGGAAAGAAGATGGTCGTATGCAAGCTTATGGGTGGAGTCTGCCGTCCAAAGCAAGCCCTGTAACTAAAACTACTGAAAGCGACAGTGGATCTCAGATTAAACCTAGTACTTCTTCAGTGCCAGTACCTGTTCCTGTATTTTGTCGGCCATTGCTTGAGAAAGAAACTGGAATGAAGGTATTTTTATCAAATACTTTGAAAAAATTTATCATGTGAGTTTTGCTGCAAAAAGCTTTTATTGAAATACTAGCTGAAGTACCCATCCTTGACGGGTTAGGGGAATGCAAATTTCCAAAAAGCAAGAACTTTTGTCAGTATTGTAGGAGTACAAAGAGTGGATGTAGTATGTTGCCAAAGTAAAGAAAGCGAATTTATAATTTTTATGTATTGTTAAAATATTACAGGTTAGAGAGTAATTAAGTAATATCATTTCATTCGCTTTAGTCGTAACTATGTGACGCGCGAACGAATATTTACGCATATTGAAATAATTTTGCAAAATCTCAAAATCTAATCAATATTTTTGAAAAATTGGAAGCCTAGAATTTAAGTTGAGTGACAACCTATCCTGTCACCCAATTTCGTTTCATTCCCTGCAGTCTTTATTTCGTGATGCTGGAACAAAATTTCAGCATTTTAAAACGATTTTCACAAAATCTCAAAATGTAATCAAAATATTTTTAAAATTCAACGCCTATTAATTAAGATTAGCAACTACCTATCGTATCACTAAATTTCGTATCATTGGTATTAGTCGTTATTACGTGATGTTTGAAGAAATATAAACGTATTTTGAGAGAATTTTCACAAAATCTCATAAAAATGTTTAAAAAATTGGACACCTATAGTTTTTGTTGAACAGCCATCTATCATGTGACCAAATTTCATATCATTCGCTTTAGTCGTTATTACGTAATGCGTGAACAAAGATTCACTCTTTGAAACGATTTTCGCAAAATCTCGAAATCTGATTGATTTTTTAAAATTAGATGCTTATAGTTTAAGGTGAGTAACCACCTATCATTTCACCAAATATCATTTTTTCACCTTTGCAGTTATTACGTGATGCTTGAAGACAAATTTACGCAGTTTGAAAGGATTTTCGCAAAATCCCAAAATCCAATGAAGATTTTTTAAAAATTCGACGCCTATGTTTTAAGTTGAGTGACCACCTATCATGACACCCAATTTCATATCATTCGCTTCAGTCGTTTTTACGTGATGCTTGAACACAAATTTACGCAGTTTGAAAGGATTTTCGCAAAATCCCAAAATCCAATGAAGATTTTTTAAAAATTCGACGCCTATATTTTAAGTTGAGTGACCACCTATCATGACACTCAATTTGATATCATTCGCTTCAGTCGTTTTTACGTGATGCTTGAACACAAATTTACGCAGTTTGGAAGGATTTTCGCAAAATCTCAAAATCCAATGAAGATTTTTTTTAAATTCGACGCCTATGTTTTAAGTTGAGTGACCACCTATCATGACACCCAATTTCATATCATTCGCTTCAGTCGTTTTTACGTGATGCTTGAACACAAATTTACGCAGTTTGAAAGGATTTTCGCAAAATCCCAAAATCCAATGAAGATTTTTTAAAAATTCGACGCCTATGTTTTAAGTTGAGTGACCACCTATCATGACACCCAATTTCATATCATTCGCTTCAGTCGTTTTTACGTGATGCTTGAACACAAATTTACGCAGTTTGAAAGGATTTTCGCAAAATCCCAAAATCCAATGAAGATTTTTTAAAAATTCGACGCCTATATTTTAAGTTGAGTGACCACCTATCATGACACTCAATTTGATATCATTCGCTTCAGTCGTTTTTACGTGATGCTTGAACACAAATTTACGCAGTTTGGAAGGATTTTCGCAAAATCTCAAAATCCAATGAAGATTTTTTAAAAATTCGACGCCTATGTTTTAAGTTGAGTGACCACCTATCATGACACCCAATTTCATATCATTCGCTGCAGTCGTTTTTACGTGATGCTTGAACACAAATTTACGCAGTTTGAAAGGATTTTCGCAAAATCCCAAAATCCACTGAAGATTTTTTAAAAATTCGACGCCTATGTTTTAAGTTCTGTGACCACCTATTATGACACTCAATTTCATATCATTCGCTTCAGTCGTTTTTACGTGATGCTTGAACACAAATTTACGCAGCTTGAAAGGATTTTCACAAAATCTCAAAATCCAATGAAGATTTTTTAAAAATTCGACGCCTATGTTTTAAGTTGAGTGACCACCTATCATGACACCCAATTTCATATCATTCGCTTCAGTCGTTTTTACGTGATGCTTGAACACAAATTTACGCAGTTTGAAACGATTTTCGCAAAATCTGAAAATCTAATCAAGATTTTTTAAAAATTCGACCCCTATGTTTTAAGTTGAGCGACCACCTATTATGACATCCAATTTCATACCATTCTCTTCAGTCGTTTTGACGTGATGCTTAAACAAAAAAAAGCGTCACGGACAGAATGACAGACAGACAAACTTTTTTTTGAGGGTGGCATCGGATTCCCGGGTGCTTGAAACGGATAGAAATCGCAAAATTATTGAATTCCAAGAAATGTACAGACAAAAGTCTAATTTTATTTATATAGATTATTATTTTATTGTAATTTTAAACTTTTTTTCATGGCTTTTTTCAAATATTGCTCTGTTAAAACTTTAAAGCATTTTCATTCGTGACTAATTTTACTATGGTCATTTAGCTTAATCCAAAGAATTTTTCATTATTTCAAGAAAGAGGAGGAAGAGCCCCAAAAGAATAGAAAGAAAGAAAAGCAACTACCACTTGGAAATAATTTATAATTAAAATTTTTATAGCATATGTTACAACATTCAACTGTAATGTCCAAAATCTCTCAAAAATGTTATTTTTTGTATTATTACTACCAATGAATGAAGAAAAAAAAGTGTCTCTGTTATTAAATTATCTTAAGTAATGGTATGTAAGATTTCGAAGGACACTTGCAGTATGGATTCGAATAAAAATTTCATTCAGCAGTTGGTAATAGTTTATGCATTTTCTGCAAAAATCACATTTTTGAGATGCATCACTATTGTCACAAAAGTGAAATGTGATGTTTTGTTTCCCACAAAATTGTTTGTATTTTATTGAGTCAGTACTGCTGGATGGAAATTTTTATGTAAGTGATGTTGCTCTGTCAACTGAATACAGCTTCAGTTCACCATGACAGTTTGTTGTTTAATATGAATATTTTCTAAATGTAACTACTTTAGTAAAGAAATATAAAAAAATCAACTGCACCTGAAGCATCCTTCATTAATAGTAAATGATTATAAATTTCCAAAATTTTTATCTCAAATTATCAACTATAGGAAATTAGTACAAATTTGTTTCCACAAAGCATGGATGACCTTCTATAAAAACTATTTGAGCATTTGAAGTTATTAAAATTTTAATTCGCCATACACATGCTTTTAAGAAATGATTTAGCATTTTATCACTAAATACTGTATAATCTTTTTTTTTCCTTAAAAAAAAAAAAAAAAAAAAAAGAAAAGAAAAGCTTTATTTTGGGACATATAATGCATGTAATTTCTTCTCTCCCCTCAGGTTTGGTGTGCAGCTGGTGTAGATTTAAGTGGTGGAAAGTGTGATTTAGGCACTTCCAATGTATCCAGTGTAGGCAGCAGTCTATTTTATGTATCTACTCCTGAAGGAACAGATGAAGTTACAAAACTGAATAATGAATTGAAGGTGGGTCCTCTATCTTCTGCATTTTAACTTTTCTGTGACTAACTTGAACTTCATTATAGTTTCGAAACAATTAACTTTGAATATGTAATTTGCTGTTCTCAAATTCTAGTATTTACAGTAGTGGTTTGTGGTATATTTCAGTGTCTGCCATTTTAAAAATATGTGAGCTTAAATCAGTAAAACATATTTCTACATGGCTATCATAAGTGCTCAAAATTTTGCATCTAGTAAATGATTGTCAAACATGTTATACAGCATTTACAGGACTTATAACCAAATCATGTTAATCTTTAAAAAAAAATTGTTTCATTATTAGTAAAAAAAAAAAAAAAAAAAAGTTTTTCAATGTGTATATATTTCTTTTTAATATTTATATTCATTACAGTTGTTTTTCACAATTTTGAAATGTTCTCTCTCCTTTTAAAATCAATTTTCTGTAATAAAAATACACTTACCCATTGAATTTTATGGCTTAGGAAAAGAAAGTAGTAAAATGTCTTACATTAAACAAAGATTATGCAATTATGCAAACAGAAATGACTCCTACTAATTAGACAAAATTCACCTGAACACCATTCTCTCCCCCCCCCCCCCCACAAAGCTCTAAAGATTGTGCCAAGTAAAGCCCGGGTTTTCTATTTGTGTCCAACGCTGACATGCAGAGTGATTAATGACTTTCGCGTGTGCCTCTAGCGTCCAAAGAGCACATTTTTTAAAAAGTGGTTTGCTACCAGCACCGTTTCGCTAGGAGCAGAGACGTCCAGATTTGGTGGACACGTGAAAGAAAGGCATGAACGGCGTTTCCCTTGCCAGTACTTGCTTCACTAGTGGATGCAGAAAATGCTGCGCGCCAGTAGGAAACCACCCTTTTTTGGCAGCTGGGAACAGTTTTTCATATATGTCATCCCGGACACTTTTACGTGGTGGCCAAATGAGAGGGCTTGGCGTTGACACGAGTAGGAAACCCTAAGCGTAGTAAATAGTCTGCCAATAGGATTCTTGTGCTAAATAGCCAAATATGTCAATTTGATCCACAGAGAAACACAAGCACTTCTGTATGATCTTGTATAGATGCCCACTCTCCTCAGGGAGGGGGATATACATGTAATGTATAAAAAGGTAATTTGGGTTTTACTAGTTTGGGTATTGTTCAAGCGGTACTTTCACTGTAAGTTTTGCTTTCCTGTCAAACTTGCCACGCGCGCTCTGGAGCTATGTTTTCTTTCTTTAGTTAGTTGCCAGATACAAGATCCTTGAATCTGTGTTCTTTTTAGTGTACACGTGTCCCCACGCCTTTGTAGCCCCGGATGCGAGTCATGTTGGTAAATGTGTGTGGTTCGATCAGAGATAAGAGAGAAGTGGAGTTATGTCTTCGCAAACCACGTGGTGTGGTAAGCGTAAATACTCCCGCACATCGAAAATCGAAGGACTTCTGCCACTGGAACTGCTTAATTAGTCCACGCTGATTTTTGTACCCGTCTCCCCTCTCCTCTTCTCACCCTATATTGTAACTTAAAGATGATGTTTAATAAACCGTTTTATCTGCCTAAACTGTGGAACTTTACTGAAATATCTGACGTCTCAAATAGCCGGCAGGATATTTCTGTTCCCAATGGCTATTTGTGAACAATAAATATCCCAACTCTTATGTGTATTTAATTTCTGACTTACCTGAATTGTGAAACTCTCCAACTTTAAGGGCCACAATAAAAGGTTCAGATAAAGTTTCAACAACTTAAAGTTAATTAAATAAATTCCCAAAGGCAAGTAGTTTAATTCAAATGCTAAATGAACTTAAAGGAATAACTTTATGTTAAATTTAAACCGTGGCTTGCGTCAACGATCGTTTAAGACGCACAACACAAATCTCCAGTTCGTCAACAGCCGCCATCTTGGACGGGCGTAATGGTTGGTTGGCGAAGTGAGTATCGCCCGGAGAAAACTGTTACAAGCTGTTCACCCAATCACCGATGCACTCCAGAAGCCCGGTAAACGCCCTTCAACCGCGCAGCCGGGGAACAACTCAGAAATGAGATGCGCAGTCGGCAGTGACAAATAAAAGGAGGAGCTTTCGCCGTAATCGTGGCAGACTGTCGCAGTTAAGCCGGTCACAGCAGACCGATAGCAGATCGTGGCAGGTCGACAGCAGATCGACGGCAGACCGATAGCAGTTAGGCTGATCATGGCAGATCGTCGCTGTTAAGCAGTTAGACAGTCAGGCTGTATTGACAGTTGACAGACGTTATGGCGAGCGGTAATGCTCTTTAGTTTCAGATATGTTATTTTTAGCCAGCCAAACCTGCTTTTATTTAATCTTTAAATGATAGTACGTTTTTAACCAACATTTAATGCCTCTAATTTTTAACCTGTTTTTAAAGTGAAATAGAAGTTAGAATTTCTTTTGAAGTGCCGTCATATAGAACTTAGTGTTTCATCGTGATTTTACATATCTTAAGGATTGGAAGTTTTCCCGGTGGACTTGCTCTCTTCAAGGTAAAGCAGCTTTTTGAAATTGAAATCTAAAACGGCTTTTGAAGTTGAAATTCATTAAACCATTTTTGCCAGTACTTATGAGTTTTTTCAGACGGTGATATATTCCTGTGCCAAGCTGCGATAAAGCATAGATGTGATATTTTTATAGTTTTTTAAAGCAATGAAATCCTGTTCTACAAGTAATTATGAAATTGCTGACTGTGATACACTTCTGTGCCAAGCTGTTATAAATAAAAGTAGATGTCTCTCAAATCAGTTGCTATCCTTGTTTCCATAACACTCTTCATTCATGGCAGTCCACTTCTCAACACTAATTTTGTTTCCCGGGTGTTGTCATTTCCAAATTTAACCTGGATTGTCGGCACTTAAGGGAACAATTTCAGTAAAGTTCCACAGTTAAGGCAGGTAAAACGGTTTATTAAACATCATCTTTAAGTTATAATATAGGGTGAGAAGAGGAGAGGGGAGACGGGTACAAAAATCAGCGTGGACTAATTAAGCAGTTCCAGTGGCAGAAGTCCTTCGATTTTCGATGTGCGGGAGTATTTACGCTTACCACAGCACGTGGTTTGCGAAGACATAACTCTGCCTCTCTCTTATCTCTGATCGAACCACACACATTTACCAACATGACCCGCATCCGGGGCTACAAAGGCGTGGGAACACGTGTACACTAAAAAGAACACAGATTTAAGGATCTTGTGTCTGGCAACTAACTAAAGAAAGAAAACATAGCTCCAGAGCATGCGTGGCAAGTTTGACAGGAAAACAAAACTTACAGTGAAAGTACCGCTTGAACAATACCCAAACTAGTAAAACCCAAATTACCTTTTTATACATTACATACATGCTTTTCTTTTAAGGGATTTTTTTAAGGAAAAATATTCAAATGCCATAAAATGTGAGGATGTTTTTAAAATAAATACAAATTATTAAAAGAATTATGTTGTAAAGCGGGAAAAGCTTTTAAATTACAGGATAGGGCCATGCTGTTAATGACAAACTGCTACCAAATATTTGTAATTTATATTTTTACTTTCTGAACGTGTACCATGTAAGGAAAGTATTGTAATCATGAAAAAATTCGACTTCAAGATTTTGGTGTATTTACACGTTTTGAGGTCTTCTGAATTCATTTATGCTGTTTTTACGAGATGTATGTATGCATATGTGTGTGTGTGGTGTGTATATGTGAGTGAACACAATAGCTCCTAAACAGGCTAGACGCCAGAACCCAGGTAACCAGTCGAATAAGAACACTATCCCCAAGACCATTAAAGGTAACAATTTAAGTTTTTTTGTGGCAGAGGCCAATCTAAATTGTAATGTTGACAACCATACGTGAATATTAGATTCGGCCGCCAGCCACCATTTCTGTAATGATCGCAGCATCTTCTCTAATTTTGTGACTGTTGAGAATGAAAATATGGTGCTCGCTCTGGAGGATCTAGAGTTTCCAATTAATGGAAAGGGGGATGTAAAACTTAAATTCGGTAAAAATGAATGTATTTTGAAAAATGTCTTTTTCTCTCCAAAATTAAGGAAAAATTTACTATCAGGCCCCATGCTCGATCAGAAGGGTTTTAAATTTGTAGGGGGAAATGGAAAGATTAAAGTCTTTAAGAAAAAAATTTTTGTATTTTCTGCTAAACTCGAACGTGGCTTGTACCACGTATACCCCAGTCCAGTTAAGCCAGCTTGTAATGCAATAAGCAAAAATAACCTGAGAGAACTCGAATCATGGCATGCACGTTTCGGTCATGCAGGTGTAGATTTCATCACAAAAACTAGTACTCTAAATGCTGTTAAAGGTTTGCCTAACCTAAAGAAACACCCAGAATTTTCATGTGAACTTTGCAAATTAAATAAACACAGGCGGGTATCATTTAAGTCCGTTAGTGGGAGCAAAGTGAGAAGTGCATTAGATCTAATCTGTTTGGACGTTTGGGGTCCATCAAATGTGGTAGGCAAACGTGGGGAAAGATACTATCTGTCAATTATTGATGAATTCTCTAAATACATGACCATTTATCCTATGAAGGAAAAATCAGACGTTTTTGACATATTCACTAGATATGTTTCCCGTGCCGAAAGGTCACTTGGGTTAAAAGTCAAAGCTGTAAAAACTGACAATGGGGGTGAGTTTACCAGTAATTACTTTGAAGACTTTTGCATTGAAAAGGGCATAAATCATGAACACACAAACATTTACACGCCCGAGCAAAATGGATCGGCTGAACGACTCAACCAAACTGTTGTAGACGGAGCTAGGACCATTCTCTCAGAAAGTGGTCTTGAAAAAAGCTTTTGGCCAGAGGCCGTGTTATTCTTTGTTCATGTGTGGAACCGGCTATGCCATTCAGAACAGTCTAAAACCCCTATAGAGTTGTTTAAGGGAATTAAACCTTCAGTAAGACACCTTCGAAAATTCGGATCAAAAGTTTACATTGGTACTCCTCGACCCTTGAGAGGAAAGCTTGACCCGAAAGCCAAAGTAGGCATTTTAGTTGGGTACGCGTTTAGTACCAAAGGGTATAGAATTTGGATCCTGGAGGAGGAAATGGTGATAGAAACCTGTAATGTGTCCTTTCCAAAAGTTTCGGAAAATGACAGTTGAGCGGTGCTGGCGCCCAAAGATGATTCTAGCTTTTCTCAAATTGGTGAAGAGAGTCGAGAATCGGTCGAAGACGAAAGTCTCCCGAGTTCCTCTCCCACACCCAGTTTAGAGTCAGATGAAGAATCTGATGCAGACGAAAGTATGGATGATAGTACAATTAGCTCTCCTACTTTTCGTGATGCGATTTGGGTAAGAACCGCCGTCCCTCGACCGGATGGATCCAGGACAGACATTTACTTTCATGAGGAGGGTCAGAAGCGTAAACTGAAAAGCTTAAACGAAATCCAGAAATACTGCGAACAGAATAATATTAAGTTTGATGATGTAACTAAAAGTATGTTCAGTTTTAAAGGAAAGTATTCCTTCCAAGGTGTTATTAACCCTTAACCAAGCAACGCGGAAGTTAAAGTTGACAAAAGCTGACTAGTACCTGAAGTTCCTCGCACCTACAAACAGATGCTCAGGTCCCCACAAATTGAAAAGTGGAAAGAGGCCATGGATACAGAGTTTCAGAATCTTAGAAATAGAAAAGTTTGGGTTTTAACCAACCTAACCTGCCTCCAGGCAAACAAGTTTTGGGGTGCAGATGGGTATTTAACATTAAAAGAGATGAGAAGGGAAACGTCGCGAGATATAAGGCCCGCTTGGTGGCACAGGGCTACAACCAAGTCAAGGGCGAATCCTATGGCGAAACCTTTTCTCCCGTTATAAACTTTTCTTTAATTAGGCTGTTTTTTTCTCTGTTTGTGGTATTGTTAAAATGGAAACATGTGCAATGCGACGTTGCCTGTGCGTATCTTTATGCAAATTTGGAAGAGGAAGTTTACATGAAACAACCTGAAGGGTACGTAGAGGCTGGTAGGGAAAATTTAGTTTGTCACTTAAAACGCGCCTTATACGGCCTTCACCAAAGCGGTCATGCTTGGTATTTCGAACTCAAGAATGTTTTGCTAGAAATTGGACTTGGAAAATTCGAATGGTGCAATTGTACTTTCTTCTCTAATAATTCTGCTGTACTTTTAGTCTATGTAGACGACATAGTCATTTTTGGAAGGACTGAAGATGAGATAGGAAAATTTTTAAACAAACTTCAAAGCAAATTCAATTTAAAAATTTTGGGAAAAACCAAAAGGTTACTCGGTGTAGAATTTGAAGAGGCTGATAACGGTCTTATAATCCACCAAATTCCCTACGTTGACGAAATTTGCAAAAGATTTGATAAATTTAAATTCCCAATCTCTTCACTCCCAATCACAAAAAGCGTACAGTACAGCAAATTACAATCGCCTCAAACTAACAGTGAACAATATCAAATGCAAATCTACTCATATAGAAGCGCCTTAGGATGCCTATCGTTTCTAGCTAGCCACACGAGACCCGACATTTCTTACGCCGTAAATATCTTTTCCCAGTTCCAGAGTGACCCGGGCATGGAACATTGGAACGGACTGTTGAAATTACTCGGATACGTAAGAAAGACTAAATCGTATAAACTAAAGCTAAAATGTGAAAATATGAATTTAATTGGGTACTCGGATGCAGATTTCGCAGCGAATAGAGACGATAGAATATCCATGGGGGGAGAGTTCATCTGTTCAGATAAAGCACCCATAACTTGGCGTACATTCAAAGAGAAGTCAGTTAGCTTATCCACTATGGAAGCTGAATTTCTTGCTATGGTTGAGAATATCACAGAACTCACCTGGCTAGATAACGTTCTAAAAGAGGGTAATGATTGTGGGTTAATCCAATATAAATCTAAACCTAGTTTATTTGTGGATAACCAGGCTACTATTGATTTCCTTAAAAGCCCGATAGAAAATCATAGAACTAAACATATAGATGTTAGATTATTTTTTGTAAGAGATCTGTTTTATAAAGATAAATTTAAAGTAAACTTCATCAGAAGTAAATCTAATATGGCTGACATTTTTACTAAGCCTATCACTCAAAATGAATTGAAAAAGTTTGTTGAGGATGTGTTTGAGGTTTAAAGTTATTGATATTTTTGATCCACCACCATATTTTTTTGAATTTTGCTATTTAATGTTTGATAAAGTATTAATGTGTTTTGAAAAGTGTCATTTTTTCATTTTGTAAATATGTCATTTATGCAACTGTTTCTCATGTCATTGAATGAAAGTTTGGTGTGTGAAAATCCTTGGCCAAGGTATGTGTGAATTATGCATAAAAGGTATGTGCATAAAGGTTGTGCATATTTGAATCTTTGGTGATCACCAGGTCATTAATCATTATCATGTCATAATGTTGTTTGAAAATTTTGCACTTATATATCGTATTTTTTCTTTTTAACGATTTTTGCACTAATATACTGTATTTTTCTAGTTGATTAAGGTTTTTGGTGGTTGGATTAGTGTTTAGGTGTTTAAACGTTAAGGTATCAAAATTAATGTTGAGAATCTTTGTATTTTTGATTAAGTAGAATTTTTTTAAATCTTTTTAATTGCCGTTCGCGTCGTTCGAGCATGGGACAACCTGATAAGTTAAAATCCTAACTGTGAAACTAAACATATGCAACTGTGTGTAGTAAATTTTTGTAATACTTTAGTGAAACCTTTTTGCATAATTAATTTTGAATCTGTTGGAATTACCTGTGGTTTTTAAGTGAAAAGTGTTTCTAAGGTTTAAAAGGGGACTTTATATTTGAAAAGTATTTGAGAACATTGTTTTAAAAGTTTTCTGATATTACGTAATGTAACTGCAAAAATTAATTTTTGAAACTTTGCCTGCCTTCTTGTTTTGAATTGAATAGAACATTGTTTTAAAGTTTTCTTGGTACATTGTTTTATTAATCTTTTTGAAGCATGTTACTTGCTCGTTACTCGCCTACAGGTATAAATTGTTTTGCACATTGTTTTATTGCATTTGTAAATGATTATGATCTTTGATTGTTGATTTTTTCTAAGTGCTGGCAATTGCAGTCCATAAGAGCTGGGAGGAAGGGCTTTTGTTCCCAATGGCTATTTGTGAACAATAACTATCCCAACTCTTATGTGTATTTAATTTCTGACTTACCTGAATTGTGAAACTCTCCAACTTTAAGGGCCACAATAAAAGGTTCAGATAAAGTTTCAACAACTTAAAGTTAATTAAATAAATTCCCAAAGGCAAGTAGTTAAATTCAAATGCTAAATGAACTTAAAGGAATAACTTTATGTTAAATTTAAACCTCGCTTAAACCGTGGCTTGCGTCAACGATCGTTTAAGACGCACAACACAAATCTCCAGTTCGTCAACAGCCGCCATCTTGGACAGGCGTAATGGTTGGTTGGCGAAGTGAGTATCGCCTGGAGAAAACTGTTACAAGCTGTTCACCCAATCACCGATGCGCTCCAGAAGCCCGGTAAACGCCGTTCAACCGCGCAGCCGGGGAACAACTCAGAAATGATATGCGCAGTCGGCAGTGACAAATAAAAGGAGGAGCTTTCGCCGTAATCGTGGCAGACCGTCGCAGTTAAGCAGGTCATAGCAGTTCGATAGCAGATCGTGGCAGGTCAACAGCAGATCGACGGCAGACCGATAGCAGTTAGGCTGATCATGGCAGATCGTCGCTGTTAAGCAGTTAGACAGTCAGGCTGTATTGACAGTTGACAGACGTTATGGCGAGCGGTAATGCTCTTTAGTTCCAGATATGTTATTTTTAGCCAGCCAAACCTGCTTTTATTTAATCTTTAAATGATAGTACATTTTTAATCAACATTTAATGCCTCTAATTTTTAACCTGTTTTTAAAGTGAAATAGAAGTTAGAATTTCTTTTGAAGTGCCGTCATATAGAACTTAGTGTTTCATCGTGATTTTACATATCTTAAGGATTGGAAGTTTTCCCGGTGGACTTGCTCTCTTCAAGGTAAAGCAGCTTTTTGAAATTGAAATCTAAAACGGCTTTTGAAGTTGAAATTCATTAAACCATTTTTGCCAGTACTTATGAGTTTTTTCAGACGGTGATATATTCCTGTGCCAAGCTGCGATAAAGCATAGATGTGATATTTTTATAGTTTTTTAAAGCAATGAAATCCTGTTCTGCAAGTAATTATGAAATTGCTGACTGTGATACACTTCTGTGCCAAGCTGTTATAAATAAAAGTAGATGTCTCTCAAATCAGTTGCTATCCTTGTTTCCATAACACTCTTCATTCATGGCAGTCCACTTCTCAACACTAATTTTGTTTCCCGGGTGTTGTCATTTCCAAATTTAACCTGGATTGTCGGCACTTAAGGGAACAATTTCAGTAAAGTTCCACAGTTAAGGCAGGTAAAATGGTTTATTAAACATCATCTTTAAGTTATAATATAGGGTGAGAAGAGGAGAGGGGAGACGGGTACAAAAATCAGCGTGGACTAATTAAGCAGTTCCAGTGGCAGAAGTCCTTCGATTTTCGATGTGCGGGAGTATTTACGCTTACCACAGCATGTGGTTTGCGAAGACATAACTCCGCCTCTCTCTTATCTCTGATCGAACCACACACATTTACCAACATGACCCGCATCCGGGGCTACAAAGGCGTGGGGACACGTGTACACTAAAAAGAACACAGATTCAAGGATCTTGTGTCTGGCAACTAACTAAAGAAAGAAAACATAGCTCCAGAGCGTGCGTGGCAAGTTTGACAGGAAAACAAAACTTACTGTGAAAGTACCGCTTGAACAATACCCAAACTAGTAAAACCCAAATTAACTTTTTATACATTACATACATGCTTTTCTTTTAACCCTCCAAGCGGCTGAGACGTAAAATCCCGTTCACTTCATTCCAGTTTTTACTGCAATGCATCTATAATTTAAATTATTTATAACACCAAGGCATCATAAAATATATTTCGATATTAAAGCTTATGGGTATTTTAGGAGTTAACTTTTTAATAATTACAAATCTTCCTATCAAAATTTTATTTTTTAAATAATTTTACAGCTGCATGAAAATTTTGCAGTGAAAACAACTTTACATTATTTGCCCATTTCCAAGACGCTCAGAGGGTTAAGGGATTTTTTTAAGGAAAAATATTCAAATGCCATAAAATGTGAGGATGTTTTTAAAATAAATACAAATTATTAAAAGAATTATGTTGTAAAGCGGGAAAAGCTTTTAAATTACAGGATAGGGCCATGCTGTTAATGACAAACTGCTACCAAATATTTGTAATTTATATTTTTACTTTCTGAACGTGTACCATGTAAGGAAAGTATTGTAATCATGAAAAAATTCGACTTCAAGATTTTGGTGTATTTACACGTTTTGAGGTCTTCTGAATTCATTTATGCTGTTTTTACGAGATGTATGTATGCATATGTGTGTGTGTGGTGTGTATATGTGAGTGAACACAATAGCTCCTAAACAGGGCATTCGATTGAGCTCAAATTGGATGTACATGTTATAAACCTCTGTCGCAAGACCGGTATTGATTTTGGTGTATATAGGACTTATAGTTTTCCTACATGGTTACGACAAAGATTTCTTTTACATTATGGCCTATGGGGGAAAATTCTTGAAAGTGTGCTATCGTTTAAACGGTACATTCAATTGAGCTCAAATTGGGTATATATGTTATAAACCACCATCATAAGTTGGATATTGATTTTGATATGTATAGGACTTATAGTTTTTCTACAGGGCTACGACAAGGATTTCTTTTACATTATGACATATAAGGAGAAATTCTTCAAAGTGCACAAACATTTAAACGGTGCATTCGATTGAGCTTCAATTTGGTATATATGTTTGAATTATTCATCGATTAAAATTTATTTGAATGCTTGGTAATGATCTTAATCGTAAGTGTTCGGAAAGTTGAGTGGAGTCAGTCCAGATTTTTTAAAAAAGTGTTTACCAAATATGGTATGGTAGTATTTTAATGTTATAATATTTCAAACTGCAAAATGGAAATATCTTTCTGTTTGTTTTTTCCACCTAGGATTATGAAAAATATCGACGAGAGCAAAGTGAATCTGAACGAAATCTTTCATCTTTAGTTTGGTTATGCACAAGTACCCATACAACTAGTAAAGTTACTGTTATAGATGCCAATAATCCTGCTGAAATTATAAACTCATTTCAAGTGTGCAGCTCTCACCTTTTATGTATTGCTAGTATTCCAGGTAAGTGGAAAAAACACTCAAAATACTGGAGTATTTTGAGTGTAGAGTAAGAGTTCCCTCTGTTCTTAGTGATGAAGGGCTTTGACTGAGGAAGACTAAAACAATTTTTGCGTCCATAAAATTCAGTGCATAGTAGCTGATTTTACATTATACATCGTCGATTTGCTCCATCAGACCAGAGGAAACCGGCTTATATTCGTCTAACAGAAGTTGTTACATAAAGACTTTGCAGAATTCATCGAATCCTGACCGTTTATAAACATAGTAATTATGTCGCAATTCTAGACATTTAGAAAATGTGCAAGGCACATATCATTTACATATCGCTCATTTGCTGCAACAATGTCATAATTCAAAAATCATGATTTTTGAGTTGATACTACAGGGACAATTGCATTAAAGCGAACTTTTAACTGGCAGAGTGTCATTTCTGACCTTTTAAATTTCACCCGCGGAACGACGGTAGTAGCATTTTGTAGAATATAAGTTTCTCCACTTTCACGGAAATTCAAATGCATTTTTTGAAAAATCATGATTTTACAGTTGTGACATTGTTGCAGCAAATGAGCGATATGTCATGAAAGAATGGAGATTCAAACTGTTTTGATCTTGTATGCATGCTGCTTAAAAGGAAACACTTTATATTTCGAAATATAATACATATTACTACTAGTTTGTTAGCTAATGAAAAGTAATTTTTAATTAAATGTGTAGAAGTTAAAAGTTTTAAATTAACTTCTGGTCGTTTTGATAAAGTTATAAAATATAAATTCATAAAAATTTGAACATAGAGAAAATATGTAAAGAAAACATATAATCTTGATTTCGAATTTAACTGAAAAGTAACTTGCATAAATAGCCTATGTGTATCTATTTTACCTTTGCTGTCAGCATTCAACAAAATCATCAAAGAACGACTTCTATTAGATGATTAAGCCTGTTTTTTTTTTTTTTTTTTTTAATCTCCATAGTTTATTGAGATTGAACAAGTTTTCTATCTACATACTTAAGTATTCAACCCCCTCACACCCTCACACAAGAAAAATTTTGTCTGCTTCATTACACAAACAGGTTTTGATTTATTTCTCTCTCTCTTAATTATTTGATTTGTTTAATTTTACTACTCCAAATCTTGGCTTCCATACAGTTTTTGAATTTTGGGTAAATTTTTGAAGATAAAACGCTCTCTCGTCTTATACATGGATCGGCTTATAATCAGAAATATACGGTAGGTTTAAATTACATACTAAATACATACATATTACTATACAATTTTTAAAAAAAAAAAGAAAAAGAAAAACCTTAGCATAAAATCCTTTTAATCTATTTCATTATAAGTTATGCTGTAATGCAATAATAAAGTTGACTTTGTTATAGTAAGTTCACATTAAAAAAAAAATCATGCTTATTATGAGAAAAAAATATTGTATATGTCTAAGGTAAACAGTTGATTTTATGCTATTTGTGCCTGTATATTTCACTCTATAGGGCAAAATATGAAGACTTATAATTAGTGATTAAAAAGAAACAACACAAATAAGTGTTAGTTAAATAATTAACTCACCTCTAAAATCTTGATGGCTGAAATTAAAATTAGTAGTTACCCTTACAAACTTTAAAAACAACATCAGCCAACACAAATTAAAGAGAGCCAGACAAACATTAATATGTCAAGGTAACCATGAATCAGGTTAGCAATAAAATCTCAAGAAATTCTTGAAAAAATATCCACTTTTATAGTTAAAACCATTGAAGATTTACTCTTCTGTGCAGCGCAGCTCAGCCATTGACCACCTGATGAAAATGGAGCTTTAGCTCTGCCCTTGCATTAAAAATCTGTTACGTACGAATACAAATGAATACACACACCCCCCCAAAAAAAAGCATCTGTGACATGAGGACAGCATTCTTCAAAATTCTGAAAAAACTGGTGAGGTGGACTCTGACCCAAAACATTGGAGATCAAAGGTCGCGCGAAAGGACCCGGAAGGTGCACGGTAAAGTCTGTCTCCTCTAGCCATACGATCAACATTCACTTAACCTTCTTTGATTACATAGTAAACGCTCTGTTTCTTTGATATTCAACTGATTATTAACTAAGCTGAAAAAATTTCTCGACGTTTCATCTGTTTCTTCGGTGCTTAATTGACTATAAACTAAGCTGAAAATTTTTCTCGACCGATTTATGCTCCTCCAATGTCGAAAGTATGTATTTTAGACGAATGTTGGCTTATATATAAATAATTTATAAATTGATCTCATAAAGAAATTTTACTCTTTATCTCTTTATTGGAAATATAAAATAATCATTCCATAACTTATTTTAATACGATTATAATGTAGACTTAAAAAAAAAAAAAATAATTTTTGATTACTTAACGAATGATTATTTATAAATCATCACTTCATTTATCAGGCTGTAAGCCAACTGACTACCTTGTTGATGATGAATTTCATAAACTTGGGAGAAAAGGAACAGTTGACAATTCTAGTGAAACTGATTCAGGAAAAATTGGGGATCTTTTGTATATTTCTGTTTCTCCTGAATCTGGCTTTGACTCATCAGCTTCAACTCCTGTAAATAATGGTGAGTATACTTCTTTTTTTTCTTTTGTGCATCTGTGTGTCTTACACAAACTTTGTTAATAATTTTTAGGATGTGTTAAACTGTATATAATTTTTCGGAGTGTTGCCATGACTTCACCAAAGCTTAAGTTAAATTTTCTAAAGTACCAAAATTAAAGTTAAATAAAAAATATCAAACAATCCAATATCTATTTTCCCATATCAAATGGCATAGAGGACGAAGTAGTCGTATAGTTGAATATTCTTAACCGTCAATGACCCAGGTATCTGTCTGTGCTTTCGCTGAAAAAAAATGGCGCAACGACGCCATTGTAAACCAAGTAAAGAGACACAAGGAATGAATTAAGAAAACACTCTGTTAGACTTTAACCACTTACATTTATTTTAAATTAACTTAATCATAACATTTTTTTTTTTTTTCTTGAATAACCAACCACACCATTAATAAGAGTATAACAACAACTTAACTTATTATTAACAGAGTTCTCTAGCCATTTTAACCATTATTTTAAGTGCACTTTTGTCGTAGCCGACTGCTTAAAAAAAATTAAATAGAGAAAGAAAAAAGGAAGAAAAGAAAATAAGACTTATCGCCTTTAAGAAGAATATTGGGGGGCCCCCATGTTATATCAGCCGTGTCAGGTCACCAGCTCCATTTGTCGTCTCCACCACATCATGCGTTCGACGTCCTCTCAAAATTCAGGTCCAGATCTCACTCAGCAGGAAGAGAGAGAGAGACTGCTTACTCCCTCACGCTCGCTTTTCACTCCACTGCCTCCTCACTTCTGTAGTCATGCGACAATCAAGTTCGTTCATGAACTTTTTTCTTTCATATCTTAGTGCATATAAAATTGAAGTGAAACTTATTTAGTTAATGAAGTACAGTCGCATTAAAAGGAAATTTAATTATTTCGTTGTTTAATTGATATTTTTTGAGGCATTTACATTTTTCTTACACGTGGTTGTGTTCCTCCACCGATTTCGATGTCTGTATCGAATCTTGAGTCAATCTATCGATTTATGTAAAATTGATGCAGGGAAAAAGGGGAATAAAAAAAAAACAGAAAAGGCAGAATAAAAAAAATTAAAGACAGAGAAAATTTTAGCATAAAAAAAAAAACCACTTCTAAACCAAAACTTAAAATTTAGCAAACACCAAAACCAAAATATGATGTTACCAAATACTTACAAACCAAAATACTTACAAAGCCAAAATATGATGTTTGTATCAAAAATTTATTTAAGAAAAAAAATGTCGGCATAAAGAAAAGGAAAAGTGGGCTCGATTTAAAAATCACATATAAACATTTTTAACATTAATTATCAAAAGTTACAATCATACCAATACCACATATCAAAAAAGAAAAGTTTTGTTAATCCGATCTGGCAACTTGTTTTGTCGTTAGCGTGCAAAACGAATCAAAACAAACCGCAAAATCGGAAAACAAACCCAAAAGATAAGTAGTACAACTTAAACATTACACAAAATATTACTCTAAAATTTGTTTTTATTACTCATAGATCGCTAAAACAAAAGTTATTTTCAAATCATTTTTCAAATCATAACAGTGTGTAGTCATGATCTTATAATAAGAATATTTTGTCTCTATGACAATAATTTATTGTTTTAATTAGATGTAATTTTCTCATTCCTCCCTTTTGATTATAATTTCTGAATAATTGTGGCATCAGGTTTATTATTCTTTAATCAGAATTCCAAAGAATGCCTGGAAAAAGTTTTTGCTTCTTTTCTTCTTTTTATAAGAATCCATTTATAGAAACTTCCTTTAACAAATTATGAAAGCACACTTATAATAAATTGATCAATCAAGAGTATTTTCCTTTTCCCCTTCCATTAAAGAGGAGGAAAAATACTAATATTCTATTATAGAATAAACTTACTGTTTCCAGTTTTTCATGCAGCTTCTATTAAAAATATTTATCGTAGGCCTTATTTTTGCTACTATACATTTTTTACAGTGTATTAAAAAACTTGATGGTCAATTTAAAAAACTGCACTTGTTTTCATTTGACTGAAAATAGTGTATTCCATTAATGCATCTTCCAAATTATAGTGTCATTTTAAAATTTTTTTAGATGACAAATCAGAAGAGCTAAATGATCCTTTAAGAAAATTTGTTTCTGAAAATTCTGAAGAAGGCTCTTCTGGTGATAGTCTAGATGACAACAAAGAAACAAAAGTATCATCTGTTCTTCCTACAATGTGGCTTGGAGCACAAGATGGACAGTAAGTAAAGGTGTCTAATGTATACAGTGAAAGTTTTAGAGAGCGACCATCCTTTGTTCCATAAAAAAGTGTTCGCGCAAAGAAGGATAAACATTGATACCCAACACTGTATAAATATATATTATTTATGTTGTTATTTTTGAAATTGCATACTAAAATATATAAATAATTATACAAACATTTTTTTAAATTTTATTAAAATATTTCAAAATTTTGGATTGTTTCTTTTTTTTTTTTTTTTTTTTTTTTCTCCGGGGGGTACTTCTCTCTCTATTTTATTTTTTACATCTGACAAAAAACTTTTATTCTGATATTCTTCATGCATTCCTAATTTGCCACAGTCTCGTAGGCTGTCATTGTAAGTTCATCCTGTACAATCATGTCATCAGACGTATTTTCCTTATCAGTCTCTAAAATAGTGCCTGAGAAAGAAGAATATTTTATATTCCCCACTAAAAATTTTTAGAGAGATTGAATAGTACTTACTTTTAGCAATGACATTTTCTATCAGATGTTCTCATTTGCTGCTGATATCATCAAATCATTTTAATTTGTGCTTGCACTCCAAACTTATTGGATCGAATTTGATTTCTGCTTTCTTTGGCATTTCCATACTTACATTGACTTTGGTTGTTCCATCAAATAAAAAAAATTGCTTTTCTATTGTGTAATTTGTCATACCACAACTAGCAAAGTGTGTAACCACAAAATCGGAATATAATTCTTGCCATGTAGTTTTTATCTGTTCCACAGTATTGGTAATTGTGATCTGTTTAACTCATTCTGATGTATTCACATATTTCATTAGTCTGATAATCGCCTGTAAGGTAATCTGTCTTAAACCATTTGATTAAGCTATGGTCCAAAGACTGAAGCTTTGAGGTCATGTTAAGTGCCAAAAATAACAGTTTCAATTTTTTTAAAACAATAAATAGGCTGCATTGTTTAAAACAAGAAGAGTGGTTTTTTTTTCTTCTCCTTTATTCATCATTTGATTGAAATCCATAAGCCACTCTTCAGAGATTGCAGTTGCCAACCAGGCTTTTCTACTTGATTTCCAGTAAATTCCAAATTTATTTATGTTCTTTCCCTTAAAACATCTTGCATGTTTTTGGACTTCTATGTCATTAGTGGCTTTAATTTCCCTGTTGTTGCACTAGCACAAAATGATATCATAATCCTCTCTTTGCTTGTTTTCCCTCCTTTGGAATTGGCCAATTTCACCATCATGCTTTTATTTAGCAGAGTACGAAAAAAATGTCCTATGTCATGCATGTTAAAGATGTTCTTGTCAGAGCTGGCTGAAAGTAATGGTAGTCTTATTGTCCAGTCTTCTAAAAAGTTCTCATTGACATATGCAGCTTTTCTGCATAATGCGCAAAACATGACATTATTCCTTACTTGAAACTTGTCAAGGCACCCATTGCTTGCAGAAAATTCTTTTATTCCAAGGGCGTCTGCAATCTCCTAGCTTCATTAAAGCTCCACTTATTGGTATATTACTGAAATATTTCACATAAAGGCTAAGTGGACAAAAACTGAATTGTCTCTAGCTATTGTTAAATAACATAGTCTTATTTGATGTATATGTACATTTTCAATAATTTAATGCATACAAAAATGAAATAATATGTAAAAAGACTTCACTTGATCCTCTATGAAAGCAACACATCTTAAACAGTATTTAGGAATTATAATTATACAGTTTAAAACTTTCTCTTTTATCAAATAAGCTGTTCATTAATATTTTATCTCTTTTTTCAGTATATATGTTCATTCATCTGTGACTCAGTGTTGGCAATCTATTAATTCTGTCAAATTAAGAGATTCGGTTCTTAGTATTGTGTAAGTCATCTTTTCTTTATTTTGCCTGTAATTTTTTTTTGTTGTAATACAGCAAAACTTTTTTATTGTCTTAATGTAGCAAAGAAAACTTCATTCTATTATGGGTGTATAAATGTTTAGTTTTATTTAAAATATAAATTATCTACAAGTGTTATATATATATGTTTATATATATATGTATGTATATATATATATATGAATATTTAAGTAAAAAGTAAGAGTTAAATAAAATAATTGTCTGGAGTATACTGAAAGCACACCCATATATTTATGTGTCTGTATGTTTGTACATACATATATATAACATATAAAAATGAATATAACTGGGTGATTCAAAATAGATGTTAAGGCGATTATTTTTAAACCTTAAGTGATGGAAATATACTTCCAATTAGAAGCGTTCGTCCAATTAAGAGTAGCTTTCAGATATGGCTTTTTTTTTTTTACTGGGGGTTGTATACATATTAAAATACAAAATTTAAGTTTTATACGGTCCATCCTTTCCTACCCATTATATTTAGAAGTATGTTGCTCTTTGCCTAAGAAAATTAATAAAACAAACCCCATGTTTTTACATGGAATAGTTTCCAAGATATATCAATCTGAAATTTTTGCCATTTGTCACCAAGCAATAAGGCGATGTCTCCAAAGTGAGAAAAATGTAATTACTTTTCAACTGATGTTAATTTATGTTAATAGTCACTCAATAGGCACAGTTGACTCCTCAAATTCTAATTTAGCTAGAATTTTCCCCTAAAGCATGTTTGGCAGTTTCTAGTAAAAGTCACCACACTATAGTAACCTGCACTATTATTTTGTCATTCTCTTTCACACTTTAAAATTCCTCATCTAGCAGCGTGATGTATAATAAGTGGATGACCCCTTAAAGGACTAAATTATCGCTAATTTCATAAAACAGTACCATTCATTTTAGGTAAATCTACCTGTTAATTTCACACATTTGAACGCATTTAAGTACTTTTCCCAATAATGGTATCGTTATTTATCTTTTATCCACTCATAGTTGGTTCCCTAAAGTAAAGATTTTTTTTTTGCCTGAAAACTGATGACAACACAGTAGGTACAGTGATGTAAGTCATCATTTTTAAAATTCATTTTCTCGCTAACTATTTCACTTAGATACACAGTATTTTTTTAATTAATTTTCTTAGACAAAAGGCAATATTTTTCTAAATATTAATGATGTTAAAGGAGGGACCGTATACAAATTAAGTTTCATATTTTAATATGTATATAACCTCCAGTAAAAAAAAGTGCCATATCTGAAAGCTACTCTTAATTTGATGAACTTTTCTAATTAGAAGTATGTTTCAATCACGTACAGTCTAAAAAATAATCGCCTTAACATCTATTTTAAATCACCCGGCATATATAACATATAAAAATAAAGGATTTGTCCCGGTATCTGAATTTAATAAAAAGGCAACTGATATTTTTCCCTCTTTCTCCCATCTAATAGTCACCACAATTCTCAAGAATTTCCAGGGAAAATGAGACTCAGGCATTTTAATAGCCAATAAAGGCGTCTTTTTGAACCATGTGACTACCTTATAAATGACTTGTACATATATACAGGGTGTCCAGCCTTAATGTGACCCAATAGCTAATTTCCGAGGTCTGTTTTTATCGTAATAAAATGAAACTTCTTGTGTTTACTTTTGATTTTGTGTACTGCATCTATTCCTAAATATAAGCGATAGCACCTGGGAACCGTATACAAATTTATTTTTTGTAATTTTCTTCTAAATGGGTTTTTAGGTTGGAAAAGCATGTAAAAACATTATTTGCATTTTTTAAAACATTTTTCAAAGTGGAAGTGCATATCTAAGCCAAACTGTTCGGGAATTAGCTATTGGGTCACATTAAGGCTAGACACCCTGTATGTATATATATATATATATATATATATATATATATATATATATATACTAGCAGCGTGGCCCGGCGCTGCCCATGCAATGGAAAAGAAATGCGTATTGACCTTAAATATAGATTCTAAAGGGAAGGAATGTGAATCCTCCCGCTACAATGATAAAAAAAGAACATTGGATTTCCCGCTGCAACGAAAAAGAAATTGAACACGGCACCTGATAGCGTACAGAGGTTACCGGGAATGGGACATATCTAGGCTGGAATGTGAATCCTCCAGCTGTGATGATAAAAAGAGGACATGGAACTTCCCGCTGCAACAACAACAAAAAAATGAACACGGCACCTGATAGCGTACAAAGGTTACTGGGAATTGGGCATGGCTAGGCTTCTCCCCTTCTAGGTGTCTGTATTCAGTCATTTATCGCTAATACCTACGCAACTACTAAAAACAAATAGAGTCCAGTTGTCAGTATGAGATTGTAAAGGGAAGGTATGTAAATCCTCCCGCTGCAATGATAAAAAAAAAGGCCTGGGACTTCCCGCTGCAATGAAAAAAAGAAAGGAACAGGGGACCTGACCCAGCTTACAGAGGTTACACTTTAGTGTTTTTTTTAATTTCTGTTGTTAATTATCTAATAATGAGGAGAGTAGCAAATATTAGCAACTACAATTAACATAGACATTAAGCTACAATGAATTTTATTATAACCTTCATAACGTAGTCTGATTCTAGTGCATTTATAACTTTATATCTCACTGAAGTCAATTCTTCAGCAGTTTCACGCTGCCTTCTAGCAGCACTTCTTTTGGCTTCTGCTTGAATTCTTCGATTATATTCTTCCTCTATTGCAGATGCTCTTTGTGCTTGCACTCTTTTGGCTGCAGCAGATTTTCCAAAAAATTTACGTTTCTTAGGTGGCATGTTTAAAAAATAACTATGCACAGTGCACTAAAGAGAACCCAACTGATATTTCGACTATCAACATTAATTTTACACTTCACCAAAAGTCGCAGTTTTTATTTATAAAAGTAACCACATAAAGTTCAATTAAAAATTTAACTGATATTTCGACTAACAATAATAATTGTACGCTTAAATCGTTATTCTTGCGAGCGGGAGGTATTCCACATGCTGCTCATTTCGTTTTGTGCCTGTCGCTTACACCTAGATACTATGCCAATGTGCCGGAATGACCTTGAGAATGAAACACCTGAGGGAAATGAGCATTTTTCCCCTTTATTCACGGGACGCATCCAAGGAGGAAAAAGTCGCAGAAAATTGCACAAAATATAAAATAACTCAAAAACTATTAATCCGATTAATTTCATTTTTACGGCATTAGCTTTCTCTTGTCCTATTTAGTCAGTGTGTCAAATTTGGTCCACATCCGTCGAACGATCTGGACGCATATAGCGAACCAACAGACAGACTTTCCTCTTTTATATATATATATATAGATAACATATAAAACGAAATATCCTCAAAATTCAAATTTTCTCTTAGCTACCTTCAAAATTCTATAGGTGCATGACAACTTTTATGAGAATGGGTTTTTCATGACTTTTGTTGCCACTTAAATCTGTGTGAAAAGTTGTTAAATAAAATAAAAATATGTTCTAAACCAAGAGTATATCTCTAATATGTCAACAGCCACAGCCGAAGGGCTGACCCACAGACTTCTATGAATCTTCAACCAGACTATAACACCAACAAGTAATGGCTGGTCATTTTTCAATGTACCAGGACAATGAAATTAAGAGCGAGGAATCCCTTTCAGAGGTCTCAAAACAAGTGTCTTGACTACTTCCCCTTTCATATATATATTAGGGTGTTTCAATAGCAAATCTTTTTAATTCCTCTGTTCTCACCCTACAGTTTTTATACGCTTCATTGACATGATGTACTCAAAATTTCAGCTCAATCGAATAATATTTAGAGGACACGTCACACAATTGAATTCTGTTGAAAATTGGCAAAATGGGCAAAGAAAGAAACGTGCATAATGCCATTACCCGAAATTGTACTGCATTCAAAAGGGTATATTTCAAATGTTTAAAGACTCTACAAGGTATAATGTTCAATAAGCTAAAGAAATAAGATTTTCACACTTATCCTGCCTTTCTTTGCAGTCATGTGTCATGAGCGCAATCTTACTCACAGCAAGGTGGTGCCCATTCCCGCTCCTCTCTTAAGATTTTACATTAGCTACTCGTCCATGAGACACAAAGAAAAACTATCCGCTCAGAATGAGCCTTTAATGTATAAAAAAATACCTTTTGATCTATGGCAGTAGCTCCCTTGATAGTGCACTGGGATAGAAAACTAATGTAAAATATACCGGGAAAAGAAAAGGAGGATGACCTACCAGTAATAGTTTCGGGACCAAATATTGATCATCAACTGTTGGGTGTGCCTAAATTACAGTCGGGATAGGAATTGCTATTTCGGGATTGCTAATTATTTACTACATGCAGTATTCATACTGGCTTCTTAAATTTAAATTTGCTAAATTATCTAGGTCCTTTTACTTGTGAAATATTTGTAAATGTAACTTAGAGATGCAAAAATGGGTTCTGTAGTCAAAAATCAAAATTCATCTCGCTAGAGAATCCGAGAACAAGAAAATAAAATGATTTAGAAAAGCAAAATTTTATTTTGGGCTTTGGCATAAAAAGTATGTTATAGCCGAAATAAGTACTTTTGTTAAGTACGTTTTAACCGAAGTTAAATAGCATTATAAATATAGGACTTCAATCGGGACCTAGCTTCTAAGTACGTTATATCCCAGGTCCGTTATAACCGGTGCGCACTGTATTTGTTAATGACATTTCTTATAATTGCAATTTGTGTGCTCCTGCAATGTTGTTCTGCCTCCTAATGGCAACACATTTTTAAACAGTGAAATTATGGAAAATTTTGCTATCTCTTCTACTGATAAATTCAGAAACAGATGAGTTAGATGAGCTTATCAAGTGAAACAAAACAGCAACAACAAAAAGCTCTATTCATCCTGTACTATGCTTTAAATAACCTACCAAGTTTAAATGTTCTAACTGTCTAATGGTAACACATTTTTAAGTGAAAAGATGGAAAATGTTGCTATCTCTTCTACTGATAAATTCAGAAACAAATGAGTTAAATGAGCTTATCAAGTGAAACAAAACAACAGCAACAAAAAGTTCTATTCATCCTATATTATGCTTTAAATAAACTACCGAGTTTAAATGTTCAACTGTCTTGCTCAGTGTCTCATTTTCGTGCCAATTTTACTACTGAAAAACCCATGAAATTATACATTATGAAATCTATGTCTTTAAAAATTATATACCAATCTTGAAAACATTTTATTTTAGGCACATGCGAGGTCGGGTTTTTGCTGGTCTTGCTGATGGAACTGTTGCAATATTTCATAGAGCATCAGGTATATAGTGATATGCTTACTTTGCTTTTTTATTTTACTTTAGTATAAACTTTGATCTTGAATTTTCATACATATCTTCTGTTTGAAGCTAATTTATGCTACAACAATATGGCATTAAGAAGATAACACAAAATTTAAATTTGGTATATTTTTGAGATTTTGTTTTCTTTGTATGTAAATCATTATTAGAGATGATCTTTTCCCTGTAATATTTTTAGAACAATTTGGCATAAACATCTAAAATTTTTAAACCTTAATAAAACGTGGATTGCTTAACAAATATTTATTAATTATAACAGAGATAATTTTCGCATGTACTTATATAATTCTCATTTCTGAAACTCTTACTGTTTGTAAGTTTTATATTCCTGAAACAACCAAAAGCTAGTTGACAGTTAATGATGTCTTTGAATTTACATAAATATATTTATCTGGCTCTAATTATATTGTTAATATAATCAGGGTGTCTACCGCTCCGGAAAGTCTGGAAAAAGCCAGGAAATTGGAAAATGGGTCCGGAAAGTCTGGAAAAAACCGGGAAATTGGATAGTGGGTCCGGAAAATTCATCAAAAGAATCACTTTTTTTTTCGTGTGCCTTTTTTTTTTTTTACCCTTTCTCTCTAATTGTCAGACTCGAAACCGAAAGCAACTGCAACGCATTTTTCGGACTGCAAAAGCATCAAGCAAGTGATGTGTTTGTATGAGGGAAAAATGGGGACGCATCAATCTTGACGGGAGGGTAAAAGACAAAATAGCTTACTTTGTAACTTATGGTTTAGGACCGTCTTTCCAAGAACAGTTAGTTAATTCTATCAGAAAGTGCGACTACTTCTGTTTCTCAATAGATGAAAGCTTAATCCTGTATACTTCAGGTTGTTCAGGTTCAGAAAGCTTAATCCTGTCAGGTCCTGTATACTTCTTGTTTTATGCAACATCCTTTTACCTGACAACATCGTTTTTACTCTCTATACATAGTCTGGCGCAGTATGTCCTTTTTGGACCTTGTGCCAATAAACACAACCAACCAACCAACCATTTTAGAAGATATTAATAAAAAACTGAAAAAACAAGCAAAATGGTTGCCAGATTTGGCATAAAATCATTCATTCCTTTGCAACAAAGTGTTTCCAAGTATCTAGAATCGTGTGAGATTTACAGTTAGAATTACGTCCCTTTTACGCCAAAATAAAAATTATATGAAATAAGTAACTTAAAATATGTTACACAAAGTTGACAATTTTCAAATAGTAAGTTCGCTTAGACAACAGGAGTTTAGAATGAGCGATTATTCGTTTTTCCAAAACAGAATAACTAATATCTTGAAAATGAAAAATAATTAAAATGCAGATTATTTTAAAGCCGGTTCGGTACAGCTGAATTATTTGCTACCAGTAGAAATATTTGGCGGCATTAACTATGCCATTATAGCAGTTATAGTACACTTTGGATGTTTGCTAGCGCGACGAGATGGTATAATTCATGGTGCTCAGACGCGTAGCCAGGAAAATTTTTCGGGGGGGGGGGGGGGTAAATGCGCCTGGAAAAAATTTCAGGGGGGGGGGGTATATGAACTTATATGTGCATAAATAGACGGAATTTCATCACTAATCCAAAATTTCGGGGGGGATATATCCCGATATCCCCCCCCCCCTTTACTTTACCCCCCCCCCCCCCTAACTTTACATGCACGCAAGTCGCCAAATAATGAAAAATCGCCATGGGTGGCAAATTCGCAAGGTGTCCAATAGGTATTACATTATTAAAAATACAGCTGAAACAGATGTTCTGATTTTATTACGCTTTAGCTCCTAATTAATATAACTTTTGAATGGCAACATTAAATATCATTGTGTTTCTGAGGAGTGAAAATAATTTTTCCAGCAATTATAAGCGGAGTCCGCACTCCAGGTGGAGTATAGCTCAGGACCTGGACAACATGGATTCCCATAACAAAATATCTTCCGTGTTATGAGGGGGAGGGTGTCCAATAGGTTTTACATTATTAAAAATATAGCTGAAACAGATGTTCTGATTTTATTACGCTTTAGCTCTTAATTAATATAACTTTTGAATGGTAACATTAAATATCATTGTGTTTCTGAGGAGTGCAAATAATTTTAATGGACATTTTGCATGGTTTCTGAGTTCGAGGCTAAAATTCGTCTGCTGGCGGTATTTACATCCACCAGCTCCTATTGAAATGCATTGAGTATCCATTTTATAATTACTGTTTCTCATTATTAGCCGCTCGGAATGAGTTATTGTCTTTTTAATATTTAAATAGGTGGTTTGGAAGATGATGATATCGCAGTTCGCTTCAAAACTTTGTTAATAAAAAGAATATTAGCGTTCTAAAATTATTACGTTATTGCAAATACTGTATAAATAATACATCATTGAGTTAATTTTGAGTTTTCTGAGTTTAAAATAGTACAAATATTCATTAAAAACCTCCCACACCTTTCAAAGTACGATCTTTTTAATTATTATTAGTATTTAATTATTATTAACATTTTAAATGAAATCTCACAATGAAGATCAAATTAATTTGTAAAAAGCTATTATCTGTGAATGACTAATATTCCAGCTCCTTTTTCAACAGCTATATTTCTAGAAGAAAGTGTTAAATAATCCCTTAGGTCCAAACAAGCTGAAACCGAAACTAATCCTCACCATAAGATCGCGCACGTGGCGTATCAAATACCGCCATGTGACGTCACATGCAAAATGTCCATAGCAAATATCAGCGGAGTGCGCACTCCAGGTGGAGTATAGCTCAGGACCCGTACAACACGGATTCCCATAACAAAATATCTTATGTGTTATGAGGGGGAGGGGTCTACTGTAGTGTGAAGTTTAAATTTTTATGTACCAATGAAGCAGAAAGTGGGTAAAAGTGAGACGTACGTCGCAGAACAATCACTGTCTTTGCAGAACATTTCATCTTTTAAAAGAAAGAAGATATAAAATGATATGTTCAGCAGAGTAATTAAAGCTATGTGCCCTTTATGCCATGCCTTCTCTCTTCACTTTTTGCACAACTTTTATATCTATTTTGCATTTTATCGTGGTCTGTCAGACTTGGACAAAATGCCTGCAGAACATTTGCAACTGTTTGAAGTTATGTTGCAGAACACTGGATATAATTCTGCTCCTGGGCCAATGAACATGCAAGAACCAAGCAATGTGTAGCTCAGTAACATTCTATCTGGTCCAATCTTCGAGTTTTTTCTGTTCAAATTATGTCTTTTTTACGAATAAGCCTTATTAGGGGCCGAATGCCTCATACGAAAAGCGAGCATAGCGAGTCTAGGGGCCTTGGCCCTTAGTGTAAATAAATAAAAGTTAATGCATAAAATATAAAATTTGCTCATAAAATTTTTTAATGATGATGAATTGCCTACATAACTATTTTAGAACATAATAAAATACAGTGTCATCAAGAGAAGCAATAAATAATTTATGCTTAATTTAAATAAAAAAATTTAAGTAGACCTATTAGACTTTTTTTTTTAATTTACAATTTTGATTTGGTGTAATATTTATGCAAAACTTTCTTTTTCATCATCAGTTCCAGTAGTCCACCATATTTGTTGACATTTTTTATGTCGGAATGAATAAGACACTCAAACTGGCAGACGGCTGAAGTGTAAAAGTTCCGTGTTTGAGAGCAAATATGGAGTTTTGTTCTGTTTTCTCTAGATGTAACATGAATTTGTGTTAGTACCTCTTAGAAAGTCCTCTGACCAAGGCACCCATGTCCAGCTTTCATTTGTTTACATGTTTTTTTTTATTGTTGTTGTTGTTGCCAGATTCTTGTCTAGTTTATAATAGAATGTTTGAAGAATCAATCTTTGAAGACTGATTCTCAGATTTTCTTGAAAAAAAAAACCCCACAAAAACAAAGATGAAGAATATGAATACGATGACAATTAGTGAATCTTTAGAAATCTGTGTGGTGTGTAAATATTTAGATAAATGCACTCCATTGTCCTTTTTTGTAGATATTCCATTTCTTTTCTTTTTTTTTTTTTTTTTTTTTTTTTCTTTATCTTTTAAGCTATTTACTTAGAACTCAGTTTTAAGATTTATTATAGGTTGTTTTGAATTTATATTTATGTTTTTAATAATCAGTTTTTCCCTTGTGGGAAAAACATAGTATTTCACAGGACGGTAAATACTGCTTTTTACCATGGTATTTATTGGGAGTCAGAAAAACCTTCCCAACCCTGTAAGGAATTAAAGTGAAGTTAAAATACCATCTTTTTGGGTCACCCTGTATGTCTTTAATTATAATAACCAAAAACAAAAGATCATAATTTTGTATTTCAATGAAGAATGTGTGCTTTTTTTTTTTTCCCACAGGTGGGGAATGGGATTTTATGAATTTTCACCTGCTAGATTTAGGTCGCCCCCTATATTCTGTTCGGTGTATGACTGTTGTTGATAAACATGTCTGGTGTGGCTATAGAAACTGTATTCATGTTGTTGATACTGAGACTCTGGAAGTGGTGGTAAGCGAAGTTATATTAATTAATTCTAATTTTTATCATATTAATATGACACTTATATCTGGTTCAAAATTTCTAGGAGTATGGAAAAATATATTCAAATTAATTATTTTAAATGAAAAGGGCACAAATTATATTTTAGTAGTTTATTAATTTGAATTTGTTACTTTTTTCTGTTAAATATTTTAATGTCTTTTTAAGTAGTACAAAATGGAATGTTATGCTGTTAAATTATACTTTAAAAAATCTTGGCAAACCATCAGTATTTTGCATTGCAAGTTTACTGGAATAGAAAATTGAAATATGTCTCTAAAAGTTTTTACTATCTTTACCCCATTTCTTTTAGGGGTAAGGAAAGCAATTCCATTAGTCCTGCAACCATGATCAGTTTTCAGCCAAATTATGCCAACTCTTTTTAATAAAATTGAAAATTTTAAAGATAATTTTTAAGTTTTGCTTAACAAATTTTGCTTCTTTTTATTTCTGAGGTGTTTATTCATTTTTTATAGCTTATTTCGAAAATGATTCTAAAACAATATTTATATTCTATTAAAATTCAAGATTAATTCATCATTGAGATGTTCTAGTAACATAAGTTAGTTTTATTATATTGTGGATGAACTTGTTGAAAACTTTTGATATGGAATGTCAAAGGCTGGAATATTTTTGATTAGATTTTCTGTAGTCGGTGCTAGTTTTATGCCTCTATTTTTAAACCATAAATACATAGGTCTGTTTCTATATGTCAGTTTCATGTGGTAGTAGTTTTGTTAATATCAAACCAAAAATAAGTTGATTGATATATTTTTTAATTTATAGCAAACTTTTGATGCTCATCCCCGTAAAGAAAGTCAAGTTCGACAGATGGCATGGATTGGCGATGGTGTATGGGTAACCATTCGTCTTGATAGTACTCTTCGTTTATATCATGCCCATACAAGACAGCATTTACAAGATGTTGACATTGAACCTTATGTCAGTAAAATGCTTGGTATGTGATATCATGTGGTATCATATTTTTAAACTTAAAAAACATTCACATCTGTTTGATGTAGCTTCATAATTAATATAGTCTCCTAAATATTGCCTTAACCCTTTTGACTTCCATGTTGAGCGTGACTCAATATCAATTTTTAACTTTGCCAAGTCTCATTCAACATTTTTCCAAGTCCAAATCAGTCGATGGTAAGCATTGGAACATCAGGTCTGCACATTTGAACTTCCTCGAGTTAATTTTAAATTGCTTCATTTTTTAGGTGAAATAAATTTCAAATAAAGCTCGTTAAAAGCATTGGGAGCGTCTTTTAAGAAAATTGAAGTATAAATCTGAGTGCAAATTGTTGATTATGGGGAGAGACAAGAACATTCTGAAAAAGCTGCAACTGCTTGAATATGCAATGTATTCTCACTATAATAAGTAAAGTCTTTCTAAAGTCAAAATGTTTTCATGAAAATATTAAACTTGCTTTTGTGAAGACTTATTTATAATCATATCTGAAAGGTATGACCTAGTGATTGTGATTTATAATTTTGAATTGTTACTTGAAAAGAGGTATCATCTTTTATAGACTCAATTAAATTGTAAAACAGCATATATTTTTAAAATTGTTATTAAATTTTGTTTATTTAAAAAATTACTATTATTCCTGCAAAATCATTTTCCCTCCCTTAAAATTAGGGCAATTATACAAACTTCCTCTCTATGCATGTCATTTGTTGCATAATTTATAATGCATGAGTTTACAAACATGAAAATAATTTTAAAGCTCAATAGCTACTCTTTTTTTTTTTTAATCCCCAAAACTTTCATTCTCTTTTTTAGAGGCAAATTTATTTACAATTCTGTTAAATTGATTTGAATTCTGGTGTGATTTGATGAATTTAGACACTTGACTTTTAATTTTCCAGGTACTGGTAAATTAGGTTTCTCTTTTGTTCGCATAACTGCACTATTAGTATCTTGCAAAAGGCTATGGATGGGTACTGGAAATGGAGTGATCATATCTGTGCCTTTATCTGAAGGTAAGTAGTATTCCTAGTCATACATAAAATCAAAATTAACTTGTTAAGAGATGAATTACTTGGTTCTAAGCCCAACAATAGCATTTTTAAAGGAGTATGGTCCGATAAAGATTTAATAAACCAGCAAGAAAAATCAGTGTCTATAAAATCAACTTTAAAAATTAAGAAAGAGTATGGAAGGAAGCATCTTAGCTATTTAAAAATATGGAAAATTCAGCAGTGCTATATCTTCTAGGCTATCGCAAATATCTGAAACAGAATGATGTATTTTGGCATTAAATCCTTAAAATCAAAACTATAAATGGTGCCATACAAGGGCAGTTTAATAAGTCCATGACTTTGAAATGAAAAAACCAATATATGTACAAAAATTCATTTTATTTTTTGAAATAAATCTTTTATAATGATGTACTTTTTCCAGATGTTCTTTCTTAGTCCTTCCAAAAACTAAGATTTCTAAAATTCCTCAAAACAGGCATTTGCAGGGATGTTAACTCCAACACTCGATTTGGGAGCACCCCGGGAGCAGAAAAAATTTCATTTGGGAGCACCTCGGGAGCAGAAAAATTCCATTTGGGAGCAGAAAATTTCCATTTGGGAGCAGAAAATTTCCATTTGGGAGCAGAAAAATTCTATTTGGGAGCAGAAAAATTCTATTTGGGAGCACCTCGGGAGCACAAAAAAATAGTTTCCGAGAGGAAAACTAAGATTCGAGATCAGAATTAACATGATTTTGGAGCATAAAATTGAAGATTTAGGAACACAATAAATGCATACAAGAAAAGCAAAGTTTGCAAGCAAACACCATTTGCTAAAAGCAAAACACTATTTGAAAGCACTTTAGGAAAGCTCTGGAAAAAAAAGGGTATATACAGGCTATGCTATCAGCAACTTGGTAAAAACAATACATGGATTTACATGGACGGAAGGAATTTTTTTTTGTGTGTGTGTGTGAAACTGCTCTTTTTAATGGTTTTCATATAAATGCTAAATGGAAAGAGAGTGGGAGGGAAGTATTTCTTATATGCAATGGTACTTTTAATGCATGTTCGAAGGTTGTAAAAATATTAATATTTAAATGGTAGAATTAACATTTCTGCCGTTTATATCATTCTAGAATTATGTATTCAAAATTTAGTCTATTTTAAAATAAAGATTTTAATTACGGATCTATAAATGAAATTCGTAACACATTCTGAAAAATTTGCGGACGCACTTTGGCTGAACACGGGCCCAGGGGCGTCGCCCCGTCTGCCCCCTCTCGTAGAGCCTGCACACACACAAAAAGAAAAACAGTGGTGTAGTTTTAAGAAAAAGGTTTAGGAACACTCGCAACTGAAGACTCAAAAATCATGCGTCGATCATGAAAAGTGAAGAACGCTTACTTTTGCTGACATAAGCTCGAATGAAAAAGTAGTGAGACGGCATCTCCCCGCTCATGATCTTCACGGGCCGAAAATGTCTAGCCCGGCCCGGCATTTAATCAAAATAAAAAATTCAGACCCGGTCCAGCTCGTATATTAATCATGATTTAAGGAAGGGGGGGGGGAATCACAAGCCAATCGTTTGGTCTTGTCCAAATTTTAGGAGAGCAAAAATTTCCGGAAAGGCTCGATTTTGCAAGCGCAGAGGACCGTCTTTAAGAGTATACGCTTGTTCCGGTCCATTCTAGAAAATGCTGAGGTCAGCCCGTGCCTTGAATGAATCGTGCTGCAAAAGCCTGGGCCCGCACAGATCTCAGCCCCCCGCGACTACACCACTGGCAGCGGATTTCCGGATTATTTTGAAATGAAATATTCTATTAATTCAGACAGCCTAGATTCTGATTTCTAAACCGGTCATGCTTCCAATTTTCATTCTTGCTACGGGCCGGGTCATAAACCGTGATTTTTTAGGGGTTGGGACGTCACCGTAATATACTGTTTTCTTTACGGACCGGTCTGGTTTAGATCAGGGGCGGCCCTGCGGTACATGACACCCACTCCACCCTGCAAACGTAGAAAAAGACGTCCCTTTTACTTTTTTCAAAATTGCTTTTATGATTTTAAGTTGGAAATCGTGCCCCTTCATAAACAAAAAACGGTGCCCGTTGCGATGATTACTTGTTTGCCTATCTGGCCGGCCCTGATTGAGGTGACTAACAAAGCCCGACTGGTCCGATCCGGGGCGGGTAGAATGGCTTCGGAATGCAGCTTTCGTACGCAGTTTAAATCTTGCTTTACTGCTAACTAGCTTTCCATACACGCTTTAAAAGATAAATGAGCGTGGAAAAAATTTAACAAAGAGTCAAAATGACGTATTTGGCGCAGACCGGCGCAAAAATCGGCTAAAAGCACAGTTCGGCGCAATATTTGTGTTTCGGTGCACCCTGAAAGAGTCAAAATGACATATCCGGCACAAAAAACGGCTAAAAGCGCAGTTCGGCGCAAGAATTTGTGTATCGGCGCAGAATTAACATCACTGCATTTGTGGCTTAGCAAGGTTCATATGCTCCTTAAAATTCATTTTACAAAATTTAGGGTTCTTAAAACTCTTTAATGTTATGTGAGACTTGTTAAAAATTCCTTAACCTATCAGCACTTGTGCCGGCTTATGTAACTGAAGCACTCGCATTGGGTAAATCTTACCCCATTTTGTCTCCTGTCATATTTTTGACTAAAAATGTTTGCAAAAACAAATTTGTGGACTTACACTGTAAAATTCATCAGTTCTATAATAGTTTATTGGGAAAATCGTACTTTTTCATATTTATTTAGAGATTTTTCTTGCAGTTCTGTAAATATTGTATTTTTCAAGAAAAACATGCCATACAATATATTTTATACCTAAAAACACTAATCATTTTATTAATGTGATATTAATTTCACCAAATAACCTTTCGACAATAAATACCAGTAGTGAAATGCTAATTTAAGTTTAGTTTGCTTTAACAACATAATAAAATGTTGCTACTCGCATGCGCGGGAGTATTAATCTCAAAAAATATCTCCCTTTTTATGAAAAAAAAAAAAAATGTTCCTGGGGTGAGATTTACCTCTGCACGAGTGTTTATGAGTTTATTTTGCATTCACATTAACAAACACGATTAATGAAATGCATAAACCTCTGCGACCTTTCAGATTTCAGTGATCTTGACCTGTTTAGCTGAAGTGTTATGCAAGTAGTTTCAATTGTCAGAATAATAAAGCACAATGTATTTATAAAATTCTCTAAACATATCACAAATGTTGCTGCAGATAATAACAAATTGAAAACATAATAAAAAGAGTGCAATCAAAACTGCCGACTTTTTAAAGTCACGGAATTATTAAATTGCCCTTGTAAATGACATAATGAATACATCATCGGTGAAGAATGGAGGACGTTTTCCAAGCAAAGGAAGAGACTGTAATAACTGAAGACAACTGTGCTGGTGGCTGAAAATGTTATCAAAAGCATTTAAATTTGATAATTTTAAACTTACTCAACAAAATATAAATATAACATGAATGTATTTTTCCTCCAAGTTGCTGCAAAAAGTAACATTTCATAGCTGCTTATTGTTGGGGGAGAAAAAACCAAAAGAAATTCTTTTATTGCTCCAAAATTTTATTTCAGTTAGCACAGTTCTGATAATATAAGAATTGTTGATGTTCCTATTTAACTGTATAATATAACTGTTTTTAACTATTTTACTATGATTATTTTTAAATGAGACTTTTCAAAATTTATGTGTTTTTTCATTTTATTCATTACAGGTAAAACTCGCACAACTTCAGATATTACTGGCCGAGCTCCTGGGTCTGTAGTAAGAGTTTATACTGATCCAGCTACTGTACCTCAAGGTTCTGGTTTTATACCATATTGTTCAATGGCACAAGCACAATTGTCTTTCCATGGACATAGAGATGCAGTGAAATTTTTTGTTGCTGTACCAGGTATTCTCTTATGCTCCTTTCTTGTCTTCCCCACCCCAGTTTCACTTTTTTCACTAATTGTAAATTTATGCTATTACTTAAAGCAAGTGTTTTTTTAATGCAGGCAAGGGTATGCAGGCACATGCAGTGGGGTGTTTTTAAAAAAATCAATTTTAAAATTGCATGACTCTCACCCCTCAAGATGTTTCTTTGGGTGAACTTAAGGACTCTTGTAAAATTTCAAATTAAACAAAAAAATATGTAGAGGTCCCACAAGTTCATCAAAAAGTTACAAAAATGAATCCTATTAATACTATTTAGCACAGAAAATATTAGAAAAAACGATGTCTATTCAAATTGGCAAAATGCAGTGTAAAAAGAATGTTTATTAATGAATCCTTCAAAGCATTGGATGCTGCTATCAATGGCATTTTGACATTTGGTGTTTACATTCAATCCATATTTTTGGAAATCTTAAGCATAATGATTTCAGATCGATTGAACAATCCTGGACATGAAGAAATACTTCAAACGTATGGTGTGTAGTGTGTACTGGCTAATCACAGAAATTTTCTTCCTGTTTTATTTTCTGAAACACATGTACCTTTGAAATTTCCAGTATTTCGGGAGGTTGTGTCAAAGCACATACCAATAATAACTTGACAATCACATTTCCAAGACTGAATAATTCAAAAACCACATTAGCTATTGCTTCCCCTATATCATATAACATCTTAAGAATTCTAAGGAGTTTTGTACTACTATCTCTTAGAGAGGAAGGGGAGGACACAAATGTTTATGAACTGAACAGTATATTTATGAGCAGTACTTTTTGAAAGAAGTAAGCATTTCAAAGTTTCATTAGTCTTTGAACAGCCTGTTTTATCATCAACACCAACAGTAATGTTTAAGACTGATGCAAATAACATTGTTGACTTTCCTACATTAGCTCTGTCAAAAGCAACAGCAAGTTTTTGTGATATAACAGATATGACTTTGTTCACCTTTACTGTATGTTTCTCATATAATAATTTTTTTCTGGTGTAATTTTTGAAGAATATTCATCACCAAAGTCATCTGTAGTTTTTACTTTCAGTTTTATCCATTGCAAACAAGAAAGGTGCAGTTGATAAAGCAGTTGAATTCTGAACTACAGTAGCTTGTTTTAATTGCTTTGAATTTTTTTCTTGTCATTCAGCTGATCTTCTCACACATGTAGAAAGCTTTCTGTTCAGAGATCCAATATAACCTGCTCTAAATTATCTTTATAACTTGAGAAACTGACAATCCGTTAATTTTTAGTAATATGTTCTGAATTAGTATGACTTATGGCTAACCAGATTTTTCCTATGCCTTCTTATTAATTCGATTCTCTTGGTCTTTTGCATTATTCTTTTTTCGATACCTCATTAAGCCTACTAATTTGCCGTACAAATCATAAATCCTTTTCAAGGTATGCTTCTTAAAGGAAATCTTGATTTTTCCTAAAATGAATGTATCATTATTGCATAAAAGAGCAACACTATCATTGATTGAAAGTTTTTAGAATGGTGAAAGTATATAAAAATGGTCATAACATGAGCCTATTATATATTCAGTAGGATATCATATATTAACCATACATAATTTCTATTTCTCCTTCAGTTTTGCCATTATATTGAAGAAGAACAATAAAACAATTTCTTTTCCCATTATGTTTTTCAAATCAATAGCATACATACAAAAGAAAATAGACTTTTTTTTTTATCCACATCAGTGTCATTAATTCAAAAATCATAGGTTTATAAGAGGCACAATATCAGTTATGCATTGTTTTTCACCTTCCTAAAATTCTAAAATTTTCTATATGCAATTATTTTCCTATTTACGAGGAAACTAATTTAATTCACTACAAATTTTCTAGTGATAATTTAAATAATGATTAAGAAGAACATGAAGAAGTTACTTCATCTTCTTTTAAAGATGCTATTGACTATATTGAAAAGCTTAGAATATTTTTGCTTTGTCATAGTACTCAACACCAGTGAAAAAAACATTGCATGAACTTAGTTCAATCCATAATGCTTGAACACTAAGACAGTCAGCACATCAAACAACTGTAAAAGACTTTTTAGTTGAATGTTTGCATGAATAGAAATCACTTCATTATGTTCCCTATTTGTATTACATTCTTTCCAAACATGCTTAAAGAATATGATTTGTTTCACTAAGATAAATGTTTTATTTGAAAATTAATTTATTTTTCCAGTGCAAAACTATTATAAAGTAATTTATTATCATCTTAGAAAAGTCAAAATTATTATATATGCATTAATTAGTATTAATAGCTTTAAACTGTAACAATCAAAGTTGTTTATTAATGTTTCATTTAATGCTTTACTGGGCTTACCAAACTTCTGATATTAGACCGCACTGTTCTGGTTTTTTAGTGCTGTCTGGATTTATTGAAATTCTAGTATATTGTCATCATCCCGTTTTTAAATTTTTAATCGGAGAATGGAAGGCTATTTAAAAAAAATTTTTAAGACTGATATATCATGCTGCAGCATTTCTAAATTAGTTGGTACAGTTTGTGATATCTTTGCATGAGACATTCGCTCCAGTTGAAAAAGTTTTTTCTATTATCAGGAGCATTTAGTTGGCAGAAAAGGGTAGACTTTCAATATGTTATGCTAAACAACTTCTAAATGTCAAAATTAATTCTGAACTTTTGTGTTATGATTTTTATGATGTCATCAAAACAAATAAAGAATTTCTGAAAAAGTCTACTATGAAAAAGTCTTCTGAAAAATGCTCTATTATGAAAAATATGACTAAATAAATGAAGTTTAATGTTCCAGTAATTTAAGATTTTTAATTAACTTTTTAAAGTGATTTTAAAAATACTATAAAATTTCATCACCATGAACTAAACTTTTATGAATGTTTCAAATTAACGAATAAAATATTTTTATTAAAGAAAATCATTAGATGCAATTAAATCACCTTTAAATGAAATTTCACTTTAACGGATTTTTCAGAGTTACATGTTTAATCTACCCTTGAAATTCATTATAATGAGACTTTACTAAATTCCTGGGTTGGGCCCCCTGAAAAAATATGGTTTTGTCCTAGGTTGGACTTAAAAAATTATGGTAACCCTAGCTTTCTGTATTTCACTTTTCATGTATTTTTGTATATTTCAGGAAATGCTTCAGCCAGTAAATCTTTGTCTGAAGACAATAAAAGTGATAAACCAGAAAAAATTAAAAGCACACAAAGCAAATCTGATTCAATGCTAATTTTGTCTGGAGGAGAAGGATACATTGATTTTAGAATAGGTAACTGATATTTTTGTATACTGTATAAGTAAATTACATATTATTAACAATAAAGTATCTTAATTTTTCTCCTCCTGTGGAAAGTTATTGATAGGGGGAAAAAATACTTAAAATATACTTTCTAATGCATCAGGGTGTGTTGAATCCTCTTGTGTGTGATTATATTATTTATGTTTTAGTTCTAGTTTTATATCATCTTTTTTAAAAATTGCAAGGAATAATATTGATTTCCAGAATGAACCTTAAAATGTGAATAATTTAATTTCATAATCTCAAAAGATGTTTACAAAAACAGTTGAGTTGTATTATCACTAATTCTGAAGTTAGATTCTGTTGTATTAATTGAAATGTAATATAATTTAAACCTAGAACAAATCAAAAAATAATCAGGTTAGCTAGTTGCATACAAGATTATGAGCTAAAAATATTTTTTTAATTAGCACGTTAATTTTAAACTTTTTCTAAAGTAATTAAAATCTATAATTTTATCACTGGTGATTTTATAATGATATACTTTATATTTACATTGATTTAGCATAGTACTATTTTATTTGGTGATTTCATAGACACTTTAAATTATAATATGATGTTACAAAATGTTCTTTTTTTCTTCCTTCTGATAAAATTTATAATGATAAAAGTGAATGACTGTATCTACCTATGTGTGCAGACCCAGAGATTGAAAATCTTGAACACATAAGTCTATGAGTTTGATAATGTGTGCCTGAGACTTGGAATTTGAAATACTTTTTTAATAATTAATTGAAAACAGTTTTAACAGAATTTTTCGTAACCCAGTAATGAAAGCTATTGCACACATCTACTTCCTAAAAAAGAACTTTTGGGGAAAATGCCGTCAACTGAACATTCGGTGATATTAAAATTTCAATCCATATGTTCGTTACTTATGTTACATGGAAAATACTTGCGGAAATTTTATAACCAAATATTTCCTCTATCTAAAAGCATGATTTCCCCCCTTTTTTTTTTGGAGGGAGGGGGGCAATTTTTCTACTGTTAACGGTGTTATTCGAAAAAATCATGTGATTTTGGTACATAATTACAAATAAACTAATTATGCCAGGCACTTCAAAATTTTGAAACTATCTCTTTACAAGCTGTATTACATACTGCGAAGACAGGCCAATCTGTATCAGTTTCAATACTTTTAGAAAAAATTCTTAAAAATCGAAAATTTTTGCAAAGCGTGTCACTCTTCGAAAAATCTTGCAGCTCAAATCCATGTTTAAGAATTTTTTCTGGAAATTTCACAAAAGCCACAGCGTTTTCGCTTATCGTAGTGTGTAAAACAGCTTATGAAGAACCATCTGGAATTTTTTGGAGACCATGGTGCTATTTGTTTATTTCAATCGATTTTATGATTTTTTTTCATGGTGTTTATATTGTCAAATGATCTAACATTTCTTAAATGTGGATTTTACCAGATAATTATATTAATTGTTTTAAATATTTAATAACTTGCAATTTTAATGCAAATCTCTCTCTCTCTCTCTCTCTCTCTCTCTCTTGCTTTTTTTTTTTTTTTTTTTTTCACTTGTATCCATCTATTTTACAATACTCCACTTATTTTTTTAAAAAATCCTGAATGTTTTGGTATAAAAAATTATTTTGTGAAAAATCAAACCTCTTGCTAGCACGTGTTTCTGCTATTTGACTGAATTGTTTTTCAATGCAAAATTGTTATACATTTTACAGTATCCCACCAATTAAAAAAAAAAAAAAATCCTTGAAAATTGCAGTTTAATTTGCACAGATTAGATGATATGCAGATTAATGTTTTTAAAATTCATACTCACATTATGCATTATTGGTTACGAAAATAAGCCATGGGATTAGATTAATGAATATGAACACAATTTTTTTTTTATTTACTTTTTTTTATTTAATTATGCCTTGATACCTAATGCATGCCACAGTAGTTCACAAGCAACACTTATTTTTAATAATATAGCTAAATATTTTTCACTAAAATTTATACAAAATGTATTCGAAAGGTTACATTTTATGAATGCAGTTCACGCATTTGCTTTTAGGGGATGGTGAAGAAGATGAACATCTGATAACATCTAGCGTGGAAAGTGATGACAGGCCACCCATTATTAATGCTAAAGGTGATCGAAGTCACCTCATTGTCTGGCAAGTGACAATGGCTGAATGATGAATGCCTGTGCTTATTCTTTAATTTTATGCAAAGTAGATTTTTAAATTGTTTGACTAAGAACACAGTACATTTACTGTAAACTGTGCTCGTTGCAATGGAATTATATGTAATTTATTGTAATTTTATGAAAGACTGAATATTTATTTTATTTTTTGAGAATTTTTTTTATTGTTGTTTTAATGTTGCCATAGTTTTATTGTTAATGTTATTTTACTGGTGTTATTTGGTTGAATCAAGATTTCTAGTCAGTTTTCAATACCAGTGATTCATTGTACAACTTTGTGTTTTGAGCTGTAAATGCTTATATTTATAGTTTCAAGTGATAGAAAATGGTAAAAATTTAAGTAATTTTATTTGTAAGAGAGTGGAATATTTCTATATGTAAATAATAAAAATGCCAATTTCTTTGATTATATGTTTGGTTTTTCACTGTGCCTGTTTTAACTTAAATTATGCTCATTGAATGAGGTTTTTTTAAACATTCAATTTTTAATGGTTACATTAAAAATATTATCTTGAGGTGGAAAAACTGGAACATATACTTCTGTGTTTTTCGAAAATATTTTATCTTCACTAAATGCTATGATTAGTTGCACATTAAAACATCATTCATTTCGTCTACCATATTAAAATTATTCTATACTAGCAGTTTCAGCCTACTACAGGGTTCGTACGCCTCAGGGAAAATCTGGAAAACTCAGGGAATTTTTTTTATAACTAATTACCTCAGTGAAAACTCAGGGAAAAGGTACTTATTTGTATTACTAGTAATATTTTATTGCCTATTTTCTTCCCAGTTCTAGTTAAGTTTCACCATGCTGTACTAGGAACATTTTATTCAATATTTTTAGTAGTATCTATTTATGAATATGTAACTAGTTCAAAGTATTAAGTACATAAATGTTAATTAGTTATTTGGAATACTGATCATTACCTTTTATTTATGCTTGCGATAAACCTGGAAATTTGTAGGAATGTGTCTGGAAAACCTGGAAAACTCAGGGAATTTAATTTCAATAAATGAGTATGAACCCTGCTACTAGCATTAGCAGGTCATAGCTGAGCTAACTCGATAATGGGATCTTCCTTGGTTTGTGTAAGGTTTATGTCATACAAATGCAATTCCTGTGATCATTGATATGTTTGGAAATGGGTTTTTTAATGATATACCTCAAAAACTAAAAACTCTTGCATACTTTCTTTGTATGGCTGCACAAAAATTGAGAAAGTTGTTTTTGCCAGGCAAACTCAATGCTGTGACAATGCAGTTTAATCCCACTTGAGATTTAAAAGTGAGCTTTAGAAAACTATGGTTCTCAATCTATGTCCTGTCCATGATATATTGAAATAGTATTTAATAATACACTGCATGACATTGAAAATTCAACACCAAGAAAAAGTGGTCGGAAAATGATGCAAATTTCAGGGTAAATGCACCTTGCCGAGTTATGCTAATGATGTAAAATTGGCAGCTCGCCAGTACACATGGAAAAAGATATACAGGAAGGAACCGGTAGAATGGACAATTTTTTGTGAAAGTATTGCTGCTAGAGAAATTGCCATAGAAATTTTATTCTTGTCTCAGAGGACACGTGTAACCAGAGGATGCCAGGTCGCCATCAACGGAGGCAGTTCCAGTAGACCAACGATTTTACAAGTGGCATGGTGATCGGACTGAGAAGGGTAAGTTTGTCCATTCGGCAAATCTTGGCAGACACCCACCTGAATGTGTCTGTCCACTGTACACCAGATGTGGCGAAGATGGTTGGAACAAGGAAATGTGGCACGTTTAAGGGGTGCTGGTGCAGCCAGAGTGACGTCAGCACGTGTAAATCGACGCTTCCACCTACAAGCGGTGGTGGCCCCACAAGCTACTTCAACCTCTATTCTGTGACATGTTCAAGACACCTTGGATGTTCCTATATCGACCAGAACTATTTCCTGTCGATTGGTTGCTAGTGGCCTTCACTCATGGCGTCCGTTAAAAAGACTGCCATTGGCTCCACAACATTGCCGCTAACGACTGCAATGGTGCCAGGCTAGAGCAACGTGGATGGCACAGGGTCGTGTTCTCAGATGAATCGCGCTTCTGTTTCTCCAGTGACAGTCACCGCGTACAAGTGTGGCATCAATGTGGAAACAGGTCCAATCCAACAGCAATTATATAACGCCCCACCGCACGACAACATGGCATCATGGTTTGGGGAGTAATTGCGTATGATTCCAGGTCATCTGCAGTTCGCATTCGGGGCACTATGAAGGCTCAACGATATGTGGATAATGTGCTGCAGCCGGTGACACTCCCCTACCTTCAAACAGTTCCCAACGCCCTGTATCAGCAGGATAACGCTCAACTGCACACTGCTCGCATCAGCCAATGTGTTCTGCAAGGTGTACAGACGCTTCTCTGGCCACCGTACTCTCCTGATCTGTTGCCAATCGAACACATTTGGGATGTGATTGGACGCCATTTGCAGACCCTGCCACTAGCCTGTTCAGAAGGCGAACTGTGGCAAATGGTTGACAGGGAATGGAGAAACATTCCTCAGGATGCCATCCATACTCCAATTGACTCAGTACCTAGGCGTGTTGCTTAGTGTATCACCGTCCACAGTGGTCCGACAATCTACTAAGGCGACGCTGCTCTCCCTCTGTATTATGCATATTATTTTGAAATAAAGATCACTTATTGCTCACTGCTGTCTCTCTCTGCTTGCAGAGTTTCAACACTTTCTGGCCACTCCTTATGGGTGTTGCATTTTCAATGTCGGGTAGTGTATCTCTCTATTCTAAAAAAAAGTAAGGGCCGCTGTCAAAAGCTTGTTCGCCTATCTTCTCCTAAACCGTGAGGATTTGAATTTCGACTAAGGTGCCCACAGATTTGAAAAATTCCGAGGAACCAGCTAAGCTGACTTAAATTTTGAAAATTGAATTATTTTAGAAGATATTAATAAAAAACTAAAAAAAATAAACATAATGTTTGCCAGATTTGGCATAAGATCATTCATTCCTTTGCAACAAAGCGTTTCCAAGTATCTAGAATTGTGTGAAATTTACAAACATGGGTTGGAATTACACCTATTTTATGCCAAAATAAAAACTATATGAAATAAGTAACTCAAAATGTGTTGCACAAAGTAGACAATTTTCAAATAGTAAGTTCGCTTAGACAACAGGAGTTTAGAATTAGCGATTATTCGTTTTTCCAAAACAGAATAACTAATATCTTGAAAATGAAAAATAATTAAAATGCAGATTATTTTAAAGCCGGTTCAGTCCAGCTGGATTATTTTCTACCAGTAGAAATATTTGGCGGCGTTAACTATGCCATTATAGCAGTTATAGTACACTTTGGATGCTTGCTAGCGCGACGAGATGGTATAATTCGTGGTGCTGAGTACGCCAATCTGCAAACGATTATGTAAATGAAAATATGGATAACGGTTTTCCGGTAACCTTAAATGAACAGTAATTATAGGTTGTGAGCATGTGTAAATCGCCAAATAATGAAAACTCGCCATTGGTGGCAAGCTATCCTATCTGTTCCGTAGCTTTTATTAACTTTACATGCACGCAAGTCGCCAAATAATAAAAAATCGCCATGGGTGGCAAATTCGCAAGGTGTCCAATAGGTATTACATTATTAAAAATACAGCTGAAACAGATGTTCTGATTTTATTATGCTTTAGCTCCTAATTAATATAAATTTGAATGGCAACATTAAATATCATTGTGTTTCTGAGGAGTGCAAATAATTTTTCCAGAGATTATAAGCGGAGTCCGCACTCCAGGTGGAGTATAGCTCAGGACCCGTACAACACGGATTCCCATAACAAAATATCTTCCGTGTTATGAGGGGGAGAGGGTCTACTGTAGTGTGAAGTTTAAATTTTTATGTACCAATGAACATGCAAGAACCAAGCAAGGTGTAGCTCAGTAACATTCTATCTGATCCAATCTTCGGGTTTTGTCTGTTGAAATTGTCTTTTTTACGAATAAGCCTTATTAGGGGCAGAATGCCTCATACGAAAAGCGAGCGTAGCGAGTCTGGGGGCCTTGGCCCCTAGTAAATAACAATGAAGTAAATGTAAATAAGTAACAGTTTTATTTTCAGAATTTTGTAGTCTTCTCCATACTTTTTTAGTTACATGCAAAAAATTTCTAGTCAATCAGTCGAATGATGAAGACCTGTAAGTGATACTTTGTTTTATAATGGTACAACCCAGAATCGCCACATCTTTAGACTTTAAAATATGCTGAGATCAAAATGGGATGTAGATCACACTTACAAAATCACATTTTCTTCACTGTCATTATAGAATCAAAAATTGGGGGTCAGTTGTAGCTTGTGACCTATGTTAGTGTTGGGGCCTAAAAAACATATGTACATTGAGCTCTTTATTTCTTGTGTGCACAGTGTTAAGTATTATTTTTTTTTTTATGGGAAATGATTATCAAAGGTATCACACAAATTTTGCAGTATTGTTACTATGTTACTGTCAGAAATGTTGTTCTATTAACCAAAAATCCATTTCCCGTGATATTTTTAATTTTTCTTTATTTTTTTACTAGCTGAATTAGCCATTCTCTGCACAGAATGGAAATTAATAAACCAATAAAACACAAATGGCCAATTCGATGTAAGCCTTCTGCTGCCATACTGACATATTCTGGACAGATTCTAAAAATGAAATAACCTCAAAACAGTTTTGATAATGTAAGAGTTCAGGATTTGTAACACAAATGTTAATTAGCAGATGATTTTATTCCCCCTTCTCTCCAGGTGAGCAGTGACACAATTGTATTCGTAAATTCCTGTATTAGTTATTAAGAAAACATTTGAATTTTGTATTCTAGAACACTTATTTAAGTGAATAAATGGACAAATGTGGTATTTCGTACTGTGATATAATTTTTACCTTCAAAGATTGCATAATCATATGCTCATTCTTATTCGATGAAAACAAAACCTCCTTTACAATTTGCATAGTGGCAAAATCTATATACATTAACCTGAAAATAGCAATGTCATAAGAACATATAGAAGGTAATCTGATAAATCTAAACAAACTTAATATTTGGGCTTTATAAAATTATTTTTATAAACATAAAAATTTACTATGAACACACTAATTTTAATCCATGCATTGTTTGTTTTCTGCACAATTTAAAACCAATGAAGAATTTTTCCAATACAATTTTATATTCATGACATTAAAAGGACATCATTCTCTATTGCAAAATACAACTTGAATTATTGAAAGCAAACAAAAAGAAATTTCTCATTATTTTAATTTTCTACACATTCAGATACCACGGAAGCTTATTATTCCACTTGTGGCATAGTTTTTATCTCAAAGCCTCATAAATGCATTGTATTCCTCACTTATGATAGTTAACTTTCATTTGTAGATGGTTTGTCACAGGACTCGCTGTCTTACAAATCGGGATATGTAATTGCTTTATAGAGGTGAAAATTATGAAAAATTACTTAAAAATTGAGGAACCTGTAAATTTTAAAGTTGAAAAAAAAATTGTGTATTTTTTTTTTTACATATTTGAGTGAAATTTCAAGCTGATTGGTCAAATGTATCGATTTGTATACCATACAGACAAACAAACATTTGGTTTTTTTTTATAAAGATATTCATCACACTGTTCATTCATAGTTTTAAAAAGTAATCATTTTTTAAAAAATCTGTCTTAATCTTTCTAAAAAATATCTTTCTAAAAAAATCTTTCTAATAAAAATCTTTCTAAAAAATAAAATACACTTACTTACTGAATTTCATAAATCAGGAAAATAAACTAGTAATATATATATTTATTATAGGGATGCAACATTGATGTTTTCTTTAAATATCTATATTTATCCATTGATGTATTGAAACCGATATTTGTTTGACAAAATCTATAGATGGTCTTTCACATAGTCAATTGTATACTTTATTCTTTATGAACATGTATGGAATATACTTAACCACTTTTTGTAAACTAGGGATGAGACATCATGTTTGTAAACTTAAGCCAAGTAAACTTCTGTAAAGCTAAGGATCCTTCAACACATGCTTTAGTGCTAAATAACCAAATATGCCAACACCAACCACAGATAAAGAATAAAAATTGTGTCTTTTTATAGTGTAAGCATGTGTGAAACTAACACCAATGACTAAAATGAAAAAACTTTAAAATCAAGATTTAATAATATATAACTGATAAAATTTCTAATGAAATGAATGAGGACTTTTTAAAAATATTTGCCAATTATGTTTCATTATTAAAAGTGATAATTGCTGTGGATTTGAATGCAGCAAAAGAGATTAACTTGATGTTTTATATATGAGTGGTAATGAAAAAGATTGGAAAAAGTAAACAGAGATGTTTATGTCATTAATCTTTAACTATCCTAATTACAAAAAACCCTAAAGGACTAGTCATATTAATATTTTTAATAGGAAAATTATTCAGTAGAAAAGAGAAACTTGCAAAAGCTTTTTGTGTGTATCTGCCATTTACCCATTCATGCATCTCTAAAACTGTGTAATGTTAGTTTGAATTTCCTTCTTGGACAAGTTTTACACTCCCAGTAAAGTGTCCCCACTCTGTTAGGGTAATGAACGCATAAAATAAAATGTTAGATACATTTGAAAGCAACTGATCTCTTATGCAACAAATTTGAAAAAATTTCTTTCCATTTCCCCTCTATTAGAATTTTGTATCAGAAAATATGCATATGAAAATTCTTCAGAAAATATGTCTTAGTGAGCAATTTTGCATCCCGGAATCAGAAAGTGTTTGAAAGTGCAACATACATGGCAGAACAATCACAGTATTTGTTGAACATTTCATCCATTAAAAAGAAAAAAAAAAAGACCAATATATTTCACAGAACAATTTAAGGAAGTGCCCTTTATGTCATGTCTTCTGTCATTACATTTTGTGAAATGCAGCCTCCAGAGAATAGAGTAATGGCAAAATTAACTCTCCTTTCTCTGTCGGAGCTGATGTCACTGGGGATGAATACAAACAAGATCTCCCACAATATGAGCCCGGTATTACAAGAATCTTATCCAAAACTCACATTAAAAGCTGCATGTGTAAGAACATAGCAGTACTACAACTGAAACCAGCTTAGAACACATTTTTTTCCTATTTTCAAATGAGACTTCACTATACTACAATAGTTTTTGAAAAATGTTTGCATGAGATAAAGTTGTCTTTTACATCATCGGCAGAATTGTAAATTTTGACTCATGTCCTATTAAAATTAATTATTTAAAAATGTTTTATTATAATAAATATTATACCAGTTTGTTACTTTTTATATGTATTATTTTTTTTTTACCGTGGTCTGTTAAATTTGGATAAAATGCTTGCAGAACATTTTCAACTGTTTAAAGTCATGTTGCAGAACACTGGATATAATCCTGCTCCTGGGTTTTACATGAAAACATTTTCACCAATCTATATATTCACTAAACATGAATCATAATATATTTACACTTTTTTTATTAACTACAATATTACTTGTAAATTGTTTACATTATAAAGCATTTTTAAATTAAAATAAAGAAAATCTTTACTCTTCACCTGCATGTGAAAGTCATTTTTAAGACAGATTAACAGCTTTTGAAGAAAATGCCTTTTTACATGCATTACAAACACAAAGTGTCTCTCCTTTATGGATGTGAAAATGTGGACTCCAGCCAACTCTTTGAGAAGTTTATTTTACATCACATATTTAAAGCTCCCGAGCTTTCAAGGTTCCTTCCTAAACAATATTACAAATATAAAACACCGATGCATTCTCCCTTTTTTGGATGCAAATATGTGCATTCAAGCTTATTTTGTGAAAGAATGCTTCCTCACAGACATAGCACATAAGATTTTTCTCATGCATGGGTACAAAGGTCTATACTCAACTTTATGACAGAAAATGTTTGTACTTTCATCAATTCAGGTTTCTTTCTTGTAGATGCAAAGATCTTCAAATTAATATTTTCAGCAAAAGCTTTTTTATCCACAGCATATATGAATCAGTTGATATTAAAAGAGGACTTCTACATTCTTGATAGGAATATAGAGAAAAATGCCAGGCTGTTCTGTAAAGCCTGCTATCAGATTAGATGGCAAAACTTACGCTGTCTGCATGGTTTACTATTAATGTTATTATTATCATTACTCATGTTTTTTGTAATCTGAATTTTACTTTAACTCATTTGCATCATAAGGGAGTATGAAAAGATGGCTTTTATCACCAAATTTCATTTTAAAATTAATTGTATTCTCAACCAAAAAAGTTTATGCCAGCATAAGGCTCTGGTAACAGTGAAAAGGAAATTTGAGCATATATATTTGCCCCACTGATAGTGACCAGGAAAATTGAACATACAGTGGAACCTGCCTAATGTGACCACCTTCGGGAACGATAAAACTGGTCACTTTACAAAGGTAGCACTTTAATAAATTTGTTTATGCTTAAAATTCAAATAACACCTCCACAAACTTCTACAGTTTATTTATAACAAGATCTCAAAATCAATAAATATTCATGAACAAAAAAGAGGAATGTAGGGAGTAAAATACTGAAACATTAAAATGCACATTGCATACAAATTGTGTGCGACTTCCTTATACTTGCGTTTCAATATGTATTTTAATACTTCTTGGTCACAATGAATAATAAAAAAATAATAAATATAAATAAAATATATAAATTTCCATTTTGTAGCTTGACATAAAGTACAGTTTGAATGTTTGGGTTGTTTTCATGTTTGCACAAATATAGTTCATGATACAATTTTCACTAGTGTACATCAAGAACACATTGTTTAGATAACACACTGTGCTGTAACACCAAAGTTCTAAAAGGGTCGGTCGCCAAATAAATCGCCAGGTTGAAAAAATGAAAATAAATGTTAGGCTTTATACATGTTTGGCAAAATTTAAATGTGACTTGCCTCAGGGGTGATCAGAATATAGTTTTTGTAGCCTAGACAAAATTATCGTAATCCTGTGGGAAAGGAAAAAAAATTAAATATATTCACAGACTACAGACACCAACAAAATGCATTACAAAGGCTAAAACCAAAGTAAATTAAGAAACAGTTAAACAGCATTATTGACAGATGGGAGATTTGAAATGGCAAGAGTATTACATTTAAAATAGGTAAAGGGAAATCAGAAGTACTCATAAATGTGCGATTAACTTCATCAAAAGTAATTGCAAATATGTGACTAACTGCTTCCCACACACCTCTTACCGGAAAACATGCTGAATCAATTTTAGCATCAACAGAAATATAAAAGAATCTAGACTAAAACAAGTTTTCCTTTTTAATTTATTTATTTAATTTTTTTTAATTTTTTATTTATTCATCTATTGAGAATTAGTGTTACAGAAGAGAGAATCAGTGTTGAGATCAATTCTTGTGTTAAACAACTGCATAGGCATATAGCATTCTATATTATCTGAATGTGTTTTATACTTAAGAGGCAGTTTATAGTGGAAAGTGGTCACATTTGACAGGCTAAAAAACTTAAATTTGGCAGATTATCTGGCCACTATAGTTTTCACAGGTGGTCACTTTACAGTATATTTTCCCATACATTTTTTATGAGTTACAATGAAATTTCATAAAAATGTTCACTTTTGACAGGTGGTCTCTTTACCAAGGTGGTCACTTTAGCAGGTTCCACTGTATATGTATATATGTGTGTTAATGATGCAAATGGATTAAGACAAATTTTGAATTTTATTTTAATTTTATCCAAGTTTTTATACTTTAATTTACTTCCAAATAAATTTTTACTCTTGTAAGGGTTTGATTTTTTTTTTTTCCCTCTGAAATTCTTAGTTTATTAGTGTTAACTTCTAGCATCTTAAAAATGGGCGAATAATTTATTTATTTATTTTAATCTTTAGCTCTGGAATTTTTTGCATAGTTGGCGTATTGGGTCGTGGTGCTCAGTGGCTAAGGCATTCATCTCGTTACTGGAAGGTTGCAGGTTTGATCCCAACATACCATTAAAGACCACTGTGTACATGTGGTGTACATGCACCAGTGACGTATTCAATAGAGGGGTGGGGGTTTAAACCTACCCCCTTGACACTAAGGGCCGTATTCACCAAACTGTGAGTAGCCCACCATGATCCGAGAGTTGGGAAACCTGCATTGCCGGTTTGTCTCGGAGACAACTCGGAAACTGTATTCACCAACTTATTTCAACCCAGGGTTACCTTACTCTGGAGTTGTTTCACCCAGCTTTGAAAGCTCGCCTGAGATTGGTCAGAGTAATGATTCCATGAAGGAATGAACTAGATTTAATGTTCCCGAGATCGAACCCAGCTGACACCACACACACTTCCTTCATGATATTTAATTTTTTTTATGGAAACTGCTCATTAAAATGTGAAAATTAATTTATTATAAAAAAAATACACTGATTAAACATTTAATACAAAATTACATCCAATATTTTTTATAAATAAAATTTCATGTCTGTTATACTTTTTTCAAATTTAGGAATTTTTATATTTTTTAACACACAAAAATTAATTTATGCAGTTTTGATGTTTTTCTTTTTGAGGTACTTTATATATTATACATAGAATATGTATGTCTTTCAATAAATGTAAAAATCAATGATGCTGAAGCATATTGTTTTTTTCTCACATTTGTCTGAAAAATTGTTAATTTGCTATTCCCAAGTACAGTACACTACAATTAGACAAAAATGTTTAACTCCTCAACAACACTTTTTTTTTTCATCCTTTACCCTAAATGATTAATCTCTTCAATGTAAATATTTTTATCCCGCCTCTTGTTACCAAAAAAAAAAAAAAAAAGCGAGGGCGAAGTAGATCCACATTGCTCTGGCCAAATTGCCCCTCATCTGTGGAATAATAGAGACAAGAAGATAAATAGGAAAGATCAAAATTTATTTACGTATTTTCAACATAAAAAATAATTAAGAAAAAAAAGCGTTCAAATCAGAAAAAAGAGGGAATGGAAAAGCAAACCAAGATAAGTCCGACAGATGCCGCCTGCAGTTTCTACGGCAAAAAAAGCACAGTCATTCTCCAGAGTTTTTGAAAACATTGTACAATGATTTTTTATCACTTTTGGCTACTTTTATAGCTTGATGGGTGGTTTCCACAATAGTTTCCGTCTGTTAAAGCACAGAATATTCAAGTATTAGCAAATTTTTGGGATTTTCCAAACCTATAAAAACAACCCTCGTATCCGCCATTTATAAACCGGAGTCAACCCTCCGATATTGCGGGGTTAGAATCTGCACCTGGAGTCAGGGTCAATTCTTGGGGTAACCCCTGATTTTGGAGTTGTGAATACGATTTTCTCACTAACACTTGAAATAGCTCGCTTTGCTGCGTTAACTCCAGGGTTTAAAGTTTGGTGAATATGGCCCTAAGTGTGATGAGTAAATTTAGGCTGTTCATTACATTTCCCCCCACATGTTGGGAATCAATTCTATCATGATAAAAACTTTTTTAAATAACCTTGCAATTAGGAGACTCATTTTTCGCATAAACTGTTTTTTCGGGTAAACAAACTCTTAAAAGAGTGAAAGTGGTCCTCTTTGTAAGTCCACAAAGACACGTGCCCCTGTGCCTCCCCCCTCTCTGGATATGCGAATGCACCAATTGAAAATATTTTTGTTTAGAAAAGTAATTTGTTATGGAAAGTGTGAATTTGCGTGATTGAACCACACATACTCATGTGTGTGTGTCTATGTTTATATAAAAGTAATCGGAAAAAGTGAAACTGACATGCACGTAAAATCTGTGGTTTCAAAAGTCCTCTAGAGGGGTCACTAGTAGTATCTGAGGGTTGGCAATATTCAGAAATCCTCCACCTTCTGATGAGGATCCAGATTATGACAGGAAACTACTGGTAGGATGTGTGTAGATCTAAACAGCACATTCAATGACATGAGCAGTCCTCTCCTGCCAAACAAACAAACAAACTTCCTAATTTAATTAAGGGTTGTTTAAAATTTGTGAGGTTTCTCACAATCTAAGAATGTTTAATTTACATGGTATATTGGAGTTATCATGAAATAATATTTCATCTGGGAATTGTCTGAGAGTAGCTCATTGGTGGAGCGCCTGCATGTTAAGTGGTAGTCAGTGGCGTAGCCTAGGGGGGTCATAAACCCCCATGAGGAATTTTTTGCCATATAAAATGCATATTCTTCACTACATTATCACACACACGTATACATATATATGAGTTGTAGTAGTCGTACCCCCCCCCCCATGAAAAATTTCTGGCTGCGCCCCTGGTGGTAGTCTTGGGTTCAATCCCCAGCTCTGGAATTTTTTGCTTAGTTGGTGTAATGATCAGCCTAAACACTCCAAATTTCTTAATTTGATTTGTAATATTTTAATAGAAAACTTTTCATGCAACTTTAAAATTATAAAAGAAAAACATTTTCATAGGAATATTTATAGTTAACCTTTTACAGACCGAAATCAGATCCAGGCATATTTTAAATTAGTTTTTTGCATATTTTGTCTTCTAATGCATTAGTTAAAGGATATTAGTCATTTAAATTGGGGGGAGGGGGGGATTTTATACAATAAGATTTATTTTTAAATGTAAGTAAAGATGCAAATTAAGTTTGAAGGGGGTGTATCAAGATACTCTGTAAAAACTTATGAAAATATCTATTTTCATGATTTTTTGCTCAGTTTCCCACTGATGATAGAAATGCAGCTTCTATTTCAAAAAATCAAGTCTTTTAACTTTATCTGCTAATTTTTTGAATATTGTTAAAATGTTATTTTTGAATAGATTTTTAATTTGATGTTCGCAATTGGGAACCTTGGCCTCTAAAAGTTTAAGAAAAAAATGACATGTTTTATGATACCTCAGAACAATAAATAATTTAAATCATATATGCATCGCAGTAAAAACTGGAATGGAGTAGATGGGATTTTATGTGACTGTTGTGCTTGGAGGATTAAAAGGGGATTGCTACAAAATTTAAATTTTAAATATTGCCAAAGTAAATGTATTATTTTTACTCGTCAGTGGGTTTATATTTGCTGTTGAATAGATGACAGATATTTTGAACCTCTAAGTTTGATGGTTCCATTACTTAGCCCATTTTATTTCTTTCCTCTCTAGTGAAATTTCAAAAATGTTAGAAGCCCCCTTTTAAAATCAAACAATTCATGTACAGCTGCAGGGGGGAAAAAATGCCCATTTATTTGCTCTTTATTTGGCAGTTGTTCGTCATATAGCAAAGTTATGTATACCCGACGTTTGCAGATAACATATACTTTAATTTACTATTAATTTAATTTGCATCTTCATATTTAATTCTTCATCAACTTCATTTTTCTCAAGGGTAACACTTTATTTTGACTTTATTAAGCAAACGAAAACCTTCAAATTATCCTAAATATAAATTTTCACCAATTTTCTATGATAATTTCCGGAGTTATTGCGAATTCTTTTTTTCACGATTTTAAGGAACTTTCTGCAAATTGAAAAATGCTATTTGTAGGTTCCGAACATTTCGCCTTTTATTAATTTCACTCGCAATAGTTAAAAGAAATAAATATTATTTAGTACAGTCAAAATACTGCTTGTATTCTTAAAGTTTTTGTACTGAGATTATCAGGGGTAGAAATTAGAACATTTAGCCAGTGGTGTCCAAATGAACCTCGACTCCAAAGCTTCCTTAGTCTGTATGCATGATTTAAAGAAAAAAATGCAAAACAACTGCTTACGATTTTGAAAATCTTTCTAATTTTAAAATTGTTATTGAGTATTTGAAGGTTCTCTTAGACAGATGAAATGTTGCCAGGAGTGAGAATCTGTCCTCTGCTTACTCTGCTAAGGTCGAACTCGAATATGAAGAATGGTTCCATGATTGAAAGTTTATTTATTTGAATTTCATTTAAAAAATGCAATTACTTTTTTGCCAACTGAATATTATCACTGTGTTTATTAGTTCATGTTCTTCATTTAATATTATCATTTGCATTGTGCAATATTTTTATAAGACTTTTGGCGGTATTTTAATTTATAGTCAGATGAAAATTTAGATAGAAAAATGGGATTTTGAATATTTGATAAAGTATGGGGAATTCAGATATTAAAAAAGGTCAAATTCATGCCTGGAATGTTGAGGTTGTTAGATTTTCAGAAATGGGACATTGTATTGGAAGACATATATCTAAGGAAAATATTTTATTCAAGGAAAATATTTATCCATGGAAAATATTTTATTTGGGGGAAATAGTAGCATACGCAACTATTTTATAGATGCTTTATAAAATCACCATCAAACTACAAACCTCCATTTGTTTGCTTCAATATTTGCTATTTTTTAATACCGCTAACTTTTACTATTTTCGTGCAAAAAGAATCTAATTTACATTTATTTTATGCAATTTTCAAAAAAATTGTCACTTAATAAATTTATATATGGTCCCTTAACTCATGAAAATAACACATTTTATTTAATATAAATTAAACTACAGAACGTAAAAATTTAAAAATTTTGCACAGGCATGTAATATTACTTTCTGCATCAATTTCTGTCGAAATTTGGCTGGGTTGCTATTCTTGGGGAATTTTGGATTTAATTTAATAATCCATAATTCATATTAATATTTTATTAAAAATTATAGTAATAGTGAATTATGTTTGGGTTGTTTAGTTCTAATAGTACAAATAAAAATCAGCTTCTTATTATCAATATTATATGAAATATGATTTAAAGTATGAAAAAATATTTTAACATAAAGGGAGGGAGATTTTGGAAGGTCATAACTCACTCATTTTCAGTTCAAATTTATTGAAAATTGGTATCCGGGGTTCAAATGAGCTAAATTTTTAAATATAAAGTGAAATCTAGGGGATTAATATTGGGGGGAGGGAGTTATTGCAAATTTTAATATGGAGATGGCCCTTATGCAATTTTTATGTACACCAGATTAAAGTGCATGTCAATCATAAATGATCGGTATATGTAACTTTACTGTATGACAAACGACGGCTGTATAAAGTATAAGAGGGCAGTTTTATTTTCCACACTTGTACATGTTTTCTCCCTTGCATTGATGAGAATATGTGTATTCAAACTTCCTTCAAGAGAAAAAGATTTGCTTTAAGTGTCACATATTTAGTGTTATAAAGGTTAACCAGGACCACCAGTGTATAACATTTTCAGGAAGGCCCCACTGCAATAGACAGACTCTTTTTTTTTTTCTTTCTTTCTTTTTTCCTAGTTTAGCAAACGACTGTCAGGTGGGTTTTAAAGGAAGCACCCACAGTGGCGAAAAGAATCATTGTTATTTATTATTGTTATTACTATTTAGCAAAAGGATTACCAGCTACAGTTTTTTCTTCTTTTTCTTTCAAAGAAAAAAAAAACTGTGTTTTGAAATAGTGTATATGCATATTTTCAAAACACTCTATAGGGCTAGGGGTTATCAATTCCCTTCCAATATATATTGTTTCATGGTAATATCTTGTTTTTTATTCACCATATTCAGGTAAAATACTTCTTGATTTTTTAAATTTATCTCATCTTCAAATAACTATTCTTCTGCAACTGAGAACACAGAAGTGATATTTACATTACAAATAAAAAATGTCATTGTGTAGTGCGGTTTAGATTTTGGACAAAAACATGAAAGTTAATGGTGTCATCTAGCTACAATGGAAACTGTGGATAGTTGCTATTAACATCATAAAGAAAATTAAGGTACAGTTGAGTGCCTAAAATCTGCAAATGTTTGAAATCTGCACACCTTCTCAGATGAAAATAATTAAATTCACAGTCATCTACTAATGATGAAATTGTTGAAAAATGTTTTAAATCCAGATAAATATGATGACGATGAAAACTTGGACAATTAAAAAAAAAAAAAAAAATCCCTTTGATAAAAGTTAAAAGTTAGGAGAAGAATATCTTAAGTTTTTAGAACAAGTTCTGTAGGGAAGCAAAAATTAATAATAATATACAATTGAGAAAAAAAACAAAAACCTGACAGTTAAAAAAAAAAAAAGTTTTGAAACAAACCACCAAAAAACGTCTTCAAAATTCAAAAAAGGTAAATTTTGAAACCATGTGTTTTTCTGGAGTCCTTTATGTTATTACTTCCTTGTACGTAGTATAAGGAAGTAATGTGATCCCGAAAAATTTTGGGGGCCAAATTTCGACAAAAAAAAGCGATTTTGACTACCTTCAAATTTAATTTAAAGAATTTTTTCGATGCATCTCATCGTAGGCTAGCATGCACGATCATATTAACGCGTCTGCAACTCATTTTGACCAGCGGCGAGTTTATTGTGGTCAGTTTTTCCATGCCGTCTGTACGTACGTACGTATGTATGTAACTCGCATATCTCAAAAACTATTGGTCGTAGAATGTTGAGATTTGATATTTAGGATTGTTCTATAATCTAGTTGTGCACCTCCCCTTTTGGTCGCAATCGAATGAATAGTTTATGTACAGGACCGCCCAAAAGATTCGCTCTATGAGCTCTATGAGCCGAAATTCATTAAACTCGCATATCTCAAAAACTATTAGGCGTAGAATGTCGAAACTTCATATTTTGGATAGTTGTAACATCTAGTTGTGCACCTCCCCTTTTGGTTCCATTCGATTGGATAGTTTATCTACAGGACCGCCCAAAACATTCGAAATACATTACGCTCAATGGGCCGAAACTCATTAAACTCGCATATCTCAAAAACTATTAGGCGTAGAATGTTGAAACTTTATATTTAGGAATGTTGTAACATCTAGTTGTGCACCTCCCCTTTCGGTCCCATTCGACTGGATAGTTTATCTACAGAACCGCCTAAAAGATTCGAAATACATTAGCTCTATGGGCCGAAATTCATCAAAGCGTTTTTTAGAGGTATTGGGCTATTTCAAACGACTCAGAAGTGATATATGCTGTAAAGAGTTAGAAAATGAATTTCTCCATTAAAAAAAGTGTCTTTATCATTTACAGTTCTGCTACAGGAACACTCAAAAGATTTCCAATACATTACGGTCAATGGCAATTTTAGGAGATTCATCCATTTCAAGCACAATACCGTCCTACCACATAAGTTAGGTAATGGTCCGACGACGGTCACGTGCCTCCCTCAAGAACTATGCCTAAAGTCGCCAAGCTTGGCGACTTTTTGTGTACGTGTGTGCATATTTAACTCTCAAATCTCAAAAACTATTATGAAATTTCATATATAAGATTGTTGTAACATCTAGTTGTGCATCTCGATTTTTGGTTAAAATCTACTCGAGAGTTTATTTACAGGACCACCGAAAAGAATTTCAGTACTTTAATGTCTATGGACATCTTCAATATAATACATTTGTAGACAGTCATTGTTTGGTACATGCCCAAAATCTCGCCGTCTGTCCTCGACCTTGGCGACTTTTGCCGAAATGTCGCCAAATTTGGCGATAGTCAGTCATTTGGTCCATGCCCAAAGTATCGCCATTTGTCATCGTTCTTGGCGAGTTTTGGCGAAATGTCGCCAAATTTGGCGATAATCTGTCATTGTTGGTCCATGCTTAATATCTCGCCAAATGTCGTCGACATTGACGAGTTTCGCCGAAATATCGCCAAATTTGGCGCCAAAAATTATTTTGTATTTTGTATAACTCTAAAACTAACCCGTAGATTTTTTAACTTTTGTATTTAGAACTATTGTAATATCTAACTGTTTTCAATATATTTTGACAGCAATCGACTGGAAATTTATTTACAGGGTGAGCCAAATGACTTTAAATACATTAAGGTGTATGGATGCATTCAATTCATTGAAAGTCTGTGGTCAATGACTACTTTGGCTATCCCCAAAATCTCGCAAACTATCTCAATTTTGTCGGCTTTTGGTGAAATATCGCCAAATAAAGTGTCAGAAGGAAATCTTTCAAATTGAACTCAGCTTGGCGATATCGAAATATTTGGCTAGAAATCGCTAAATATTACTATTATTGATATTTTATATCTTTCAAACAAATAAGTTTAGAGGAAGTGCGTAAAAAACATTTTTACTTCCTTGTACGTAGTATAAGGAAGTAATGTGATCCCGAAAAATTTTGGGGGCCAAATTTCGACAAAAAAACAGATTTTGACTACCTCTAAATATAATTTTAAAATTTTTTTCAATGCATCCTATCGTAGGCTAGCATGCACAATCATATTAACGCGTCTGCAACTCATTTTGACCAGCGGCGAGTCTGCTGTGGCCAGTTTTTCCATGCCGTCTGTACGTACGTATGTATGTAACTCGCATATCTCAAAAACTATGGGTCGTAGAATGTTGAGATTTGATATTTAGGATTGTTCTATGATCTAGTTGTGCACCTCCCCTTTTGGTGGCAATCGAATGGATAGTTTATGTACAGGACCGCCCAAAAGATTCGAAATACATTACGCTCTATGGGCCGAAATTCATTAAACTCGCCTAACTCAAAAGCTATTAGGCGTAGAATGTCGAAACTTCATATTTTGGATAGTTGTAACATCTAGTTGTGCACCTCTCTTTTTGGTTCCATTCGACTGGATAGTTTATCTACAGGACTGCCCAAAACATTCGAAATACATTCCGCTCAATGGGCCGAAACTCATTAAACTCGCATATCTCAAAAACTATTAGGCGTAGAATGTTGAAACTTTATATTTAGGATTGCTGTAACATCTAGTTGTGCACCTCCCCTTTCGATTCCATTCGACTGGATAGTTTATCTACAGAACCGCCCAAAAGATTCGAAATACATTACGCTCTATGGGCCGAAATTCATCAAAGCGTTTTTTAGAGGTATTGGGCTATTTCAAACGACTCAGAAGTGATGTATGCTGTAAAGAGTTAGAAAATGAATTTCTCCATTAAAAAAAGTGTCTTTATCATTTGTAGTTCTGCTACAGGAACACTCTTAAGATTTTCAATACATTACGGTCAATGGCAATTTTAGGGGTATTCATCCATTTCAAGCACAATACAGTCCTACCACATAAGTTAGGTAATGGTCCGACCACGGTCACGTGCCTCCCTCAAGAACTATGCCAAAAATCGCCAAGCTTGGCGACTTTTGGTGTACGTGTGTGCATATTTAACTCTCAAATCTCAAAAACTATTATGAAATTTCATATATAAGAATGTTGTAACATCTAGTTGTGTATCTCGATTTTTGGTTCCAATCTACTGGAGAGTTTATTTACAGGACCACCGAAAAGAATTTTAGTACTTTAATGTCTATTGACATCTTCAATATAATACAACTGTAGACAGTCATTGTTTGGTACATGCCCAAAAACTCGCCGCCTGTCCTCGACCTTGTCGAGTTTTGGCGAAATATCGCCAAATTTGGCGATAGTCAGTCATTTGGTCCATGCCCAAAGTATCGCCATTTGTCATCGTTCTTGGCGAGTTTTAGCGAAATATCGCCAAATTTGGCGATAATCTGTCATTGTTTGGTTCATGCTTAAAATCTCGACAAATTTCGTCGACATTGACGAGTTTCGCCGAAATATCGCCAAATTTGGCGCCAATTTCGTATTTAATGTATTTTCGTATTTTCGTAATGTATTTCGTATTTTCGTACGTAGTATAAGGAAGTAATGTGATCCCGAAAAATTTTGGGGGCCAAATTTCGACAAAAAAACAGATTTTGACTACCTCTAAATTTAATTTTAAAATTTTTTTCGATGCATCCTATCGTAGGCTAGCATGCACGATCATATTAACGCGTCTGCAACTCATTTTGACCAGCGGCGAGTCTGCTGTGGCCAGTTTTTCCATGCCGTCTGTACGTACGTATGTATGTAACTCGCATATCTCAAAAACTATTGGTCGTAGAATGTTGAGATTTGATATTTAGGATTGTTCTATGATCTAGTTGTGCACCTCCCCTTTTGGTGGCAATCGATGGATAGTTTATGTACAGGACCGCCCAAAAGATTCGAAATACATTACGCTCTATGGGCCGAAATTCATTAAACTCGCCTAACCTAAAAGCTATTAGGCGTAGAATGTCGAAACTTCATATTTTGGATAGTTGTAACATCTAGTTGTGCACCTCTCCTTTTGGTTCCATTCGACTGGATAGTTTATCTACAGGACTGCCCAAAACATTCGAAATACATTACGCTCAATGGGCCGAAACTCATTAAACTCGCATATCTCAAAAACTATTAGGCGTAGAATGTTGAAACTTTATATTTAGGATTGCCGTAACATCTAGTTGTGCACCTCCCCTTTCGATTCCATTCGACTGGATAGTTTATCTACAGAACCGCCCAAAAGATTCGAAATACATTACGCTCTATGGGCCGAAATTCATCAAAGCGTTTTTTAGAGGTATTTGGCTATTTCAAACGACTCAGAAGTGATGTATGCTGTAAAGAGTTAGAAAATGAATTTCTCCATTAAAAAAAGTGTCTTTATCATTTGTAGTTCTGCTACAGGAACACTCAAAAGATTTCCAATACATTACGGTCAATGGCAATTTTAGGGGTATTCATCCATTTCAAGCACAATACAGTCCTACCACATAAGTTAGGAAAATGGTCCGACCACGGTCACGTGCCTCCCTCAAGAACTATGCCAAAAGTCGCCAAGCTTGGCGACTTTTGGTGTACGTGTGTGCATATTTAACTCTCAAATCTCAAAAACTATTATGAAATTTCATATATAAGAATGTTGTAACATCTAGTTGTGTATCTCGATTTTTGGTTCCAATCTACTGGAGAGTTTATTTACAGGACCACCGAAAAGAATTTTAGTACTTTAATGTCTATTAACATCTTCAATATAATACAACTGTAGACAGTCATTGTTTGGTACATGCCCAAAAACTCGCCGCCTGTCCTCGACCTTGGCGAGTTTTGGCGAAATATCGCCAAATTTGGCGATAGTCAGTCATTTGGTCCATGCCCAAAGTATCGCCATTTGTCATCGTTCTTGGCGAGTTTTGGCGAAATATCGCCAAATTTGGCGATAATCTGTCATTGTTTGGTTCATGCTTAAAATCTCGCCAAATGTCGTCGACATTGACGAGTTTCGCCGAAATATCGCCAAATTTGGCGCCAAAAATTATTTTGTATTTTGTATAACTCTAAAACTAACCCGTAGATTTTTTAACTTTTGTATTTAGAACTATTGTAATATCTAACTGTTTTCAATATATTTTGACAGCAATCGACTGGAAATTTATTTACAGGGTGAGCCAAATGACTTTAAATACATTAAGGTGTATGGATGCATTCAATTCATTGAAAGTCTGTGGTCAATGACTACTTTGGCTATCCCCAAAATCTCGCAAACTATCTCAATTTTGTCGGCTTTTGGTGAAATATCGCCAAATAAAGTGTCAGAAGGAAATCTTTCAAATTGAACTCAGCTTGGCGATATCGAAATATTTGGCTAGAAATCGCTAAATATTACTATTATTGATATTTTATATCTTTCAAACAAATAAGTTTAGAGGAAGTGCGTAAAAAAACATTTTTACTTCCTTGTACGTAGTATAAGGAAGTAATGTGATCCCGAAAAATTTTGGGGGCCAAATTTCGACAAAAAAACAGATTTTGACTACCTCTAAATATAATTTTAAAATTTTTTTCGATGCATCCTATCGTAGGCTAGCATGCACGATCATATTAACGCGTCTGCAACTCATTTTGACCAGCGGCGAGTCTGCTGTGGCCAGTTTTTCCATGCCGTCTGTACGTTACGTATGTATGTAACTCGCATATCTCAAAAACTATTGGTCGTAGAATGTTGAGATTTGATATTTAGGATTGTTCTATGATCTAGTTGTGCACCTCCCCTTTTGGTGGCAATCGAATGGATAGTTTATGTACAGGACCGCCCAAAAGATTCGAAATACATTACGCTCTATGGGCCGAAATTCATTAAACTCGCCTAACTCAAAAGCTATTAGGCGTAGAATGTCGAAACTTCATATTTTGGATAGTTGTAACATCTAGTTGTGCACCTCTCCTTTTGGTTCCATTCGACTGGATAGTTTATCTACAGGACTGCCCAAAACATTCGAAATACATTACGCTCAATGGGCCGAAACTCATTAAACTCGCATATCTCAAAAACTATTAGGCGTAGAATGTTGAAACTTTATATTTAGGATTGCTGTAACATCTAGTTGTGCACCTCCCCTTTCGATTCCATTCGACTGGATAGTTTATCTACAGAACCGCCCAAAAGATTCGAAATACATTACGCTCTATGGGCCGAAATTCATCAAAGCGTTTTTTAGAGGTATTGGGCTATTTCAAACGACTCAGAAGTGATGTATGCTGTAAAGAGTTAGAAAATGAATTTCTCCATTAAAAAAAGTGTCTTTATCATTTGTAGTTCTGCTACAGGAACACTCAAAAGATTTCCAATACATTACGGTCAATGGCAATTTTAGGGGTATTCATCCATTTCAAGCACAATACAGTCCTACCACATAAGTTAGGTAATGGTCCGACCACGGTCACGTGCCTCCCTCAAGAACTATGCCAAAAGTCGCCAAGCTTGGCGACTTTTGGTGTACGTGTGTGCATATTTAACTCTCAAATCTCAAAAACTATTATGAAATTTCATATATAAGAATGTTGTAACATCTAGTTGTGTATCTCGATTTTTGGTTCCAATCTACTGGAGAGTTTATTTACAGGACCACCGAAAAGAATTTTAGTACTTTAATGTCTATGGACATCTTCAATATAATACAACTGTAGACAGTCATTGTTTGGTACATGCCCAAAAACTCGCCGCCTGTCCTCGACCTTGGCGAGTTTTGGCGAAATATCGCCAAATTTGGCGATAGTCAGTCATTTGGTCCATGCCCAAAGTATCGCCATTTGTCATCGTTCTTGGCGAGTTTTGGCGAAATATCGCCAAATTTGGCGATAATCTGTCATTGTTTGGTTCATGCTTAAAATCTCGACAAATTTCGTCGACATTGACGAGTTTCGCCGAAATATCGCCAAATTTGGCGCCAATTTCGTATTTTGTATAACACTAAAACTTTAACCCGTAGATTTTTGAACTTTTGTATTTAGAACTATTGTAATACCTAACTGTTTTCCATATCTTTTTTGACAGCAATCGACTGAGAATTTATTTACAGGGTGAGCCAAATGACTTTATAAATATATTGAGGTGTATGGATGCATTCAATTCATTGAAAGTCTGTGGTCAATGACTACTTTGGCTATCCCCAAAATCTCGCCGACTATCTCAAGTTTGTCGGCTTTTGGTGAAATATCGCCAAATAAAGTGTCAGAAGGAAATCTTTCAAATTGAACTCAGCTTGGCGATATCGAAATATTTGTCTAGAAATCGCTAAACCTTACTATTATTGATATTTTATCTCTTTCAAACAAATAAGTTTAGAGGAAGTGCGTCGAAAATATTTTTGATCTAATGGACGTGCAAGGAAGTCATGTGTTGGACACATCAGATTTTTGATTTAATAGACGTGCAAGGAAGTCATGTGTTGGACACATCAGATTTTTTTTTCTTTTATTTTTCCTGTGCTTTTGTATTTAATGTGAAAATAAAGTGAAATGCTTCGGGCTGTGTTATTATTTCACAGTAGTTGTATTTTGCTTTTTTAAATCAAAAATGTAATGATTTATTTTATGTCCTGAAATCTGCACAAGCTATGCAGATTTCTGGCTCTCTACTTTATCTGCCTACATTTAAAAAGCCGTTTTTGTGAAAAAAAATTGATTTTTTTAAAAAATCATTTAAAAGAACATGTTTTTAAGATTCCAAACTGTCTTACTTTTGTTTCTATGATATAAGGGCAGGTACAGCAGTTTGAAATGCTACACCTGTTGAAAATCTTTAAATGCGTTATCTGGAAAGCTATGTTTTTCGTTTCTTTGCTTCATGATAAATGTGACTGCTCTAAAAGTTCCAAAGTTTTATGAATGAAATTTTCAACAAACATTCTATTGATAATTAAAGGGTGCTAAAAGTTAAGTTATGCATATGAAATTAATTATTTAACAGGCAGTTTTAGGTAAAAAAAATTACTTTTTCTTAAAAACTTGTTTTTGTAAATAATTGGCCATATTTCAGTGAATTTTTAAAATACAATAAATCGTTTAGTTCATTGCACAGGAAATTATCATAGGTAGGGTGACCAGACGTCCTGCATTTCACGGGACAGTCCTTTTTTTTCATGTCTTGTCCTGTAAACTGCATTACGTAACAAAAAAAGTAAGAATATCCTTATTTTTACCTTTTCCTGCAAAATGTCCTGCATTCTGTGCCAATCATCACTTATACAGAAAATGAACACAATTCATGTATCAATATACCAATATTTCAAGATAAATAATCTCGATAATTTGTTATATTCAATACTCTTTTTAATAAAGTGTAGCCAGGTCATCTTTTTAGAAAAGTATTTCTAGTTACACTAATGGATACATAGGAAACACTAAATTGAGCATAATGGGTGAAAAGGCAGTGGCTCCAAAGGATAGCCATTGTAGTGCTACACATATGATCAGAATGGTAGTAGCTTAAATGATAAGTGATTATTTTAATGATTATTTCTTGTTATCAGCCAATGCAAAGTTGGCTATCTCCCCCTCCCCCTGACTGTAATCATGTCCAGAATTTTTTATCTCAGAATCTATTCACCCTAGTTATAGGAGTATATGGTGTGAAGGAAAGTACTAAATATTGAGAGAAATTCAGCATACAACAGTTGGCGTATGAAATTTTCTAAAAATTTCTTTTAAAATTGCAATTTTTAAAAAAAGTTATGAAATTTTTTTAAAAGCAATTATTGCTTTCATTTTGTTATATGACTTTTCGAGCTAATATATTGCTTTATGTTACATGGTTTCTCAAACATTAAACTACAAGTCAGATGTTGTTTTTATTAATGCCCTCTTGCAACAACAGAGCAGTGCCAGATCCCCCCCATATAGGAAGGCGATGGGCGGCTTCCATTTTAATGAGCCCCAATGGGAGAAAGACCGACTTAGCTCGTGGTCCTCTAATTTTGAACCCATTCCAGATGAAGGACCAACCACCTGAAATCGGCACCCTCAGAGGTAGCGTAGAGCGGGGCCATCGCTAAGCAACGGGCCTGCTTATGAGTTGCCATCGCTAAAAATGAGTTTATCATTGAGGCCTGTTTTCCCCAGTCACAGTATTCTATTTTATTATTCTAAGTATTATAAATGTTATATTATTTTAGTATTTTAAAACAATTTTTTTATACTTTTGTCGTACTAAAGAACTTTAGATGTAGGTAATCGTTTTGTGAATCTTGCGCCATTTTCTTTCATAAAAATTTATTCTAAAATTCGAACATTTTGCTCTGAATGTAAAGGTAAGTGAACGCTTATAATGTATTTAGAAATTCTAAAAATATGTATGTAAATCATGTTTAGTGAATAATTACTCATGTGTTATTTATAAATAAATTATTTTAATCAGAAATCGTATTACTTGAGTAGTTTTTATTCTTTAAATAAGCATGACGTTGTGATACTATTTAGACAATTTAATTTTGCCAGTTGAGAATGTTATTTATCAGTTATATATGCCTTGATATGATTATGTGATTAAGACTTACATCTGATACAGTGCAGAAATACAGTAAATTATAAATTATTGATTTTTGCCTGTTTATACAGAAACTTCAAATGTAGTTAATATTTTGTACAAGCGTTCATTATGCTTGCTCAATTCCAAAGTTCGATTGAGAAAGCGACAAAAGAATGATATATACTACATGAAATGTCTTTAGAATAATTAATTCAGGGATCGCGCTATAGAGCGTATTTTATCAATTTTCTCCAATATACAGGATATCCCGAAAACACTGAAATGCGCTTTAATACATCATTTGTTAAAGATTAATCTTGAATTGTTTAAAATAACGTAGGAAATACGACTACGTTCATGAAATATTAATTATAAAAATGTCTTTCTCATTTGTGTATTTAGTTATTTTAAAGTATATTAAATATCCACTTGTGAAACTAAAATAAGCAATCGTGAATCATGAGAGTAAGCGCTACTTTGTTTTTCCTTCAAATTATATGCATCTATTTTCTTTAGCAAACAAATTAATCATGAGTTCGTACTTGAATTAGTAACACAATTACTACTTAAAACTACATTAAATAACGTTTGAAAGCACTGGGAAGCTTAAAAAATGCCTGATGTATACGTGAAGACTGGAGCATCTGTAGGCCTCTTTGGATGGCTAATCAAAATACACGCGCAGGCCCGTCACTAATTGCGAAGGCCCCGCGTAGAGTTACTAAATTTAGTAAAGTGGATTCAGATAGAATTTGGAGGCGGAGATACTAAACACGTGACCAAAACAAGCTGCTAAAATCACGTGACCAAACAAGCTGCTAAATCACCGACTAAATAAACGCACGCCTGGAACAAGCGCTCTGATTGGTCTGTTAGCTTCCCTGTTAACTTATCCCTACATTTTCCCTGACTTCCCTTGGTGTTGGTCACGTGATTTAGTACTAAATGTATCTGAATCCCGATTTACTAACATTTAGTATCTCCGCCCACTTACTAAGTTAGTAACTGAACAATAGGTTTAGTAGCTACTAAATCTATCTGCATAGTAGCCCAAACGTCCCCGTTTTCCGGGGACAGTCCCCATTTTCAGGACGTTTTTCAAATTGTCCCCAGAATCTAAAAATGGAACTGGGGACAATTTTTAATTATTGCATTGTTTTTAAATTAAATTACTGTTAATTATTGCATTAATTAATGTCAGAATCGGGGACATGTCCCCGATTCTGACTACAAAAATCTGGTCACCTTAGCGTAGAGCCACGACATATTTTACGTGCACCAGCTTCCAGCTTCCATTAGCATACACGTTTCCACAGCAGCCCAGTCCCGAGAAGAGTTCATCCTTCCAAGCACTGGTCAAGCTGGGTGCTGCTTCACTTTCCGTGTTCTTACTGGAACGGAGTTTTGTGACGGCTCCCGCGAGATGCGTAACGCCCATATCACACCTCAGTAGCAATGACTGCTTGTTTTCTGCTCGGTCGTTCATCGACTCATCGTTAACTCATCGACTCGTCGACTTCAGTCATCGGCAAGTGCACTTTTGTTTATCTGCAATAGATGAATTTTTATTCATGGATAGAAGTGATCTAGACGAGCAGTTTTGCCGATAGGAAACCGAAAAAGAATATCTTATCCGAAACTGCAGCTCTATAGTCAACGGGCCTTGCAGGTGTCCCCAGTGGTTTACACTTTACCCAAATTCCTATAAATATTTGCGTAATTTAGATGTGTCTTTGCATAATCTAAGGGAAATTTTGAACAATTCTTGAATTAATCGCATAATTTACTTCAAATTTCTTGTATTGGGGTTGGGAGGGGGCAGGGGGATGGTATCCCCCCCTTGCCCCCTCCCACAAAATTTAAATTTGAAAAAAATATTTACAAAAAAATGTAAGTATTTATTATATAAAAATCGTTTCCCTAGTAGCAATGACTGCTTGTTTTCTGCTTGGTCGTTCATCGACTCTTCGAATTCAGTCATCGGCAAGTGCACTTTTGTTTATCTGCAATAGATGAATTTTTATTCATGGATAGAAGTGATCTAGACGAGCAGTTTCGCCGATGGGAAACCGAAAAACAACATCTTATCCGAAACTGCAGCTCTATAGTCAACGGGCCTTGCAGGTCTCCCAGTGGTTTACACTTTACCCAAATTCCTATAAATATTTGCTTAATTTAGACGTGCCTTTGCATAATCTAAGGGAAATTTTGAACAATTCTTGAATTAATCGCATAATTTACTTCCCCCCACAAAGTTAAATTTGAAAAGAAATATTTACAAAAAAATGTAAGTGTTTATTACATAAAAATCGTTTATAATATTTAAATAATTTTTAAAAAATGTGTTTAAAAAAAAGAAAAGAAAATCTATTTCAGCGTCAGCTGCATTATAAGAAAAACGGAAACTTCATTAGAATGAGCAACTCTTTTGAAACCTCTTTAATTTAAACAGCAAGAAGAGAAATCAGTTAATTTTTAAAAGTTATCCAAGAAATAAAAAAGTTAAACTCACACTAAAATTCCTATACAATTGGCAATATTGTTTTTTAATTATTAATTATGAATGTTGCTGCTACTTACATACATTGGTAAAAAGTGAAATTAATTTCTTACCAATCGAATAATTTGACTATTATTAATAATAGCTGAACAACACTTTGTCAAAATTTCACTCAAAGTCCCAATCTGAGACTAAAATAACCATTACTTCACACTTTGCCGTACAGATGACAAGATTCGATGGTCTAGGGGTAGCGCGCTTATCTCGTTATCAGTACAATCAGGGTTCGGGCCCGGGATAGGAAGGCTCTTTTTTTTTTTTTTTTCAGAATAACTGAAATTTAGCATACAAAAAACGAAAACATAATAAACAGAACGGACATTTTTTGAAAATTTTACTGTCAGTCGTTTATTTTTTATTAACAAATATATTTTAAACAGTTTATCGGTTTCTTTTCGTTATTTCATCGGAGTCACCGGGAAACGATGATCGGCTTTATGGCTCCCCGAGCGGACATTTTGTACCAGTTGCCGATGAAATTTCCCCTTTTTTGGATAAAAAGCCGTAATCGGCCATTGCTCCTTCTCCTCGGATTTAACTCACCCGCCTCTCATCGACCGATGGGTTATTGCTACTAGGGACCTTTCCGATCTTCAATTCAAACAACTTTCGTTCGACTGTTTCCCATAACAGTTGGATGAAATACCTTGTGCTACATATATGTTCAACATCCGCAACTTTTCCCAGCTGGTCTGGGAAAAATTGAGTATTTCATTCAACTTCTCCGCTAGACCAATCACATTCAAGCAAATGGAGAGACTGCAGTGACATCACAGATTCTCTCATTCCCTTTTCCAGTCAAACCAATTGAGTAAAATACTTGATTGAATTGAAGCTTGAACGTAGAAGAAGGTGTGATATGGGCATAAGTCAGATGACTGACATAATTTAATCCATCTATTAATCCAAGTAATTATTTGTTCCAAAATGTAGCATTCTATTCTAAACTATGGCTGCTATGCAGATAGATTTAGCAGCTACTAAACCTATTGTTCAGTTACTAACTTAGTAAGTGGGCGGAGATACTAAATGTTCGTAAATCGAGATTCAGATTTACGAACATTTAGTACTAAATCATGTGACCAACACCAAGGGAAGTCAGGGAAAATGTAGGGATAAGTTAACAGGGAAGCTAGCAGACCAATCAAAGCGCTTGTTTCAGGCGTGCGTTTATTTAGTGGGTGATTTAGCAGCTTGTTTTGGTCACGTGTTTAGTATCTCCGCCTCCAAATTCTATCTGAATCCACTTTACTAAATTTAGTAACTAAACAATAGGGTTAGTAGCTACTAAATCTATCTGAATAAGGGCCTAAGTATGCTTCAGACTCGGAATACAAATAAAAAGTACAAACTCAGGTGTCGAAACTAAAGGGAAAAGAGTAAGGTGACATTTTAACAATGAATTGGGGACAAATAAACATTGTGTCCCCCATTCCTGCACAAAAGATTTCCTGTTAATTCAACCGCAGCATTATTAATATTCATATAATAAATAAAAAATATATATATATATATATTTAATTGTTAAGAAATAATTATTATAACTACAGAGTAACTAAAAAAAAAAAAAAAATTCCGCATACTAAAACCGGTCTCTCCCGCTTTCCAGTTTTTACAGAGCTCAGTATATTTGACATCTGAAAGATTCAGAAATTATAGAGAAATGGGGTTCAGCATGGCAACAAGCGGTATTATCCAATAACACATTACCACGCTCCGTTCTCGTGTATTGAAATTGGTTTTGTGTTTTAAATGTTTACGAAATTCCTAATGGTGCATTCGTCATTTTCATTAGGGAATAATATTATCGGTCTCTATTATGCATATTTCAAATAATTTAGTTGTCAACATCTTTCAAACTTTCATCTTGAAACTGCATTTATTTCTTGATATATGCTTTTAAAAATTCGAGTTCAATATCAGCTGTGCTTTTAATTTGAACACTTAATTGTTTGTTCTTAATTTATTGCTGTGAAAAGTGGTCATTTTTAAGAACTTGATAATGGTACCTCCATTACATATTGTTATTTCGTTATTGTACATTTTGAAGGACTTTGCGGACATCAGATGTGAGTAATACCAAATTTTAATTATCTTTTCGTCATTGATGCTATAAAAAATTGCCTGAAAAATTTGTAATCGCAGAGACTGTTTTTATTTTTGTATCACGAAATGCATTTTATGTGTTGTTTCTAATGAGTCAAGCATGATGTGATTTCATGAGATACCGGTTTGAGTAGCGCATCAGATCTTGTTTATGTAGTGGAATCTCGAGGATTTTAATTCAGCTAATAAGAGAATCTTAGTTTCCATGTGCAGCAAAATATATTAATAAGCAGCGATTATCCCTTTCTAAAGATAAAAAATATAAAAACTTTGTGTAAGAAACACGCATATAAAATGATACTTATAGCAAGGTACAATCGTTTCGATTGAAAATATAATCAGTCTTCATCAGTCGTAACCCTTCATCTCACTAAACAGCAGGAACTGAAAATGCATGGTACCGAGAGAGAAAGTGTCAGATCAGATTGTTTAGTTAAATGAAGGGTTACAACTGATGAAGACTGAATAAATTTTCATTCGAAACGATCGTATCTTGTTATAAGTGTCATTTTATGTGTGTTTTAACACAAAGTTTTTAGTTTAATAGATTGTGATCACTGCTAAACATAAGTCGAAAACTGTACTTATGTATTATCCCGGCGGCCATTCCCCCAAACTGTTTTTTTGCCAAGTGTGCTGGCAAACTGTTGTAACCGTATTCTAAACCATCAATAATTTCATGTGTCTCTGGCATTTATCTTAATGGGGAATCGCTCGTCTTGGCAGACTGCCTGGGTAATACGTAAGTACTTCGAAAACTAACAGTAGATTAGAGGTAGAACTTTATTATGGAGTAAAACATTTTTAATATTAATATGACATTAATTCTAGAAGATTATAAAAAGTACTTGTTTTTTGGGTTCTTTTCTGTTATCTTGACACCAGCCAAATTTGGCGATTTTTTTTTTTTTTTTTTTTCCCGGCAGTAGAGGGCGATGCTTGGCGACAATATTTTCTAGTAACCCATCCTCGTTAGTGCGGCGATCTTCTTTTTTTTTTTTTTTTGGTTAACCCGGATTCTTAATGCGTAGTACAAGTGCTACTGTTTGAAAAGGAAAGCAAAAAAAATAATGCGACGTACTGATTGTACTAATCTCCGAGTGTGTTGTTTATTCATACGCAAACGTGTATCCTGAATCGTGCGGCGAGCTTGTTTTTTTTTTTACTAACGTTGCTTCTGTGTCCGTAGTATGTTAGCTTGTGTTTCAATAGTAAAGGATAACGTATTTTTCTGTTTTGTTTTCATCAACCTATTTGATTTATTAATCTTGCGTAGGCCGAGAGCATGTGTTTAGAATCAAAAGAACGCCATTTGTGTCTGTTTTGTATCCTTCCGCGATCCTGTTGTTGTATTGATGTATAAACGTGCATAGTATGTATAAATGTGTGTAGGCATATTTATTTCAGTTTAGGTGAGTGTTGCTTTTACATATATATTTGTATAAATATGAATTAATAGGAAATGTGGCGATGAATGTAGATGATAAAATAAATTTTTGTCAGAGTTGTTTAAGGAATTGTTTTGTAAAGTGTGAATGCCGCCATGTATATTTTGAAATTGTGTCTTCATAGTTTGAGTTTCAAATTGAAATGTTTGGAAATAAAACCGTAAAAGATTTTAAATTCAGTGAATAAGTAAGTATAAGAGTAAAGTTATATTCATTCCTGTGACGAATTGACGCCTCTTTAATTTGTAAGAAGCTGAAAATGTGAGTATGTTTTAAAATATTTCGATTTGTGTAGAATTGTCGATATTTCGATTTGTGTTGAATCTTCAGGATATAGAAATTGGTGAATGCAAGTAGTATAGCAGTGAAACCAACTTGTACATGCTCGGTGTGTCAATTAACTTGTTAAAAAGAGAATCCCGTAGGTAATTTCGTTGTCGTATTGTGTCGATATTTAAAATATTCATTGGTTTGCAAAATTATCGTTTTAGTTTTAGAACAGTAATACATTTTATGTATTGTTCATATTATGATTTAACATTCATTGAAATTTATCGTTTGTAATGGTGAGTCTATTTTGTATGTTTACATTTTTAAATTTGTATTTTCTGTTAAAATGTTTGTTTTGTAGGCATTGAAAATGTTTAAGGCGAAATAAATATCCAGTAGGTAATTGCGGACACGAAAAATCGCCTAAAAACATCTTAGCTACTTGGCGACAAAAAAAGTTGCCAAAAAACATTGGAGCTACTTGGCGACAAAAAAAAAGTCGCCAAATTTGGGTGGCTTCGAGATAACGGGAAAAGTACCGTTTTTTGGATTAGTTTTTATTGTGCGCTGCAGTGATCGCAATAACGCTTCTAGATCCCTATTTCACGTCTTAGAAATTCAGAATATGCCTCTAGAATTTCGGAATGCATGTTTTTAAGCATTGCTTTTCCATATAAAATTCTGTTTTATGATCGGTGATTACGCGAGATTTCCCCTTGTAAATGGTTTTTATTTACAGTCGAAATTTATTTACAGTGAAATATACAGTTTACACAATCTCGGTACACTGTTAGTGTTATCAGTTATTATATATGATTTATGTGTTTGCAATTTTATCATGCAATTGAAAATGTAGTATAATTGTTCGTTGCTTTAATTACTCCTGTGGATAGGAAAATACTCCTTCTAAAAAGGTTAAGGAGTATTTTTACTCTTCTGAAAAAATCCTAAATCGATCACTGTGTGCAACTCCCATCTTAAACAGTATTTATGTCCGAGAGCTTTTTGTTCATGTAGTTGGGTGTCTGGTACCATGGGTTCAAATATATTAAGTGGTTATGCATTGAATTGCCAAATCCACCTAAGTTTTGTTGTAGTTGAAAAATACCTCTGGTTGAGAATTTTAGAGTGTTTATGTAACAATGTGCTAGATTAACTGGCATTTTCTTTAGTGTAATGAAGGTCATTTTTGACGATTTTTGAATGTCTATGGAGTGTATTTCAGGATGTAGTGTGTCATTTAGAAGATTGGAAAATACCTGCATCACACATCTGAGCAGAAATTCAAACATTGCTGTACTTTGCCATTTTCTAGTTAGTCAAGTTTGTGATATTGCATAAAATAGTACTAGTTCTCTTCTACTAGGAAAAAAAAAAAAAAAAAAAAATCTTAATTTAGGTATCTTGTATATGTATCTGTAAAATATGCAAAAGTGAGTCTCACAATTTTTGAAGGAACATTGTTCCTGAAACTAAAGAAACAGAGGATCAACATAAGTGTTAAAAACGAAGGTGAAAATGCACTTTAGCCCACTTCTTGGTGATTGTCAACAAACTGGCAAGTTGGTGCATTTCTGGATTGTCTCTGGAATTGCAACCTCTTCTGCTCTGTTCGGTTTCTGTCATAATCTGCAGGTTCCGTTACTTTGGTTTCTTTCTAATTGGGCAGCACAGTTGTCATGCAAAAGGCATGGGATTCAATCATGGCAGAAGCGCATTTGATTTTTACATTTATTTTCTGAAGATGCAGAAAAGTAAGCAAAATGACAGTTTAAGAAAACCAAATATTTTTAAAAAGGAACAACTATTTAAAGTAAAAATGACAAACTATTAAAAACAAATGAGGCCCCTCAAATGCTACCTCTGTCCCTTTGCGAAACAAAAAAAAAAAAAAAATCCCCGGGTCTGGCTATCGCTATAGGGGGGCCCTTCAAAAATATTCTTCCACCGGCCCTTTGAGAGACCCAAAAAAAGATCCCTGGGTTCGGCCATCGCTGTAGGGAGCCCCTTGAAAATATTCTACTGCTGACCTTTTGCTAAGCTAAAAGCGCTATGCTATCATGTTCAACAAAATTTGAAAAGTTTTAATTATGTATGACCTAATTCATATTGAATGATAAATAATTTTTAATGTAGGAAACAAACATAAGAAATTTCGCTTTTCCTCAAATACTTTTTTGACATATTTATTGTTAATTGTACAAGCCTAAGCAAATTAGAACTAGATCAAGGAATAACAATAACGCATGTGATCAAACGCAAATTAACAGTTCAGTGATTTCAAATTGAGCAAGCATATTCATTACTTTCACCTATGTCATACAGTAACTAGAATGAAAAAATAACAATGATGCATGCGCAAAAAGGCACGGTATTTCGGATCTTTCCACTGTTCTAAACTATCAAATTTGCAATTCTTGGCGCATTTATCGTCCCTCCAAGAAAATGTGGCCAAGCAGTGGGCTAAAGCACATTTTAGCCAAAATGAAAACTCCTTTATGGAGGGTACTTCTGATACGTGATCGATATTCTAGTATTTTTTCAGAAGAGTAAAAATACCCCTTAACCTTTTTAGCAGGAATATTTTCCTATCCACAGGAGTAATTAAAGCAACAAACACTTGTGCTACATTTTCAAATGCATGACAACATTTATATATTATTTAACACATAAATCATATATAATAACTGATTATACAAACTGGGTACACTGTTAGTGTTAACTGTAAATTTCACTGCTTACATTAAAAGCTATTGCACATTTCAGAGAGTTGACTGTAAATAAAAATCATTTTTAAAGGGAAATCTCTCCATAATCACTGATCATAAAATGGAATTATATATGGAAAAGCAATGTGCAAAAACATACGCTCTGAAATTCTCAAGACGTGTAATGTGCATCTAGAGCCGTTATCTCGATCATTGCTTATGATAATAAGAATTTACCTTGACTTTTTAAAGTTTTCTGACACATTTTATTATAGGTGATGAATGGTCTCATAATCCAGAAATTGAGAGACATCTTCAGTTAGGTCGAGAATTATTAACCCAAGGACTTTATGATGATGCACTTTCACATTATCATGCAGCTGTTGGTTAGTTTTTTTTATTTCTGTGTATTTATTAATTTCTTGCATTCTATTCATTGTCTAGCATAAGCATAGCGTGACAGAAAATTTCATGGTTGAATGTCAGATTCAAGAGAAGTAAAGGGAGTTTCATAAGTTTGAAACAAATGTGAGGGTGCACTCCCCCCCCCCTCTCATACTCATGCTTTAAATTCACAAAAATCTAGATGTGTGCTTAATATTTTTGAAGTGAAAACTTCTTTAGGCACATTGGGCACTTTTGGGATGGAGGAAAAAGCACTAAATTTGTGTGACCGTCAAGCTAAGGTACATATGGGGAAAAAGTGGATTGTGACATCATAACATAACTACGTCATCTCCTGCTTCCTGAGATTTCTTCCTCCCTTCTTTGAGCAGGGATGTGCCAGCTGCTCCAATTGCTCCAAATTGTGCCAAATCAATCCTGATGTGCCAATCTGCTACAAAAAGATCGTTTTTGGACATTTTTGCTCCAAATTCAGCAAAACTGCTACATTTTTAATTTTTCCATATATGTTTAAATGTTTGTAAATCTCCCGAATTTTTACAAAAGTCATCACACATTCTAAGCATTCTAATTTCAATCTTTCTCTATTAGTCTTAAAAATGAATATTTTTTCTTTGGCATCCCTTTGTTTAAACCTCCAATGCCTTAAGAGTAAAAATTGACCTCTGTTTTAAATTTAATTTTTTATTAGCTGCTGATGGTAGTTAACACATTTGTGCCCAGATATTTTTGAGATTTTCTTTGATTTTTGCTAATACCAGCAATAATAGATAAATTTCTGATGTCAACTTCTTGAGCAAGGGATGATTTCTTTTAAAATCATTATGTATAAAAATCGAAATGTCAACATCCTACTGGGTCATGTTAAAATATTATGTGGAGTTGATGTTCTATACTCGTGAATAAAGGCTAGGAAAAATAAATAATGCTTTCGACTGATAGTGAAAATGCCGTCCCAAAAAAGGGACGCTAGGCATAAATGGGTTAATATAGTTTAGTAAATATTGTATTTTTGATTTTAAATAGATATTTTGTATAGCAATGTATAAAATAACTGATTTTTTTATTTATTTCATAAGCTTCTGACTCTCCCCCCTCCCACCCTAAAAAAAAAAACAAAAAAAAAAACTGATTTTTGTTATAAGCTAAGAGTTTTTAAGAACCTCCGTAATTTTCATTTTTTTGATTGGCATTCTTTAATGACTTTTCTCTTTCTCTCCAAAAATAAATTTTGTATTTCAAAATTGACATTCTTATGCTCCAAAAAGTGACTTTTTCTTGCTCCAATTTGCTTCACTAATCTGTTTTTCTTGCTCCGCAAATTGCTCCAAAATTTCATTTCAGCTGGCACATCCCTGTTTGAGTTTTAGTGCTGCCACCTGTTTTCATACATAGTAATTTCCGAGTTCCTTTGACTGCGTCCTTCTAGCTTCTGCTGCCGGTTTCTAACCGTAGACCCAAAGCATGGTAGGCGAGCTTTCTAACCACCAGATGGGTTCGACTCAGGATGAAATGACTAAAGTTTGAAGTGAATGTTGTTTCAATTTTGGAAAGGGAACTTTTATGTATCTAAATAAATAAAATTTTGTCTGTACACTACTTGGTATTAAACATTTTTGCGATTTCTATCCGTTTTAAGCATTCCAAATGCTTAAAACGGATAGTATGACCTCAGTATAAACCCCAGTACAACCAAAAAAAAAAAAGAATGTTTGTCATTATGTCAGTGACATTTTTTTTTTTATTCGCACATCACATAAAACTGACAGAAGCAAATAAAATAAAATTTGGTGACATGATAGGTGGTCACTCAGCTTTAACTATAGGCATTGAATTTTTAAAAAATTCATTAGATTTTGGGAGACTTTGCATCAAAAACATTTTTATTAGATTTTGAGATTTTTCTGAAAATTTCTTCATAATGCGTAAATTTTTGTTTTAATATGCATAGAAATTGCATATAATTTGCACAAGTGTATACTTTCAAAATATTCAAAAATATCCACTTTTTATTTACAAATTGTTTACAATCTATGTTTTTATGAAAAGCTTGCAGACTTTTTCTAACTGGGTAGGTGCTAAAATTTTCGATTATTTATTTAAGAAACTGCATTTAATTTGGATAGCTATATAGTTATTGTGCAATAAAGTTAATTGGATAATGTGGAGAGTTTTAATTATATACTGTACATTATTTGAATTATAAGTGCTATACAGCAGTGCATTTAAATCCGGAGGAGCCGCCACTGTGTCTTGTATATAGTTATAGCCACGTTATCTTGTATATAGTTATAAATTCTTCATTTAAAAATTAAAGATTTATGTAATCTGGGGGATATTTGTAAAAACATGCTTTATTTAAAAATAAGAAATTTTGCTCTTTATGTAATTCAGTCATGAATGTATTTTCCTTTGTTAGATGCTGACCCATTTAACTATTTAACATATTACACTCGTGCTACAGTTTATCTTGCCATTGGGAAGATAGCCTCTGCATTAAAAGATCTTACAAAAGTGATTGAATTGAAGCCAGATTTTTCTGCAGTAAGTAACTATTATAAATGATTTTCTTTTACTAATGGTATCATCTCTTGTTTGGATTTGCATATTCAGGATTATTGATGCATTAAAATTTGCTTCATCTTAATGCATTTTAAGTATACTATTTAAAATAATTATTGAAGCAGAACTGAAAAAGTTTGAAAAAAATAACTTTTTGTGGGGCAGGAGTCTACACCAATACATCTGTACAGTAGCTAAATACTTTGCCAACCAAGCTACTATTTCTTGTGAAAGTTCAGGAAAAACAGTTCTGTAGTTGATTTAATCTCATTGTTAATTTTGTGGCCATTTTTGTTTCTAGGAACTCAAAATTATGTTTCAGTATCTTAACACTAATAAGTAACGTTGGATCTAGAGAGAGGACGAAGCTGTGGTCAGCAGATTCGAAGTTTAAAAAATGTAAGGATTATATGCGAGGTTGACAGTTTTAATTTTTTCCTCACCTCAGAAAAATCCAGGATTCAACACCACTAAGTAAAGTACCTTTTGTTAATACATAAAATATCAAGGAAAACTGAAAGAGTGCAATCTTTTCTTCTAAGTTTAAAGGAAATTAATAAAACTGTTCTTTGTTATATTATGTTGTTCGGTGCATTTAGTTTTTCTAACTTTGAGTAAAATGATTTGATTTAATTTTTCATTGCATTTTTCCCATTTTGTCATAAAACTATAGACAGATAAGTTAGAAATATTTAAAATTTGTATCTTATTTCTTTTTAAATAATAGGCAAGCACTTGCTAATTAGGCACTAATTTCATCACTAATACAGCTTGAAGGTATTGGCTATTTTATTACTGGGGTACTCAATGCTCAGCCAACATTTACCCCCTATGAAGGGATTGGCGAGTTAACACCAAAGTCCGAGACGAGAATAGAGCCCGAACCCAAAGTGTGATGAATGGTTCTTTAGCTACTATACCACCTGGGTGGCAAATGTATTTTACAAGGAGATACTGAGAAAAGTGGCCTATAAAGAAGTTTTCGTCCTTCACCTTTTATTTTAGTGTAACTTGCATACATTATATCAATGATTTAAATCAGTGATTTTAATCATAGTTTAAATATTTTTTTTTTTTAATCGATTTAAATCAGGGATCCACAACCACTGCCCTATGGCCATTATTAGCTCATAGTACCCATCCTGTTCCACTCATCTGGCAATCTAGTAGCATGTTGAAAATCGTATCAGAATCCATATATTTAATTTTTAAGAAAAGGTATTAATTGTGAAAATGTAATTATTTCAGATTTGTTTTAAATAGTCATAAAAATTGCACCAGAAAATGTCTGTTAGAATTAATTGACTTTTATGAATATATGCGCCATCATATTATCAAGAATTTGTATTTGCTAGATGTTTGGTTTCATAGTATTGTAGGAGTTTGTCATGCCCACCGAAACTGTACCCAAGGGGTGGTGGTCCTATGGGTCTGGACCACCCTGTTATTATCACATTATATGTATATATATATATGTGTGTGTGTGAGTATAATGATATTCAATAAGTCAGACCCCCTACCCACCCCACCCAAAATGTCGTCCCCCTCTGAAATTATTTTCTGTGTATGGCCCTGATGCCCACAATAAGTTCGATTGGTCATATCTAAACAAAAAATTGAGTCAGGTGAACAATTTTTCTTTCTTTTCTTTTTTTCTTTTAAACAATGCAACGCATACTATTTACAAAAAAGAAAAACCATTCATAACTCAATTGTTTGTTTAGTTATGATCAACCGAACTTGTTGCCAACATGACATAAATGCTCAAATACTGTGGATTCGCACAATTGCCTTTCCTATGTATGCCACCATATTTTCTAGAACTTAATTTGCAAAGAAAATTATAAATACATATTAATTTGTAATTGTCATTACATCCACCAATTGAGTTAGCTAATTGCAAAACTTTTTGTTCCATACAGATTTTTTACAAGAAGCAAAATCAAATTTGATTTTTTTACACTTTGCTAACTTGGTATACATTGTTAATGTCTATTGGCATTACTTCTGAGCTTTATAAAGAACAAGAAAAATTATGTTAAATATCCATCATTATGTTGTTAAAGTATTAAATAATGTGTTGTACAATAAATAATAATCTTAAATTTTTTCAGGCTCGTGTACAGAGAGGTAACCTATTTTTAAAGCAAGGTTATATGGATGAAGCACATGTTGATTATGAATTTGTGGTAAGTTGAAGTAGGATGATGGTGCAATCAGTTATCATTCAAGTGATATTTGTGAAATATGTCTAAATGCTCTAACCAGTGATATCACATTTTGGAACTCTAATTTATACTTTTGTTTTAACCTTTTAAAAAAAGTTTAATCATTTGTCAAAAAAAAAAAAATATGGCAACTATAACTAAAGATGCAACAGTTTTAAAATTGTTTTAAGTTTTTGTCAAGAGGGATCTGTTGGCAGGGGGGGGGGTGGCATTAAGTCTACAAAAGTCTTAATATTCAAAACAAAATGCTTTTGAAAGAAAATTTTCACCTCTGTCTGATGGTGCAAATATTATTTTACTGTAAATGTAATTAATTTATTGTGTATCAGGCAAGAAAAGATGCCAAAATGCTGCAACTCCCTTGTTCTCAGAGCTATGCAATCGAAAGACACACATAAGAAGATTGAAATTACAAGCCTACATATCTTGCCAGTTTCAAACCCTATTCTTGTTTATTCTTGTATTTTATTGTTATAAGATTGAAAAACTAAACCACCTTAATACCAGTGAAATATGTTGATTAAACAAGAGAGGAAGCACTATAGAAGTCAGGTACATCATTAACAAAAATATGCCTGATAGATTTCACTTATATACCCGCATTTTTGATTATTTTAAAAATTTTCATTAGCCATGTACTTGATCTGGGGTATGTCATTTTTGCAGCAATATTCTTTGTGCGATTTACTTATTAATTATATATATATATATATACAAAACTCACTTATCAAATTATAGATTTGCATGTTTCACTTAAAAATAAGTTTTAAAGTACTTTTCGTTTACATAACACATTTCAGTCAGTATGCATGATTTAAAATTATGTATGTTGTTGATGGAAACAATTTAATAATAAAGATGATACATGTAAAAGTAGTACACTTAAGTACACAGAAAAATAAATGTTTCATGTAAAATAATAATAAATGAAAGTTATTTAGCTATATTATTATGGTTCATATTTTTGAAAGCAATTTTTAATTACAAATAACATATTTTATCTAGCTCCGGATAGATCCGATGAATCCTGATGCCAATCATGGTTATAATTTGATTGAACCTTTGAAACGTGACATTCAAGTAGCATATTCAATGGTTGCAGATCATAATTATCATGATGCTATTAGTTTATTGACTCAACTGTTGCAGGTAAACTTTGCCATTTTCATTCTCCTTTTAATATTTAACTAGCATAACAAAAAATTCATATCTTTAGTGCAGTTGCTTTTTTAACAAAAGGTCATTAGTTCAGAGAAAACATGATACACTTGTAAAGATATTTGAATATTTAGTTCTGAGTATGTTCTTGTTTTGTGTGTGTGGAAATTATATTGCTGCTGCCTGAATTCAGCGTTAATGAACTAAATTTACTATTCATATGCAACAAAGTCTACAATGGTAAACATACTCACTAACATCTGATAGAAATTTAATGTCATCATTTGAAACAACTGATGTTCTCCATAAGATTTATAATGTAATAATTACTTATTTAAAAGTATCCTTTTAAAATTATTTTCCATATTTGAAGTGTTAAAGTTCAGTGCTGTTGCCCAAAATGCTTTTGATGATCTAGCAGTCTGGAGTTTTTCCAGATGTAATGTGAATATGTATTAGAATTCCTTAAAAAGTCCTTTTTCCAAGGCATTCCTCACTTTGGCAGGCAATCCTAGTATGCTTTGCCTTAACAAAAAAGCATATTTCAGAATATACAACTGCTACCACATGAAGACACAATGCTTAATATCAGCTGCTGATCTGGGTTAAAAATTGGAGATTTAAGAAATGTCATAGAATTTCATTTTTACTGTGTGAAAATAAAAATATCCAGTCATACCCAATACCCAAAACACCCAAAGTAAAAACCATTTTTTATTTTGTCTTTAATTTTCTTAGTTTGTATTACTTGAAGACTTGCATTTTAAGTATTTGTGTATTGAAAATATTTGTCTGATAGTGAAATGAATGCAAAGCAGTTTTTATCATGCACTTGAAGCCAGTATTTTAGCTTGAAAGTTTACTGGTATGCTGGCTATTCAGAATTATTAAGCTTTGAAGGCAACTAATTATTTTATCTTGCCTAAAACAGTCTGCTTGGGTACAGTTTCAGAAACTTCTATTTTGTTTATGCATCTGTGCATAATGTGCAAATGCATGTTATGCATTTATTTGCCTGCATTGTACTGTGTTGTATCATTTTCAATGTCTGTGCATATATCTTTTTCTTTTAAATAGTGCATTAGTCTATAAATGCTTATTTTCATCAGTAACTGGTAAATTATGATAAACCATCAATTAATTTTAAGAAATTAAGATGCAGCTTTGATGGATGTATCCATCAAAAAGATCATTAGATGGTTATCTTAATTGGATCCTAATTTTTAAGCTTATTAAATTGAAATTGTTTATCTGCAGATTTAAAATTTGTTTTTCCTTTTCAGGATCTGCCATGGGATGTTAGACTGCGAGAAATGAGAGCAAAATGTTATGAAGCTGTAGGTGATATCATAAGTGCTATCAGTGATTTGAGAGTCATTTTGAAATCACAGACAGAAAACCAGTTACGGTTCCTAAAATTAAGTGAATTGTATTATGAAATTGGAGAAACAGAAGAGGCTCTAAAGTAAGATTTTATTTTTTTTATTTTTTCTACTAAAGTAGCTTAAAGAGTGGAATCATGCATTCTGTTGTTTGAATATTTATGTTAACTCTATGTATGTTGAATTTTACCACATTGTTAATTCATATGACACAACTACAACTTAATGTTTTAAAATGTGTGTCGCATGTGTAAATACTTTACACTAAAAGAGAAAATTTTGACTCATGCATTCATCTGTAAAGCATAACAAATAGTTAAGAAAAGTGTTGTTTTTAAAAGTTTTATGTTTGCTAGATTTTAAAGTTATCTGTTGTAGTTGGGGATTAAAAAAAAAAAAAAAAGAGCGAGAGAGAATCTGTGTGATTTTCTGACTACTTTGAAACACACTAATTACATGAGACTTTGGTAACATGAAACTAACAGGGTTCTTGTTGTGTTTTAAAGACTTAAGTGGGAATTTTTTTAAGCGCTTAAAAATGTCACTTTCTTATTACAAATAAATCTGTTGTTACTATCTTACTTCTAAACCTTTTTAGAAAACATATTTGAAGGTAAAGAAATTTTTTTTTTCCTTCACCAGCTTTAATAAATGATGAAAGATGGTCAGTATGAAATATCAAAAATTTCTTAAATTTGCTTTGTTAAGAATGAAATAGTTCAGAAAATTTTCCTTCCAAATCCCCCTCCCCCTTCCTCCCAAAAGAAGTTTTATACGTGACATTTATTACACTGTATAATGCAGTGTCTGATGAGATGCCTGAAATACTTTAGTTCTTAATTTAATTAGTACTTCCTTAATAGATATAATTGTAAAATTACCCTAAAAACTGTAAAGAAAAGAAAAAAGTAGCACTTCATTAAGCAGCCAAAAAAAGGAATTATAATAACCATTAAACCAAATAGAAATATTTTTAAACACATTAGAAAGAATATATATGTTTAAAAAAAAAAAAAAAAACTATTGTGTATGAAATTAACTTTTGAAGATGCAGGTGAAAATGGGTGTTATATGGACATGACCAAACAAAAAATAAAGGAAAGAATGAAAAAATACATAAATGATGTAAAATTCGGGAAAATGTGTACAGCCCTTGTCAACAATAGACCAGTAAAGATTGATTTCAACAATATGGAAAAATTAAGTAACTTAAAAAATAAAAATAATGCTCTGATAATTGAATCATTCCATGTTGACAACAAATGGCACCATGAATGACATCATTGATGATGGCTGGAAGGAATTTCTGACCACATCAGTGGGAGATGTGACATAAATCATGAGCTACTAAGTTGTATGGTTTGTTGTGGTTTTCATTTTAATTTTGCATGTACAGTACACTCCCTCTAATCCACACAAGTTGGGACCAAGGGTTGTACAGATTATAGAATTATGCAAATTAATGGTCTTTTGTTGAAACCGTATTGAATGCTTTACTGTGTACAGATTATAGAATTATGCAAATTAATGGTCATTTGTTGAAACCGTATTGAATGCTTTACTGAAAAGTATAGTCAACAATATACACTATGCATATAATGACACAAATAAAACATATTTTGGTTATTAAGTTATTTTGTAATAAAATTAGAAAGAATACCAACTTTTTCTTCTTCACTTTAAAAGGCTGTTTTTTACAGTTATAGCAAATACACTAGCAAATTTAAAATTGCCTTGCCATTTTGATCTAGCAGCTTATTATAAACTCTTGTGCTTGGAGAGACATGCTTGTTTCTGCCTATTACAGACATTTTTGTAGAAAAATTGAAAATCGCACTAAATATGAAAGGATTCCATGCCTTGGCATGTATCCATACTGTATAATGGGGAATTTCCTTCAGTATTTTAATTATGATTATAAATGAGTTGATAGTATTAGATAGAGCTAGTTATTTTAGTCATTTCACTTTCAACAGACTGAAAACGTTCACCAGTGTTTTAACTCTATGAAGAAAAATTGCAGTGTAAAATTATTTGTTTACATCTGAAATGTATGGTGGATTATAGCAATTAGCAAGTTATAGGGTTGTGGATTATAGGGAGTGTACAGTATATCTATATGGATTATTTCTGTATTTTTTTTAATTACTTTTTTCCCTTTTTAAAATCTAAGGCCCTAAAATAGATTTTGTATTTTAGCTAAAATAAAATAAAAATATTGTTATTTGCTACTTCCAAAGTTTGTGAACACCCCATTTCCCATTATACAGTATGGATACATGCCTTGGCATGTATCCATACTGTATAATGGGGAATTTCCTTCAGTATTTTAATTATGATTATAAATGAGTTGATAGTATTAGATAGAGCTAGTTATTTTAGTCATTTCACTTTCAACAGACTGAAAACGTTCACCAGTGTTTTAACTCTATGAAGAAAAATTGCAGTGTAAAATTATTTGTTTACATCTGAAATGTATGGTGGATTATAGCAATTAGCAAGTTATAGGGTTGTGGATTATAGGGAGTGTACAGTATATCTATATGGATTATTTCTGTATTTTTTTTTAATTACTTTTTTCCCTTTTTAAAATCTAAGGCCCTAAAATAGATTTTGTATTTTAGCTAAAATAAAATAAAAATATTGTTATTTGCTACTTCCAAAGTTTGTGAACACAGAAACAAATTTGGCTTATAACATTTACCTACACCTCCATAATTTGGACACTTTTTATGGTAAGTGCAAGTGCCCAACTTTTGGCTAGCGTCTACTTTACCACTAAAACATTGAGGGGTGAAAGGAGTGCAAGTCAAGAAAGAAATGGAAGCCCCTAATTATTTTTCAACAAATTTAACTTTTTTCCCCCTTCTTTCTTTGGCGACGTGTAGAAAAATTGGTTCACCATATATTCATAGCCTAGCACATAGACTCAATTACCTGTGGAAATAGTTTTACATTTACATCAAAAAATCTACTTCTTGTCTGGTGTGGCTCACTTACTGTAACTTCAATATGGCTCGCAACTGATCACACTGAGTGCCAGAAGTATGCAAAATGTGTGCAAAGAAACAAGTTGTGTTGCATTTGACAGCCCCTTTAGGGATAAAGATTGTGATGCTATTAAAAAAAAAAAAAAAAAAAAAAATTCAAATGTTTGAATTAGTTGATTGTAAAGTGTATCTAATTCTTCCAAGAATTTGTAGGTAAAATACAATACAAGAAATAAACCTAATTAAATAACAACATTAATGAATGTAACCTTGCAAGCATTTTTGGATGAAAAATCATTAATGGTGTATTCTATATTCATTAAGAAATTTTACATTAAAATGTCTGATTTGGGCCCCCCCTTTCTTGTGGAGTCCCCTTGGCTGTGTAGCCATGGTTGCTCTCCTGTAATCTGGGCGAGGGGAAGTGGTTAATATTTTTAAATAGATTTGGCATCAAAATGAAGCTTACAAGTAATGACACAAATTACTGTATTTTAATTTTGTAGTTTGGTTACTTTGCTGAAATCTTCGATATTTATTTTACATGAAAATATAAATTAAGTGGTTGTTAAAATGTATTACAAAAATTTAGTTAAGTGTATATTATGATTCTTTAGTCTAGAAATAAATTTATAGTTTAATTTATTATTATAGTAAAATCAATGTTTTACTGTGAACAATGCAGATCCACTATATATAATTTTTCTTTATAACTGATAGAAAAGTGGATGTTTTTGTATGCATTTGATTATATATATACATTTGTAATAAATATATATATATATTACAAATGTGGACACATCAATATTTTGAGTATCTATTTTAAATCGTACGTAAATGCTTTATATATATATATATATTTTTTTTACTATAGTGCCATTCGAGAGTGTTTAAGATATGATCCTGATCACAAAGCATGTTTTGCTCACTATAAAAATATCAAGAAAATAGCTGGCCACTTGAAAGCTATACAGGACTTAATAGATGAAGGAAATTTTGCGGACTGCATTTCTCGAGCTGAAAAAGCCATACCATTAGAGAAAAAAGTACCTCATATTATGTATCTTTTGAAGTCTAAACTCTGCATTTGTCAAAATAAGGTAAAAATAGCCATATTCAAAATGTCTTTTTAATTTTGATTGTTATAAATTATTCTGACTTAAAATTATTTATGTCTACAACTATGAGTATATAATATACGTAAGTAACAAAATTAAATTGCAATTACTCTGCTGATATATTTAATTTCCTTTAATTATTTTTTTCCTCCCATAGGGGTTTTCTGTGTTTCTCAGACTGAAATTTTAACTTTTCTAGTGTTGACTCTAGATTAATTTGGCAGGGCGCAGCGCCCGGCGGCCTTTTTGTTATCTTTTTAGCGCCCGGCGGCCTTTTTGTCGTCTTTTTAGCACCGGGCGGCCCTTTTGTCGTCTTTTTAGCACCGGGCGGACCTATTTCTCTTCTTTCTGTGCCCTCCTGCTTTTACATTTTTATTATTATTAGTCAACAACCAGCACTTTTTATTTCCTACATACCATTTTCGGCCCATCACGATAATACGTTAATTAAAACTGTTACGATTGAGTACAATAATCCCATCATAAAAATAGGTTCGATTGAAAATGGCCCTTTCACAAAAACCATCTATGAAATCCGATCTTTCCCACAAATGTAATTTATTAAAATGCTTTTTTCAAATATTCTACTCTTTCAGATCGAAATACTGCTACTGCCCTTTTCTTTGTTTTCATTTACGCGAGCAAAACAGCCGAGTAACCCGAAAAGGCCCCTCTTGTATGTTTTGTTTTTGCTGACTCAAGCGAGAAGAAGCCCAATCGGCATTTCACTTAGGAGTTGGGGGAAGAAAATACGGTTGGGAAATTCAAAATTTTCTCAATTTATCTGAAAATTTCTGATTCCATCTGTCAATCCTCAAATATCGGTGGCTACGTTTGATAAATATGTAGTTGCGAATTATCAAACAATCATTATACCAGAGTTCGTCGCCAGCTGTATATAATTATTGCTCTTCTCTATGTCTTTAATAGTTTTGCAACACTAGCAAGTCCCTCCCCCCCCTAAACGCTTTGCTCTTTTTAATTGGCTTTCCTAGTACATATTATTCATAATGTATAACAGTTATTTACTAATCATATACAATTACAGATGATGCAGAAAGAGAATGCCTTGGCAAAACGACGTTTTGCGATTCGAAAATTCCGCGGGATTTTCTTGTTTGTTATGGCAAGCCTAGACAAGGGATATCTTCTAAGGGGGGTGCCTTGGTTGGGTGACTTTTTCTTTTCTGTTGCCCATTCTATGTTGCAGCCCATCAACTTTTATTTCTGTGAAAAATTAAAAGTTAAAAGATTTAAAAAATTCAAAGTGCATAATTGTTAAACTTCTTCTTTTACCCAAAAGTTTAATTCCTCATTATGACTATTTTTTTTTCTTTAATTTTCATTAAATTTATTTTGAAACAGTTATTTTAAGCCTTCTTGACTCAATTCTCTTTATTAAGTGTGCAAACTTTATCTCCTAATATTACTGTATTAATTAATTACATTTAAAAGGAATTACAATAAAACAATTTAAAAATATTTTTAAATGTTTTTTGTTTCTTTAATTTTTATTTTTGATTGCTAACTTTCTGTTTATCACTTTGATGGTTAGCTGCTCTTTACAAAGACAGAATTGAGTTACATATTATAGTAAAATTTCTGAAATTATGTTTATTAAACTATGATTTTCTCTTTATAGGCTGGACTAGCAACAGAAGCTATCAAGTCATGTACAGATGCATTAAAAATTAAGCCAAATGATCATGATATATTATGTGAAAGAGGCGATGCCTATTTAAACAATGAAAATTACTCTGAAGGTATATCTTTTAGTCCTAACAATTTTTTTCTTTATTGCTATTTGATTTTAATATTATTTTCACAAATATAATTTACTTAATATTTTGCTTTTAGCTATTCAAGATTTTCAAAAAGCTACTAATATAAATGAACATTCACAAAGAGCTAATGAAGGTTATCGCCGAGCTCAGAAACTTGAAAAACAGTCAAAGAAAAGGAATTATTATGAAATACTAGGAGTTAAAAGGTAAAAAAATAGTTGCCTCCTCTTTTCTGCTTATATATGTTTCAGTCTTGCTTTTTATATCTTTTTACATAAGTAATTGTTTGAATTTTGACTTTAGACAACACTGCTACCAATGTCAGTGATTAGAAAGCATATATGTATAGATATATGATTGAATATTAATTTGTATTAGAGATGTAATGAATAGTGATTTGGTCGAATACCGAATATTCGGGCAATAGGTTAGGCCGAATACCGAATATTATTTTTTAAAAATTTCATTTTAACTGTTATATTATTTGTAGATGATTAAAAATGCACAACAGTATATTATCTATAAAAAATTTGGTCATGAAAAAATATCATTAACAAAGTTAAACACTAATAGCAGCATAATTATATTTGGATATATTCATAATTTAATAAATATGCTATGGTATGTGATTAATCTGGTAACTATACATAAATACACTATTCTTTGGGTTTTACAGCCTCTGGACAAACATATTTAACAGCTTTTTAAAATTATGTTTGTAATTGAGGATCCGAAAAGATTCCTCCTATCTCCACCCCATAAGAAGGAAGAAAACCAAGTAGTGTTGTTACGGTAAATGTGATTAATCCGGTGATTATATATAATAACCGGTGATTATGCATAATCACCACTAAATTTGCTAAATATGATAAATTTGTGAAAATTTATCAAATTAACCGGTTTGTCTGCATAATTCCCAACTCGTAACGGTAAATGTGATAAAAGTCCCTAACTCTTCGAAAAATCATTCAGTTTGCATAACTGCTTGGCTTCTATCAACACGCGATTTCAGTAGTTATTCTCATTCTGTTGCATCTAGACGTTTCTATGCTACCCTTTCATATTTTATAAAATATTGAATAATGGCTGGTATGCTTGAGCATTTTAATTCCAAATTAGTTAATATTATAGATACTAAGAAAGCAAACAGGGGTTTTCTGACAAAAGAAAGATATGATAATTTGTTTAAAAAAGTGAATAATAGAAAAAACAAAAGTAGTGGGGGAAAAAACGGAAGATTATCAAAGACTAAAAAGATACGATGTAATGAAAGTATGAAACATTGAAATACTTATCTTTCCGTTAGTAAAGGCAGCTCCAAAGTTAGCTTAAAGAACTTTTTACCATAATTAATTAGGTGCACTTACCAATAGGCCATGGTAGTAAAAACAGGGTGTTAAAAGAACTTCAAAAAAAGTCCAAAAACATTGCTACCGCAGAAATCATTATTTACTTAAACTTGTGTGAAATTTGTCAAAAAAAAAATAAAAAAAAAACAAGGTACCTTGACATACAGTCATAACCAGATAATGACTAAGTTTATATTTATCTATCAAGACCACTTGACGAAGTTCATACAGTTGCGTGTTGTAAAACGCAAACGTGTGCAAAGAGGTTGCATATCACCTAATTCATATTTTACTATATTTGGAGCCCCCAGTGTACTGCAAAGTGACAACGGTCGTGAGTTTAAGTAACAAAATCATAGAAGAAGCTTCTACAATGTGGCCGGATCTGAAAATTGTGCATGGAAAACCTAGGCACAACCAGACTCAAGGTTCGGTTGAAGGTGCAAACCAGGAAATTGAAAATATGCTAAGTTCTAGGTTGGAAAGCAATCGCACAAGTAAATGGTCATAAGGCTTAAGTTTTTTGTAACTTATGAAAAATAGAACATTCCATGAAGGTATCAAGTGTTCTCCTTACAGGCATGTGATTTTTCCACGAATTAGTGGAAATCCACTCATTTTAAATAGCTGATTAGTGGATTTCTGCAAATTTTGATATTTTCATAACTTCCGCAAATTTCAATCTGGTTTTAATTAAAGTACTTTTGTATGATAAAAACTGTAATTCTGCACTCTGTTTATAAATAAATGGAATCTTGTTGGCTCACCCAACTGAGCATGTGTTTCCGCAGAGGATTTTCCACAATCTGAAGTAAGCCAATGGAGAACATGCAACTAGAAACATCATTGGGATTAATCTGATTGGCTGCCGAGCTCGTCATTTTTTAAAACTCCACATATTGTATCATTAATTAGTGGTATTAAAGTACCAGATTCTTTTGGTATTTTGTATTTGTTAATAAGAGACGTATAATACAGTATAGGACCGATTATCCGGAATGGTCGGGACCGAAGGTTTTCTGGATTTTGGGTCCTTTTCCTGTTAATTTTTCCAATTTACAAAATACAGTACAAAGTCTCAAATCCCAAATCGTCGGGACCGCAGCGATTCTGGGGATTTTTTTCGATTTTCAGTGAGAAAACCAGACTTTTCACTCTCTGTGTCCACTTTAAAGCTTTTTTTCGATCTCCTTTTACACAGGAAACAATCTCATAAATATAAATTGCACAATATTTATTTTATAACATTTTTTACAAATTGCCTCTAATTTTTGTTTGCCGTATTGATTTAGCATTTTCTTTTAACACTTTTTCTTTAATTAAAGTTACTGTCATTATTTCTTGCGCCATAGCAAAACTGCTGCTGACATCTAATCAGCCTATCAATCAAAACTATAACACTAACTATAACACAAAACTATAACGTATCAACAATGACACTAATCAGCCCATCAATCAAAATTTTTTTCGTCACGTACCTCACTTTCACTGATTTTGTGTGTAAAAGCACGTTATAAAAAAGATCACCTCTTACGTTAGAGGGAGAAAAAAATAAAGAATAAAAAATCCCAGATATGCTTTCAAATTACAACAGATACATAACAAAAACAATATTTTACAGCTGCGGTAGCTAGAGAAGAGAGGATAGGGAGAAAAAAAAAAAAATGCCCAAATAAGAGCAGAAAGGCTGATAACGGATTATTTAAATTTAGTGAGTCGTGACCTACTTTCTGGCTCAACATTCCAAAGATTCTACTATGTTATCTCATATCCACCTCTTGCATTTCTACGCAAAAGGTGGAAAGCAGGGAACAACACTCGATTTTCTTTCTTTTTTTTAATCATTCTCTTGTATTATTTTTATTATTATTCCAAAAGATGCAAACACATAAATTAGAAACTGTTTAAAAAAAACCTAAATAAAAATAGATCTGTATGCACGTGCGTAACCCCCCCCCCTTTTTTCTTTTTTTTTTTTTTTTTGCTGGTCAACATTTCTTTCCTTTTTTACAAACTCAACTATCCGGAATTTTCACTTATATGGCATTCGATGTTTTGGATTGCTTTAAAAAAAAAACAAGGGAAAGTTAAAAAATGTTTGGTTTTTAGGTCATTCCGGTTTTGCTTTCACCCAAGGAGAGAGTAGATGAGAGCTCTTTCACCTCGTGACCAAAGCACGTTCCTCAATCTGCTTTGCTCCAGACTGTTATAATAAAGAAAATAATGAAATACTAGCATAATTGCATTACTCCTACAATTTAATAATGTGTTTTTCCTCTTTTTAATTCAAGCAAAATGTGGGAACGGTCGTGAATTTTTGAAAGACATTTTTCAGCCCCTACTTCATTATGATCAGAAAAAAAGAGACTGGGGGCCATTTCGAATTTTGGGTCCTTCTGGATTTTGAAACTCCGGATAATCGGTCATATATTGTGCTTATATACCTAATATGTAATTTTTATCATTAATTCCATTTTGGGAGACTTCTGACTTCATTTAATATGAAAACATGATTATTTGATATCACTGTGCTGACATACATTATACCCTTAAAAATTTTGTCCCCCCACCCCAGCTAATTTTTTTCTTGGCCAATCACATCCCTGTCCTTATGAAACAATGCTTGGAATGCCTACAAAATTTGGTTTGAAACAGTCTTCTTTCCCGAATGACTCTATAGAACATCTTAGAACTGAAGAAGAGCTTCAGGCATTAATCGAGGCAGTTAATAATGCTTGTGAAAACACCAACAGCAAAATAGAAAATGTTTCTAATATGGACAACAATGATCTATCTCAAAATGACTCTCCATCTGATGTTAATTTTAAGACTCAGAAAAAGCGAATGAAGCAGCGATCGCTCTAATACAGACAGATATTTTATGCAGGCAAGAGCATGCAAGTAAACATAGAATAAGTGCTAAAGAAGGTTTAGAATTACAAGCAAAGGAAATGTTGAAGGTTTCAAATCTGGTGTTAGGAGCAGACAAGAAGACAAGGAACAGTTACAGTTGTATAACAGAAATCAATTCACAATTTGTGAAGAAAAATTTATTTTGTTTGACGATGTTCCAGATCTAGCAATATCACTTCGAAAATGTGTTAGAAAGACATCTGTTTCTGGAGGTCAGGGATGTCAGCGATTTGTTGCGAGTCTGATAAGTGCAAATGTAAAAAATCTGTTAAACTTTGTAATTCTAAATGTCATAAGTCTAATATGCTTAAATAAGTAAACTTAAAATATTTAGTAATTTGTAGTAATAGCATTTAATGTTATTTGAAAACAATGTTTATTTTTCTCTTGAATATGGGCTTAGTTTGTTTATATGTGTAATTTCAGTTTGTTTTTTTACATGCAACTGTTTTGTACAAGTTCATGCAAATTGTATTTTTTTCATTTCACAACACCGGTCAATCCCTTATTCAAATTTCATTCAGACTAAATAAACGTATGTGACTTAAAATAACCATTTATTGACTTTTTAATTGTAAAATATTGTAATTCGTTGTCTTTTACGCCATAGTGTCCAACGAAAAAATATCCTTCTGAGTAGTAACTACACAAAAAAAAAAAAAAAATGCACTCTATTCTACTGGCCCAATCAGTCATGATATTTATCACATTTACCATTACAAATTGGGAATTATGCAAACAAACCAGTTAATTTGATAAGTTTTCGAAAATTTATCATATTTACCATATTTAGTGGTGATTATGCATAATTACAGGCTATTATACATAATCACCAGTTTATTACTTTTACCGTGACAGTGTCACCAAAGTAGTAAAGTCTGCATTTTTGTAATATTATTAAATACATTAAATTATGTTTCATTCAGTTTAAAATTCAATGATTTATGAATTTTATAATATAAAATTAGCATATTGAAGTTTAACTAAGCAATATTATTTGTAAATGCATTTAAAAGGTACACGTTACAAATTTTTTTCTTTTTGTTCTGAAATTATTCAACTGAATATGTAGCAATATTCAGCAAAACAGCCAAATAGACCGAATATTCGTTACATCCCTAATTTGTATTTCAATCTTTTTCTGATTATAAATTGCAAAATGCTGAACTGTATTTTGATTACTAGCATGGTGTATTTCTGTATGTGCTTGTGGAAGATAATTTAAAAAAATGAATTAGTTTAACATATCAATGTTTCTCTTTAGGACTGCCAACAAAAGAGAAATTTTAAAAGCATATCGTAAGCTTGCTCAGAAGTGGCATCCCGATAACTTTCAGGGAGATGATAAAACAAAAGCAGAAAAGAAGTTTATAGACATAGCTGCAGCCAAAGAAGTTTTGACAGATCCTGGTAATTATGAATTATTTTTGTATCAATATTTTCTGTTACAATGGTTAAAATTTTTGGTTCATCCTTATTTTTATTACTGCTGATTTAGTTGTTTCTAAATTAGCTTTTTGCAGTAAACTATAAGCTGTGTGAAAATCTTAATCAAACTGAAGTGACTTTTCACAAGGACATAGACTTCCTTTTTTCCCTGTTTTTCCTATTATTTGGATCAGGGTTTGGAGGGGAAAAAAAAAAAAAAAAAAAAAAAAAAAAAAAAAAAAGCCTTTCCCATTTAAAAATAGCTAGAAATTCCTGAAATGTTAAAATCATTTTTGGTACAATATCAAGAATTTGATACTGTTAACAACTGCTTAAAAATAGTTTAAAACATGAAACAAGTGTTACTGTAAATCTAAGTTTTGTAATTATAGTTTGATGTGTAATGTTATGCAAGTATAATTTTGAAAATAGGAAGTATCCACACCTCTACTTTTCACTTTAGAAAATATTTTTTTTAAAGTTTATGATTTTAACTACAGTATATGAACAAACAATAATGAAATAGTTAATTAAAACCCCCCCTTTTGACTTTAAATTTAACGCAATAAGCACATATGCAAATCAAGCTATTGAAATTTACTCTGACTTCTTTTTAAAGAAGAATGAGTTCACAAAGAAACAATGTAAAGGCACTGGTACAATGATTTCTTTAAGCAAGCAAGATATGTGTAAAAAAAATAAAAAATCATAATAAAAATAAACTCATTGGCAGTTTTTTAAACAAATTTCAGCCTTAGTGACCTTATATTTACAACCTTTCTTTTCAAATGGCAAATCACATAAATTGCAACTTCCATATTGATATTTTAGTTCAAAGCAGAATCCTTAGTCTATTCTCTCTCTTGCAGAAAAAAGGCAGAAGTATGACAATGGTGAAGATCCCTTGGACCCAGAAAGTCAGCAAGGTTTCAATCCATTCCAGCAAGGTTTCAACCCTTTTGAAAGGGGTAGTCCATTCACATTCAAGTTTCATTTTAGTTGATTTTTAAGCTATTTATTTTAATTAACATTATGTGTTACTGGAAGTGCCTCTAGAGTAAAATGTGATCTGTTACTTAAGGTACTGCATGTATAGACATTGTGTGTTTCTCTTTTATAAGAATTCCTTTCCAATTAGTCTAAAAATTCATTTTGCAGCCTGTTTTGTTAGTCAAGGGAAATAAGCAACCTTTCCTATTGTAAATTTAAACAACTCAAAATATCCCAAAAGTCAATAAAAAGTGGATTTCTTGTGTATCTGTAATTTATAGGCAGTTTTTAACTTATTTTATGCAGATTTATAAATGACAATCTACAAACATTCTTATGTGAATTTTTTAATATCTTGTTAAAGTACTACAAGAAATAATTTTTATAAAGGTTTGAATGCATATAATATTCTGAGTAGGAATCTGGAAATAGAAGCAATTTTCAAATATCTTAACAAAATGAAAACATATGTTAAATCTTATTGAAGAAAGAGAAAAGCAGAACTGTGCTATTGCAAATTCAGTGTGATGGAAATAATTATTGCGATATGGCTAAAAATTTGATAGATTTAAAATGTTGATATTTTCACCTTACTGATATTCACACAATTATTTCCTCTAAATTATGTGATGAGATTTTATTAATTTGGATACATTTAAGAGTTGTTAAATAGATTGATGTGTGTGTATATACACAGGGTGTCCCAGAGAGGTGGTAACGGGCTTTAATTCTTTATTAGAGATACAGTGGGTAGTTTAAATTGAAAAAATGTTTAAAACAAGGTCAGAAATAAGACTGTTAAGAGAAAATTCTTCTCCTAAATTTTCGAAAAGTTACACTTTTTAAATTTGTATACGATCCCCGTACAAAATCATTGCTAATTAGTAAAATGTGCCCTATGCACTCAAGAGGTGAAATACAAAATTTGAGAATTATAACTTTAAAAAAATGTCAGAGATATGAAGATAAATATAACACTGACTTAAACCACTTTTCTATGACTCTTGAATGGGAAAAAATCACGTTGAATGATTGCATCTCAGGAGACATACGGAAATTACGAATGAAAATCTTTTTTTTTCCACTCTAACAATAAATGTTTATATTCAAAATCATGTATAGTCCCCAATCATCTTTCTTTAAAGATATCTCTACGGTGCTGTATTGTGAAAAGCTCAAATTCGGTACATCACCTCATTAGTGCATGGGGCACATTTTACTAATTGGCAATGTTTTTGTGCGTTGGTCATATACAGATTAAAAGAAAGAGAGGAAATTTTTCTTCAGGGAGTCTTGTTTCCAACACTTTATTTTGAGCATTTTTTCAATTAATATTGCCCACTTATCTCAAATAGATAAAGCCCGTTACCACCTTTTTGGGGCACCCTGTATATATGTAGGTAATGTATTAGCTCGACTGCTCATTACATTTTTCATAAATTAATAATTTAAGTTTTTGACTTATTAAGTAAAAAACAATCTATTTCTTTTTTCAGGGAATCCTGAATTAAATTTTGAGTAAAGTTCTTAGTATTTTAAGTAATTAAATCAAATGTTATTTTAAAAACTTGCTTCCTATGCATTCATTGTAATTTATTGCACCATAAGTAAATCTTAAGTTATTCCTAAACATAAATCTAGTAAAATCAGTTCATAATACTTGGATATGCAATGAAAGGGGGGGGGGAGTGAAAAAAAATAATTACTGTATTTAATGTAAAACTGTATTGTTTTTATCCTTACATATTTATGAATGTGTAAGTAATTTGACTTTGTATTAAAATTGCTTGCTGAGTAACATGCATATAAGATAGATTATTATTTTTTATAAGTTTCCTATATTCCTTGCAGTAACAGCCAGTACTACAAATGCCATGTAGATTGATGTGACATTTTAAATTTTGTCTGTTCAGTCTTTTAATATTCAACAATATTATACCTTTTGCTTATTTTTTGTAATCGGTTCTTAATGATGTGAGAAATATGCATATTGAGCTTTGTTTTCAATAGGCGGTCTTGTAATATCCTTATTGCTGGATAAGTATTTTTTTTTACCTTTTCATTCTTTTTTTTAATGAATTTGTGCATTTCTAAATATCTATGTTGTATAAGGTTATGTATGCATCTATTACAACAATTTTTGCTACTGGTAAAAAATGTTTGTTCTTAGAATGTGTTTAATTTCTTGTAAAGGATTAATAAAAACAAACTTTGAAATCTTATGTATAAATGAAAATTTACAAAATAAAGAAAAGCATCTGAATTATACCTGTATGATAAAAAATAGAGAATTTTAATCTTTTGGACTGGAGATATGTTGTAACCCTGTTTTCATGCTAGCAGTGCAAACATTTCAAGTAGAATGGACTTAATGGTGGCACACACTTCCTTGGTTTATAAAAACTTGTCTTCTGATAATTTTCCATCCATGGAATTTTGAAGAAATATGTACTGTAATACTTCATCAAAGGGAATGCAATATTATGGCAAAATTATTGATGCATAGATACTGCATGTATGTATTTTTAACTAATGAAATATTGTTCTCTGCATCATAAAATATGCTTAAAAATTCAAGGCTCAGTGCTGTAATGGTTAGCACATTGGGCTGCCATGCCAAGAGTCCAGGGTTCGATTCCCTGTCTGGGCAAGATTGATTTAGCCTTTCATCGCTTGAGTGTGTCAATGTGAAATGAGGGCCAAGCTCGCTTGGGGACTAAACATGGGATTTCTGCATCAGGCTGATCATGTAGTTGGTGCATATGCTTCCACATCACTGAGCCCATGGTCACAAATGCAAGGATAGGCAGCCCAGGCCTTAGCCCTGCATGGATTGTGCCACTAAGAGTTTATTTTATGATTATTATTATTTTTTTAATTCCAAGCTGTGGACTAAACACTGGCTTCCTTTTTTAAAGTATTGCCATTGTATAAAGTCAGAACTTAAGCTGTTACATGCAAGTAGTTTGAATTTTCTCCTTTATAATATTTATTTTGGCTTGAGGGAAAATATAAAAAAAAAGTTGGTTTAAAAATAATTGATCTGTCTCATAAGGCTTTTATAATTAATGTTTTTAAAGATAGTATTAAAGTTTAGTTAAAGAACAATATATTTCATTTTTTGTATTTCTTCTTTCACGTTTCATTACTTGTATATTACTGCTTGTAGAAGTACCTAGTAAAGCTTGTAAAGAAGCTTTTTCTTTCCTCTCTTTCTTCTGCATTTTTGAAACTGTTCAGAAGTTGCATAATTCTTAAAACTACAGCCTTGAGCATATTTCATTCATTAATTTTGTTGTTTGTGTGTGAAGTCCTTAGAAAACTATTTTGAGCTTTCTTAACAGTGAATTTGGTTGCATTTCTTTGCTGAGTCTACTATATAGTGACTCGTAATTCTGTGCCAAAGATATTTGAAAATAAACCTTTGTGCAAATTTCAAAACAAAATTTAGTTGCCATGCAGCTATACAAAAGTGATAAATTAACAATTTTACACTATTATTACAAATGGAGCATTTCACTCTATTTTTTATTTTAAGCTTTCAAAACAGAAATTTTCAGAGTTTCAGGGCATATAAAATGTAAAAAAAGTCTATCTTTTACATTTTTTTATTGGTTATTTAAAAATAGCATTTTATTTGCCTAAGTTATTGGATACTTAACTTGTTGGCACAGGAATGATGCATGGATTTGCCACATTAAGAAACTGTATCATTTTTGTAGTACTTAATGATTTTTGTTCAATATGCGTTTTTCCCTTTTTGATATTTAGTTTCATGTTTTCTTTAAAAACATGTTTTTAATGTTGTCTTTCATGTTTTCTTTCTGTTTGTTAAATATCACAGCTATTTTGCAAATATTTTGGGTTAATTTGTGATTAGACTTGCAAAATCTAGTCCATGTAATATAGTTAATTTATTTTAGCTAATCATTTATCTGGTTCTATTATATGCAGAAAAAAGTAAAATAATTGTTATGAAATTGTTTTCTGAATGATTTTTTTAATTATTTTATTTTGCCTTTTAAAAATGTGTTATCAATGGTATTTTTAAGCAAAACACCTTTTATTTTGTTGTTGACTTATGAGATAGAATGTGTATTTAAATACTTTATATTAACTTCTTTTGGTGTGCTTTGTTGTATCATTTAAACTTTATTTTTGAAAAACATCTAAATCATACTAGAACTAGTGTAACAAAATGAAACTGAATTTTTTTGCCATTATTTTCCTTATTTAAAATTACAAATAAAATTTTGGAAATAACTATTTTATTAAGCATGAATAAATAGGAGTAAAAAATAAATGTGTTTAGAATCACTTTTTAAAATTTAGTATGCTAATAATCTTACATTGTCCACAATTTTCAACTTTAAAAGAATATAATAATTATAAAGTTTAGCATTTACAAAATAAGTAAAATGAATCAAATGTTCTTTTTTGATGTCGAAGAATATATTGCAAAAGAATGCATATTAGCAGTATCTTATAAACTGTTTTTTTATGTATAGGTTTTTTTAAATAATAAGATTTAATGTAACCAAAGGTTTAGACAAATGATCAGTTGACTGAAAATCACTAAATTGTGTAATTGACAACGATAAAAATAAAATAAAGATCATTATTCAAAGAACACGTCAGTGATCAATTAAAGCAAAATATTTAAAGAATAATTAATTATTAAATTTTAGTGAATACTATTAACTTTAAAAATGCAAGGAATGCACATCAGTAATAAAATGGTTTGGAATGATTTACTTAACAGGCTTAAAGTAGGTAAAATTTTCCTTTGGAGAAAACAAGAAGACTGATAAAATGCTAAAATACCAAATTACACTTCATTGTAATCTTAATGATATAGTTTAATTTTGAAAATGTAAACAATGAAATAATTTCTAGATTAGTTTTTTGCAAAAGTAACTATTTCTTTTGCATTCTAAAATTTTTTTTTTGCATCATGAATAATGACCAGAGTTTAAACCCTGCTGCTTAAGATTTATGAAATAACAAAGTGCCAATAGAGTTGCTATAATTTCTGTTTATTGAAGCACATTATATTCAGCTTTTTTCATTGCTGATTATTTTCATGTCTGATGTAAGCAAAATGGGGGTTTCTCCAATATATTAGTTTCCTGAATTTTCATTATTGTTTGTAAGTTGATTTGTTATTAATTTATGTATAGTCCTATAATTTGAATGCAGGTGCTGTCTTTCTGTGTTAACATACATCTGGATGCACTACCATTTTATTGTATAGTATGTTGAGTAAGAATAAAAGTTGACCTTTTTAGTACAAATAACTCTTATGAGCTAAGCTGTAGTGTTAATGTCAGTTCTTGGTTTCACCTGTGTAATCATTATTCTTTCTTAGATGACACAACATGGAAATGTGAATGGGCATGTATGAAAGATCACGTTTTCTTCTGTTAATGAGACAGATGACTTATTGAGTGCTGCAGTTTGTGAGATATTTTTTAAATGCTAAATGGAGCTTTTTGGTTCACACAGATGTTTTATTTTGAAATGCAACAATGTATAAATTATTTATTGAGTTTGAAATAAAATTATTGTTGATGTTGTTAAACTTGTGTTCAATGTAAAGTATCCTTTTCTAAAGTAAAGTAAAGAAATTATAGTAACAGTTAAGTACTGTGAATAATAGGAAAAGGTAACTGCTTTAAGATGAACAAAATTTCGATTCCAAATAAAACACATATAAATGTGATTATGCTATATTTGAATTGTGGTGTTTCTGAAACTAGAGATAGGGGAACTAGTGATATGGGAACTAGAGCTTTTGAAACTAGAGATAGGGGTAAGTATTTTATCAATTGCATCTCAAACTAGAAATTGATCTAAGAAAATGGATAGTAATAAGGTTGTTACTGGAAGAAAAGAGAAACATGTCTTTCACAAGTAATGTTAGAACAATTGAATTCTGATTTACTCCATTTCACTTTCTGCTGAGCACTAAAAAGGTCAGCTTTCTCATCTTCCAGGAAAGTTCATTAAGTACTACAGATAAAAATTTTTATCTTGTAGAAGTCTTAAAGCACAAAATAGCTCTTCTAATTCTAAACATAAATTAGCCAAAACCCAAATTTGTGCTATAGCTCCCATAATGTGCAATTCCATATTCTGAAAATACCTTAATAGCACGACCCTCTTCTGTGACTGAAATGTGACCATGCCACAGTCGCAATACAGTTTGCAGCCGTAATGCAATAATGGAAAATTGGGGTGGGGGGGGGTGGGGGGCAAGTTTCCTGAAACACAGCATATGGCAGCATCAAACCTCTTATGGAGAAAATGTCCTGGTATCAAACCCTCAAAGCATGGTTAACAAATCTTCCGTATTACCCAGAGCTGCACATGTGCACTAAGAGTTTTCCCCCTTATCAGATGCAGTGGCATCTGATACTGCAGCCAGAATATGTGACGTTTTGAAAGTTTTCTGCTCAGAAAATTACAAATCATTCTGCTTTAATCCATAGCATACCTAATTTGATTTTTTTTTTTTTCAACTTTATAGTTACCATAGAAACAGCAGGTTTGTTGACAGTTTATGCTTTATGAAATTGTCTGCTTAAATATATATATAGTAATCAGCTTTACTGATAACAATATTTTTCTTTCTACCTTTTTTGAGGGGGGAGGGGGCATTATACATAATATGTAAGCGATACAAAAGCTTGCAAGATTGATAAGTATAGAATTTTCTTTTGCAGATATTTTTGATACAAAATTAGATTTTTTCTGATACGAAAGCCTGCAAAACTGATACAAAAGTAGATTTTTTTCTGATACGAAAAGTTATACGAAAGGCCTAAACCACAGTAGCATCACTGGATGTGAGTTAAATGAATTTCAGCCCATAGAGTGTAATGTATTTACAATCTTTTGGGTGGTCCTGTAGATAAATTATCCAGTTGATTGGGACCAAAACTGTATTACCATCCAGTGTCATCCACTACAAGTTTTAAAAAATGTATTTGAACTTGAGTGGATGAATAAAAATGTATTTTATTAACGATTGAAAATTTGTACAAGATATATATATATATATATAGGGAGAGTGTGACCTAATAATAGGAATTGGAAAAAAGCTGGGTGATCTCAAAAAGCAATATCAAGCGAACTAGAATCGCAATGTTCCCTTCAAACCCTAGCGTGACATTATATCAGATGTACTTACAAAAATTTTGAGTTGATTGGTCAAGCTGAATGGTTAGCTTATATTATACAGGATTAGTGTAGCTTTCTATCAGAGTGAATAAACCTTTAGAACAGATTCAGTGGTTACAGAGATGCCCATAGAGCACAATGTAATTCTTATGAGTTCTTGTAAAAATGTGATATATTCCTGAAATGTAGGCTATATTACTCAGGAATACTGTAGCTTTCAATGTGAAAAAGGTTTAGAATCAATTTAGTAGTTAGAGATGCCAATAAAGCTTAATGAATTAGAATTATTCCGAATGTTCCTGTAAAAGAACTATTAATGTATGAATTTCATCTTATGTTATTCAGAAATAGTATAGCTTTCTATCAATGAAAAAAAATTTGGGAATTGATTGTTGTTACAGAGATGGCAATAGAGCAGTGGCGGCTCGTGGGTTGTTTAAAAGCAGGTTCACAAAACAAATTTCGAAAAGTAAATAGGCCGATACGACGCACCTTACAAATGAAAACAGATTTGCGTTTCCAGCAGTGAAAGGAAAACATGCACGCAACAGAAAGACAAGTCATCTTGGGTCTTACATTTCATCACCAAGATAAGTTTCAGCAAAGGTGCTGTTTGGATTTATTTTATTTCAATTTTTTTCAAAGGATAGTATTCAAAAATGCCATTGCTTTAGCTCGAAACACGTCTTTGACTCCCATCTTAATTTACACTAGTTTGTAAAAAAATAACGTAGTGAAAAATGATAGAAATAAAGAAAATAATATGAAAAGGAAATAAAAATTAACTAACCGAACATAACAAACCAAGGAAAAATCCGGAAGCTATAATGCAAAATTGGCCCCGTGTGCAAGCAGACTAATTCCATCACTGCCGTAGTTCTCCGCAGCTGTCATGGCTTCTGACCCCAGACAGCGGTTAAGAGGAAAAATTTTCCGTTCGCACGTGCAATTGATTAAAGACTGTGCTATAGTCACCTACACTGCAGTGCGCTAGCTATAATAATCGTATTTAATAACAGTGGGGGGGGGAAAAGAATAAAACTTGCATTTTAAATTCACATAAATCTAGAAGTGTGCTTAATATTTGTTTTTAAATTTAATTTGTTAATGTGTTTATTCTTTAGTTTTTACTTTGGGGGTTCATGTGCTCAAATGGAGGAGCCGCCACTGCAATAGAGCATAGTATAATTCTAGTCGAATGGGACCGAAAGGGGAGGTGCACAACTAATGTTACAACAATCCTAAATATAAAGTTTCAACATTGTACGTCTAATAGTTTTTGAGATATGCGAGTTTAAATAATTTTGGCCCATAGAGCGTAATGTAATTCGATTCTTTTGGGCGGTCCTGTAGATAAACTATTCAGTCAATTGGGACCAAAAGGGGAGGTGCTTAACTAGATGTTATAACAATCCAAAATATAAATTTTCAACATTCTACGACCAATAGTGTTTGAGAAACACGAGTTGCATACAAACGTACGTACAGACAGAATGGAAAAACTGGTCAAAATAAACTCGCGGTCGGTCAAAATGTGTTGCACACGGATTTATATGAACGTGCATGCTAGCGTACGATGAGATGCATCGAAAATTTTCTTAAAAGTAAATTTAGAGGTTTTCAAAATCGGTTTTTTCTTCGAAATCTGGCCTCCGAAATTTTTCGGGATTAGAATAATTTTTCTTGGAAAAGTGGCTATTTCATTAAGATGGTTCGGCTATATTTATTTGTTTAACAGAAGACATTTGAAGGATATTAGCCTCTTGTATACCTGTTTACCGTCTTTTGTTTAGATCATTCAATAAATCTTTATTCTTTTGCGTCCCTTTCAATCGATCGATTTTCCTTTCGTTCATTTTTTTTTTTATTATATTGGTAACAAACCATATAAATTAGCATCTTAATTTGCTTGAAATTAAAAATTATCTGAAAACATGAAAGTTGCGTACTTTAGTAAGATAACTTTTATATATACATAAATGGTTACACATTATGAAGATATTGAACGTATGTTTATCATTACCCAGTGGTGATACATTTGTTTGAAATTAAAAATTATCTGAAAACATGAAAATGGTGTAAGATGATTTATATACTACATACATAAATGGCTGCACATAATAAAGATACTGAATATATGTTTATCTTATTACCTAGTGGCGATACATTTGTTTGAACTTAAAAATTATCTTAAAACAGGAAAGTGGTGTATGACAATTTTTATTATAACAGCTTACTACACATAATGAAGATATCGAACATATATTTATCTTATTAACTAGTGATGATACACAAAACATCATTGTGATGTTTCAATGGTGTAATCATCGTAGCAGTGACATGAGCAGGCTGATTGGATATTCAGGTTATAGAGCATGAAATGGTACTCTGATTATAGAAATATATAGTGATATAAACGCAAGCGATCACCATAGGAATTAAGTCCAGAACAAAAGCGCGATACAAATTAAACGGTCAAAAAATAAAATCAGTAAATGAATTAAAATATTTGGGAATAATAATAGACAATAAACTTACGTTCACATCTCATATAAAATATTTGTCCGAAAAAGTAACAACTTTTACTAATAATATGTCCCTGGTGAGTGGTGTGTCCTGGGGCGTACGTCCAGACATGCTCAGGACTTGGTATTTAACAGTCACTGAAAACAGATCTCTTATGCTGCCCCCGCATGGGCTACTAATCTCACCAGGGAATCCGTATACAAACTGTGGGCAATCCAAAAACTGGCGCTTATTAAAATATCAAAGGCCCACATCAACACCGCTCGTTCCGCGCCCTGTACAATATTAAGAATACCTCCAATAGAACTAGTCCTAGCGCGGGAAATTGACAAATATAATGCATTAAAAATAAACAAGATTATTCAAAATCCAGATTTACCAGATGATTATTCCGTAGAAAAATCTATACCCTCATACCAATACCCGGATATCATTTCATTAAACAGACAAATAAAATTCATAGACTCCATAGAAAATGATACAATAGATAATGATTATATAAAAATTTACACAGATGGCTCTAAAATGATTAATGGAACAGCGTTTGGTTACATGGCATGCACATACAAGAATGAAATAATAAGAAAATACAATGAAGGAATAAACATCTATAACAGCATATATCAAGCAGAACAATTAGCAATAGTTACTGCGCTGGAATGGGCGGTAGATAACATATCAAGGTTTACACTGACAACAGGTCTACGGTCGAGAAGCTAAGATCATTATATCCATACACAGAAATATTAATAAATTTATACAACCTAATTAAAAACAACAGTGATGTTAAAATAAAAATAATATGGATAAAGGCACATGTGGGACACTGGGGGAACGAAACAGCTGATACTTTAGCAAAATCGCCTCTGATCAATAACGACCCCATAAGCAATAGAACTATATCAATCCCTAGGTCTAAAATAGTATATATATTAAATAAGAAACTGGAAAATAATTGGCAAATAGGATGGTCAAACAGTGACACAGGTAGATACACGCGTAACTTCTCCCTAATATAAAACATAATTTTGACCTCAATAATACAATAGAAATAAAGTTTATTACAGGTGAGGGCAGCCTCCCGAAATATCTGAAACGTATCAATAAGAGACAATCTGAAAACTGTGAGTGTGGCGCCTATGGCGACCCACTTCATTTTGTTTTCGGGAGCTGTCCCCTAATGCCTCACACCATTAAAAGGAATAATAGTGTAAATGAATATAAAAATTTTCTACAGGTCATACAGATTAACAAAGTAATGAACATGATAAAAAACAATTACAATAAATCAATAGAAATATATAGTGATATAAACTTTAGATATCAATAGCTCTCCCCCGGTCCAAAAAAAAAAAAAAAAAAAAAAAGTAAAAAAGGGAAGAAAATCTGAAACACTTTCAGATTTTTTAAATACGCACCAAAGTGCTCTATATTAAAAGCGTATCATAGTTTATACGTCGTCCCTATTTTTCTTCCTTATTCCGTTCAGTTAGAGAGTGTATCATTATTAATGACTGGGCAGTGGCGGCCCGTGGTCAAAACTGTTAGTGCAGCCGGAAGCATATGAGCCCCCCCCCCCCTTTCCTCCGGACAGGATTGGAAAATCTTTTGTTACTGAATTCGAAAGCTGGCGGATTAAGCCCTCACCGAGGGAAAAAAAAAAAAAAAAAAAAAAAAAAAAAGAAATTACATAAAAAATGTAAGAGTTCCTATTTTACTTCCATAAAATGGACATAAATTTCAACCAGCCGCTCTTATCCTCAAAATTGCATTAATCCGTGTCTGATTCGAAGTTTCCTTAGAATTTTCTTTTGTAACGATAACTTGAGAAGAAAAGAAAAAAAAAAAGAAAACTTACTTATTTTTTATAAGTCAAATCAATCCTCCTTTCTTTTAAACATGCGAATCCGTCAGTGATGTCCCCATAAAAAGGCGTTGTTTTAATTCAGATATCAATAATTTTAAAAGCTCTTTAAAATTTCCCATGTTTATAGAATTTTCTCGCTCGCCATGTCCTCTAAATGCCAGTTCTTGCTTACTTAAAAACAATACTACTTTGATGGGTAATTGTCCATTCATAAGCGTCTATTCAGGCTTACCTTCTTGATAAATTCAGCAATATAAAGTCGAGAGTTTTCCAAACATATATTCTCCTTACCCCCTCCCTCCTTCTCGTCCGAGCCAATCAGTTAGTCGAGTTCTCAAGTTCAGCCGCCGTTAAAAAATCTTTCATGGGCTGTATCAGCTGCATACTCCCTATGCCGGAAAGGCTGCTTACGTAGTCGTTGTCATGGCAACGGTGCTGCCAATTTTCTTTTCAGCGCTCTGGGCTGAACCAAAGATTTTCCAATTGAATTGCGGGAAGATTAAAGTGCTTTTTTTCTGAATGAGCGATCCGGCCACAATACGTTTTTTTGTGTTTGGTTTTTTTCGGAGATTTTTTTAATTTACCGTAGGAATTCCACAATTCTAATCCGAATTTAGGAAAATTAGTAGAATAAATTATTTTAAAGTGTGTGCTGATAATTTCAAGTGCAGCCCGGCTGTACTTGCTGTATCCCACGAGCCGCCACTGTGACTGGGACGTATTTTTCTTCCTTGTTTCATAAAAGCCATCTTTGGAATCGAAATCTATCTTAAAATTGCTTACGTAAACTATTTTATAATTGTTGCAAAGTATATTACAACTATACTTCACCGTTTTAAATATTGTTCCGAATGTCCATCATAATCCATGAGTGTGCCGTGTTTCTCTTTCTGGGTTGATTCCTCCTTGAACGCCCCGACTCTCGCAAAGGTGGCGATCATTAAGCATATGGAGCTACCACGACGATTTTTTGTATCGATGTGGCCATTGTAATTTAGAATTAAAATGGCGATTTTTAATAACCTGTAAGTAAAGCATTCCGTTACATTTTTATTTATTTTGGGTTGCCAATGAATGTAGTTTTAATAATGAAGTGTCTTCAAATTCCTTAACGGGTGCGATGATCGCTAATTACTACACTTTAGTTTTCATCTAGTTCTGACTGCAAAGCTCGCCAAAGTGCGGGGTTTTTTAGGTTGGCGAGAGCGGGGGCGTTAAAATAGGAATCAACTCTTGCTTGTACCGTAAAACACATCTTTGGAATCGAAATCTATCTTAAAATCGCCTACTGAAACTATTTTACAATCTTCTCCAGGTATATTCCAACTATATCCCGTAGACATTTTAAATGCTGTTTGGAATGGGTATCCTAACCCATGAATGTATCGTGTTTTCCTTCCTTGTTCCATAAAACACTTCTTCGGAATAGAAAGCTACATTGAAATCGCCGACGAAAACTGTTTAACCATTTTCGCCAGGCATAGTCAGACTATACTTCACCTTTATAAATACCATTTGGAAAGTGTATCATAATCCATGATGTGTACCGCATTTGTCTTCTCTCTTCTATAAAACACTGCTTCGGAATTAAAATCTATATTTAAATCGCTTACTCAAACTATTTTACAATATTCGCCAGGCGTTATCTAACTATACTCAAAATATATTTATAATAAATTGTTGCGTTTTGGCACCCAGTTTAGCGATCATTTATTTGTGGGAGGTCACGTGATGTTTTGTCTTTCGTGGCTGGGAATTCGGAGGAGGCAGAGAGAAAGAGTGAAGTTGACAGAGACGGACGGAGAGATGTTTTTCAACTGATATAGAACTTTTTCATGCATGCCTGGGTGGCTTAATATTTGTGTTCTTTTTCAAGCAGTGAATCCTGTGTGGATGTTTTGTCTACTTACCTGAGTGGTAACATAATTCTGAGATACCTTGTAAATAATAGAATAATTATTAAATGTGTGTGTCCAAGTAACTTAGCCTCGTCATTGCGTACATGTCCTGCTTTTAATTAGAAGCACATAATAGTAATTCGTCAATTCATAGGGTCAGTGCGACCCTACATATATAAATATACAGACAAGTACCCTGGCGAAAAAAAAAAGGAAAAAAAAAAAAAAAAAAGAGAGAGAGATTTATGGTAATGTGGCTGCATGCTCAATGAGGTGCGGAAAAAAAAGTTATATATAGGATTAATGCATACACATGTTTAAACCATACGTATAACTGCCTAACGAAATGCAGACGGTTCATGCACAGAGGCTCATCCACTTATGTGTAATATTCAGGAAAAATATGGCTTAGAAGCGTATTAGAAAGTTTCCGCCGCCGAACTACTTTCTTTTGATTGGAGACCAGAACATTAGCGGGAAGCCCTTGTTACTGTATGGTGATAAAGCTTTGTTTTACTAAATCTTTGTTTTAAAATAGAGATGGTAGCCTGTTGTGTTATTAATTGCACTAACGACAATGTAAGAAGCTGGTACACTTTTCACAGGTTAAATAACTATTTTTAATGTATTACTTTCATCAGGAGTAGCAATTTTTTTACATACTAGTTGAACCTGTATGTCAAATGTAATGTTCATGTATTGGTATGTCAAAAATTTTAATTTGGACAGTTGTACATAAACAGTTGTAAAATTCTTTGATATTCATACATAATGTATTGTAAACATTGAAAAATGAAAAATCGGCTTTTTAAATTTATAAAGTATGGTTTGTTTAATTGTGTTTTCAGTTTGTTTGTATTGTTTTGATCCGTATATTTTGATTAATAATTTTGGTTAATTGCGAGGTAATGAAGAAAAGGAACTTTTATCGGTACCGTTTATAGTTTAATTGCTAACTTAGAATTATGTGCATGCTAAATTATTTTTAAAAAATTATATTATTATACAATATGACAACTGATTGTTTTGCAATGATTGCATATTTTTATTTATTTATATTTGCTAGTGTAATTCAAATGTTTTGCTAGTCTTTAAGCTAGTGTAATTCAAATGTTAAGGAATGTCATTTGTAATATGATATAAATTTCAACTAACCGCCACCGTCCACAAAATATCATTAATCCGTCTCCGAACTGAAAATATGAAAACGAAACTAACACCTGCAATATTATATATACGTGCAAAACATATTATCTTTAAAAGAAAATTGTTCAGATGCATGTTGTACGTTCTTTTGAGTTCCGTTATTTTCAATTCTACTTCCGTTGTCGTTTCTCAACCATTTTTCGTAAGGAAGAAAGCTTCAATATAGTCATTCAATCGCCGTAATCAATGTATCTGCATAGAGTTCGTCTTCTTTTTCTGGTCTCCAATGGTTCCTTGCGCAGAGGAATACAATTTTGTTACGAATACGCTGTATTGGAAGCTTAGCAGAAGCGTTATATACTTTCCTCTATGATAAAAACTATCTAATCGAAAATGTTACAAATAACGTAGACTGACAAACACTAGGGGTTGCACGAATATTGAAAAAGTGCAAACGAAATAAAATGGAGTTTGTGCATGGAGTGATTGAAGTGCTATTGAAAATTATAGAATTTAATAAACAATGTATAACGCGTGTCGTTCCTTATGTGTAAATAATATTGATATGTAATCAGGGGCGTAGCCAGAAATTTTTCATGGGGGGGGGTTACGACTACTACAACTCATATATATGTATGCGTGTGTGTGATAATGTAGTGAAGAATATGCATTTTGTATGGCAAAAAATTCCTCATGGGGGGTTATGACCCCCCTAACCCCCCCGTGTCTACGCCCCTGTATGTAATTATAAATAATATGTTATTATGAAATGTAAATAATACTGTATAATTTGGATATGCATATACTTGTATATAAGAAAATTGTGATCACACAATCAACGTCTCTATTGGTTAAATATATAATGTGACTATACATTTACTTTTGGCCAGTGGCCGGGAGTAAAAAATTTGAATTTTCCCGTTATTAATAGTGAATTTATGTATAATAGTATTGTATTTTTAGAAAACAGCAATGATCGATGGCAAAGCCTCAAGGTAAAGAGAAAAAAAAATCCTAATGTTAACAACTAGTGATAATAACATAACGTTCAATACTGACAATAACATACGCAAAATAAACGTGATATAATAATAGTAGAAACTACATAGACATACATCAATATATGCTTGTCCAGTGCTCACACCCCTCGGATATAGGCTGTGCTGGTGAAGAAGGCCAGTAATGAACATTTATAGAGGATGGACCTTAATAACGAACGTTTATGTGTGCGTCTTGGGCCATGTGTAAAAAGGAGGCTGTTTTTCTTGTGTTGTGTTCTTTTATTCGTATTAACACGGCATTTAACAGCGGCCAGGACCGGAGTATGGACTTCTCGTATGCTGACCGTTCTCGTCATGGAAGTTTGTTCCATAGGTTGACATGTCCCGCATCTGAAAAGAGAACATGGAATGGCGCGCCATGCCTAAGCAATTCTCTTGCAAAGCAATGCATTTTAAAAGAAGCTTAACCTTAGAGTGCGCATACAGAGAGAGAGAAATGATTTTTTACCTCCGGTATAGCGTGGGCCGCTCAGCGAATTGCCGGAAGGGGGCTGGGTCTTGTGAATCCGTTCACCGTCTTCATCTGCAGGAAAATCGCTCGCCGCGCGCCCAACACGGCATTTAACAGCGGCCAGGACCGGAGGACACATGGACTCAGTAGCGCAGCCAGAAATTTTTTTAGGGGGGGGTCCAAATTACTCGGACTCTGGGGGGGGGGGAAATCAGACCCCCCCCTAAAATGATCATGTTGCTGTTCACAGGCCCCCCCGTAAATGGCACCCATATAAATGTTTGTAGGGGGGGGGGACTGGTCATCTCAGACAGGCACTCAGCACTCATCCCACCCCCGGAAGAAATGTTTCGCGAATTTTACCTTTACAGAAAACATTTCAAATTTTACACTCAGGCCCCCAGAAAGCACAGAATCAGTGCAAATACCTATATTCTCCCCCCAGTGGCGGATTTTGCTCTTGAGAGGCCCGAGACGCAACTCAATTTTGAGCCGCCCCCCTCCTCAAAAAAAAAAAAAAAATTCACTAACTCTAACACCTTTACATTATTACTAATTATTTTAAAATGTTTTAATTCCTTTTATATCTAGTTTATGTCTACAAACCAGGGCCTGACTTTCACTATAACACTTTTGTGCCCAGGGCACTTTTCAGATTTTGTGTCCCTTAGCTGGCTAAATTTTTGTGCCCCTGTATATCGTGTTAAACTCAATTATTTGGCTTATTTCTGCATTTGTGCCCAGGGCACGTGCACCAAGTGTCCGTCCGATAGTCATGGTCTTCTACAAAAGGAATATTAAAATTTTAAAATAATTTTCATGTTTATATATTTGTTCATCTTAAAAAACATTTTTTATCTCAATAATTTTTGTACTGCGTTTCACTTTTCATGATTAACACTAAATAAACATCAGCATATCTCTAAGTATAACCCAGCAACTGCAGTTTCATATTGATTATTTTTCACTGTTACTTAATTACGTCGAATTACTTTTTGTGGACCACTGGCATATGTCTTGTTTCAGTCATGAAAATATTGACTACTTAACAGGTACTTTTGAAGGTCAGAACAAGGGGAACTTGATCAGAAACATGACTTTGACATCACAAAGTTCAGAAGAATTCTTTACTTGGATAAAATGTACCAAAAATTTAACATTCCTTCAAGAATATCTCTAATATATAAAATTCTCCTGTCACAGTGTTAGTCACCATACTCCTCCGAAACCACTCGACCAATTTTAATGAAATTTTCTATGTATATTCGTTAGGTCATAGAATAGGTTTTTAACTATGTCTCATACCCCTAAGTCATAAGGGCGGTCCACCCCTAAATGTTTAGCCCCCGAGTGCCATTCATTTCAATCAGGATTTCTGTGTAGACATTAGCGTGTCGAGCCACTTTTCAAATGTGTTTGCCAGATAATGTGGAGAGGGGGGGGGCGTTAATGAAATGTTGAAAGTCGCACAAGGTTTGCAATTTTTGATAATTGATCGCTAAATGTGGTGCCAAAACGTGAGAATTTATTATAAATATATTTCGCGTATAGTTAGAAAACGCCTGGCTTATATTGTAAAAGAGTTTTATTAGGCGATTTTAATATAGATTTCTATTCCGAAGAAGAGCTCTGTGGAACAAGAAAGGAAAACACGGTACACTCGTGGATTATGATGCCCATTCCAAACAGCATTTAAAATGTCTTTGCGGTATAGTTGGAATATGCCTACAGGAAGAATATGCGTGGCGAAGATTGTGAAACAGTTTCAGTAGGCGATTTTAAGATAGAGTTCGATTCCGAAAATGTGTTTTATGGTACAAGAAAGAGTTGATTCCTACTTTAACGCCCCCACTCTCGACAACCCAAAAAATCCCCGTACTTTGGCGAGCTTTGCAGTCATGGGTCTCTGGGAGTTATGCACAAGTTTCAACGGTACCTACGTATTATCCCGGCGGTCCGCCAAGACAAGCAATTTTTTACCAAGATAAATACCGGGCACATGAAATTGTTGATAGTTTGGAATACGATTGGCAACGTATTTAAAATCTACGAAAAAGTAGTTTGGCGGAAGTGACCGCCGGGATAATACGTAAGTACCGTTTCAACGCACCCAAAAGAACTAGGTGATAACTAAAGTAAACAAACTAGCGATAAACGCGCCAGTTAAGGAATTTGAAGACACTTAATTATTAAAACTACATTAATTGGTAATCCAAAATAAATAAAAATGTAACGGCATGCTGTACTTACATGTTGTTCCAAATCGCCATTTTAATTCTAAATTACGATTTCTACATAAATGCAAAAAATCGTCATGGTAACTGCATATGTTTAATCATCGTCTCCTTGGCGAGAGTCGAGGCGTTAAAGTAGGAAACAATATATAAAACGGTGAAGTATAGTTGTGATATATTTGGCGAATATTGTAAAATAGTTTTAGTAGGCGATTTTAAGATAGATTTTGATTACAAAGATGGGTTTTATGAAATAAGAAAGAAAAATACAGCGCAGTCATGAATAATGATAACACTTTCCAACTTAATGGAATAAGGACGAAAAATAGCGAGGACGCATAAATTATGATACAATTTTAATATATAGCACTATAGTGCGTCTTTAAAATCTGAAAGTGTTTCAGATTTTCATCCTTTTTTTGTGGACGGGGGGGGGCAAAATTTTTTATGGAATGACTATCAATAAGTCTCAAGGCCAAACTATGTCTGTTTGTGGATTAGATTTGAGCACACCATGTTTTCACACGGACAGTTATACGTGGCATGCTCTCGAGTGGGCAAACCATACAGTGGGCATCCAGTTTGTTTGTGTCATCTAAAGATGGGATAACAAAAAATATTGTATACTCTATTGCGTTAAGGGATTGATATTATTTTTTAGTAAAATTATTGTAATTAGCGATAGATATAAATTTAAAGAATAAATTACAATGAATTAAAAATATAAATATTTGGTATTGTGTTATTTTTATATTCCAGCATCGTTCACAGCGCTCCATGCCTCTTCCACTCATATACCACATCCTCACAAACTTACAATAAGTTAGTCATTTCTTTCTACTAAAATAATCCTAGGAATAATTTATATGGCAAAACAACGTTTGCCGGGTCAGCTAGTATATTTATAAATATTTAAATATATTCATAAATTTCCCGCTTGGAACTGCAAAACTAAGAAGTTTAATAGTAAAAGTAAACTTTCTGTTTAGTCTAATTTTTGTGTTTATTCAAAAACTTACAATAAGTTTAGGACTATTAATAATGAGTAATTAGGTATGAATAATATATACACACACACATACATTATTCTATATTTTAAATAGAATGAAAAAAACTAAAGATAAATTTAAAAAAAAACAATACTTAAGTAGTTAAAGTACAAAAAATATTATTGAGTTAAAAATAAATTCCACTTTATATTGAAAATGGGTATGCTCTAAGCTTCGGTCCTAGGTTTATTATTAACTAGCTGCGTGGCCCGTTCTTCGCACGGTAGGAAACGAAAATTTTCCTCACATGTGTAATTCGAATTAATTCCAGTGAAGTAGAATCTAGAAAAAGCAAAATTATTTCACTCTTGACTAAAGTTTGCATCAATTATTGTACTAACCTGAGATCATTGCAATATAATGACACACACACACACACACACACACACAAAAAAAAAAAAAA